>CM076982.1:41301483-41458983 GCA_039105355.1 Benthosema pterotum | reverse complement strand
TGCTGAATAATACACACACGCGCACATGCTCGCGCACACAACACACACACACACACACACACACACACACACACACACACACACACACACACACACACACACACACACACACACACACACACACACACACACAGAAGCATCTTAAGTAGTAGAGTTAAAAACTTTAGGGGAACTGAATAAATCAAATCGCATTAAAAGCCTGTCGGGGGATATTGAAAATAAACCTAATTATAAAAAGAGTCACTCCAACTGCTGTTTTGGCTCCATAACGCTGCAGAGTAAACAGGGTTGGACCGAGACAACGATCCGTCCTGGTCATTTTTGCGTAAAGATTCAGCCCAGATCGGCCAACCGGCACAACCAGCCTTTAGATTAGAATAGTAACAGAAACTCAACCAGCTCTGTCAGCACTCACACAAACAAAACAAGCCGGAATACCACCATTTTTCCACAACATAAACGATACAAAACAACAGACACCTACACAACCCATTGTTGCTCCAAGATAGACGAGAGTTATCCATCACCCACCGTTTTAACGGTGGGTGATGGACAAAAAACGTCGCCCGATATCAGCGACGCCGACGGTCATTACCGTAAATTCTCGCTTAGAATGGCATGCAAAATGAGTACCGTAACCAACGGTGCTGTGTGCACTGGGGAAAAAAAAAAAAAAAAAACGTCGGCAGGTTCGGCCGAAAACCTCACCAATTTCCGGCGACTGCTTACGCCCTTCTGCTGCTGACGCCCGAATCGGCGGCTCCCATAGAGAAATAATGGATGTCGGGCGACGTCGCTTTAATCATCGCCCGCCTCCCGCCGTTTAAAACGTAGGGTTACAGGTAAAATACAGGCCTTTTCTGCCCCCCCTCCCCCCCACACACTTTTGTGGCCCATGCACCAGGAGTGATCCCAGTACTCCCTACGCCCCTTTACGTCTACGGCAACCACTGATTAAAGCCAATGGACTCGTCTTTACGTCTATGGCTGTTACGCTGTTAATAAGGCCGTGTGAGCATCCTCACAATTTGTGAAAGTAGCCGATCTGCACAAGGAAACGCATCACTCTCGTCCGGAGGGGGGGTAACACAAATACCCTACGAGGGGGGTAACCGTATGGTCAGCTACGTGCCTGGACAGTCAATACAGCTGCTTCATTTAGGTTTGGACGCTAAAATGGCCAATATGTACTATAGATAAGATATTCAGTTTAAGTTGTTGTTGCAAGAGGTTCCAAGAACCGCCAGATGCACCAAGACAAGATCTGGCACCAGGAGCCTGAAGGACCAGCCATTCGCCTAGGGTTCTGGCATAACACGGACGTAATACAGCATATGGTGGTGTAATTTTCCAACCAAAACAGCCAGATAGTAGCTTCTAGTGTTTCTATGTACATGGTGGCTAAACAAAAGAAGCGTAAACAGAATGCAGCATGAATGCTCCAGGGTACAAACTAGGTAGACACTCCAAGGACACAGGCATCTGTTACCATGTGCCATTGTTGGTGTCTAGGAAACAATGGTGGTTGTGGATTTGTTTTTGTTTGTTGTTTTTTTGCCAAATATTGCCAAATAAAATAAAGAGATTTAAAGGTAGGGGAAGTGATTTCACTTTTGTCAGATATCACCCAAAAATATATTTTTTTCTGTTAAAATGCTCTATTATAAGGTGTGGAAACCACATATGGAGTTTCCCCCTCCCCCATGTTAGCAGAGGAGCTAATAAAAGTTCCCCAGGTCACCACCAATTCTCCTCCAATCAGGAGCGAGCAGCAGGTTCACATAGTGTAGCTACTTCTGGGGGCCCCTAGTGCACCAGGCTGGTACTACACCATGAATTTCAAGGGAGGCATACTTGTGTCCGACATCTCAGGGATCCGATGGGGCGGGGGTCCGATTGGGCGGGGGTCCGATGGTACGGATGGGGCGGGGGTCCGATGGGGCGGGGGTCCGATGGTACGGATGGGGTGGGGGTCCGACGATCGGCCGCGCTCCTCCAGAACGGGATTTTCTACAAGTTCACAAACTGCCTTGGACACGGCCTGCGCGGGTCCCCCTCCCCCCCTCTCTCTATACGGCTTTTAGAGAAAGAAAGGAGAGTGACGAGAGTAGTGTAAAATAAAGCGAATTGCCCCGCACCCCCCCTCTACCTGACAGCTCGTGATCATGCAAATTTCGTATGTATAGCCTAACTACAGCACTCTAGCCGCCTTTGTTTTTAAATGCCCCCCAATTACCATGTCGGCAAAACCATTCACACCTTGGCCAAAGATGCGCTGGACCCCCGCCCGCTCCCACTGCAATCCTTAAAGGTAGGGGAAGTGATTTGAAATTCATGGTGTAGTACCAGCCTGGTGCACTAGGGGCCCCCAAAAGTAGCTACACTATGTGAACCTGCTGCTCACTCCTGATTGGAGGAGAATTGGTGGTGACCTGGGGAACTTTTATTAGCTCCTCTGCTAACGTGGGGGAGGGGGAAACTCCATATGTGGTTTCCACACCTTATAATAGAGCATTTTAACAGTTTTTTAAATTTTTTTGGGTGATATCTGACAAAAGTGAAATCACTTCCCCTACCTTTAACTCAAAATAAAATGATGCACTGGGTGCAAAAATCACCGCGGAATGACATGCATTTCATTATTAAGCAGCTTCTAATATTAAGGCTCCTTAGTAGCATACAATAGGCTACTACAATACTGGAATGGAAACAAATGGCTTTGAACATTAGGCCTACTTGGATTTTCCGCCACTCTTCCCCCTCCAATCTTTATAGTCACCGTGTGAGATGTGTGAGTTTTTAAATCATAGCGCACGCACAATGAAGAGGTCCGTTTGGTATGGAAGTACCTTAGGGTCATAAGACGAGATCTGCATCACCCCTCATTAGGCTACTGAAATTGCCCCCCAAATAAACCACTATTGTACCCAGTGTTGCCAGTAACGAGTTACTTAGTAACGCGTTACTGTAGTCGGACTACTATTTTCAGTAACTAGTAGTCTAACGCAACTACTATTTTAAAACCAGTAGTCAGACTACAGTTACTTATTTAATATTAGATGCGTTACTTTTTTGCATTTCACTCTGTAGAATCCACGAGTTCAAGGCGGCGTTCGGTTGGAACATGCAGGCCCTTTTTTTTAGGTAGCCTATTCATTCCATTGTCCAGAGGTGCGACAACAACAATAGTCTACGCTAATGACTCCTGCCTAATGCCTATGCATTCAGTATAGCTCCCCCGATCGCCCATAGGCATATTAAGTATTTGTTTGAATGGGGCAATCACATCACCGTGGACTTTAGGTAGCCTACTTGCAGAGCTGTGGGAAACACCACTATAAGTCTTTATGCTATGCGGCGCCCGAACTCGTCCAAAACAATGCATTTCCAACTCGGAAGGAGAATCGGAGCGCTCCTTCTGAACTTAGTTCCTACACGTGGAATCAAAATGACAACAAACATCGCCTGGATCGCTCCTAATGTTGTGCTTTTACCCTGTCGCGGGCGCTATCCGAGCTGAATAAAAGAAAAGCTGATTCCAAGCCAATGCTGCCGAAAAATACCAGTAATAGTCCACAACCCGCGGGTTCAGATTTTGCAGAAAGAAAGGATTAAAACGCTTACTAAAAACATAGTAAACAAGTGAGCAATTGCAGCTTCTCTCAATGCTACATAGAGATACAGTACAGGAGAGGACTGCAGCGGCATCTCGCTGTGTTGCATGGGGGAAAAATCACACCCGTGTGAAAATGTATCTACCCCAGACCCCCTGTTTCAAAAATGTCTTCCTTTTTGGTGCTAGTCCTATATGCCGCAAGTAACTAAAAGTAATCTAACTTAGTTACTTTCCAAATCAAGTAGTCATGTGAATCAATATATTGTTATTGTCTTTGAAGAGGTGGCAATAGCTAGCTTAGAGTTTCGAGGCAATTCACCCATTAACTAAACAATAGACCTACCAATTAATAGGCTATTAATGAAGTGCTTGTGTTTCTAAAAATGTTTTGCATGAGCTCTATGACACCACATCAGCAGTACAGAAGTAGAGAATCACTTCGATATTATTGGCCTTTTTGGCGTTATTAGCTTACTTCTCTCCAAATACTTCTCTCCAAATACTCTCCAAATACTTGGAGAGAAGTAAGCCAAAAACAGAGAAGAGAAAAGAGAGTCACGACATAGAGGGGTCAGCTCGAGCTGCTGTTCATGCAGGGACAAGTTGGTCAGCTCGAGCTGCTGTTTATGCAGGGACAAGTTGGAGTTGGAAATAGGCTACATTCTATACAACGAGGGCGGCACAAATAAGACAAACAACTAAAGTCTCTGGATGTTTAATCTTGTATTACTACAAAACAATCTAAAATAAAGAGATCTAGGTGGACTGTTGCTGAGTTCAATGCATTTCTGCATACTTTCGGTCCAGGACTTGTCCTTATTTATTTGTCCCCATTCTCAATACAATATACAGCATACCCGCGGTAAATAATAAAAATAAGAGTTGTGTTATTTGAAGACTTAATAAGAGCCAAAGTGCAGTATATATGAACATTAACCACGTTATTACGTTTTCGTTTTTTAACGTTAAAAACAATTTGGAACAAGAGAAGCTTTGTTGTTGTGAACATCTAGGAAAGGCCCTAGCCATTGTCAACTTCTTGAAAGTGGGACATTAACACATTGTGAACCACTAGATCAATACAACAAAAGCGAACACTTCATTTAATATGCATTAACCACTGTGTGAATGGACACACTAGGCCTATTAAAGGGGAATTCTACCCATTTTTAACATGTTACTGTCAATATACCTTGAAGTTTCCTAGAAATGGAGGTCTGGGAAAAGGTGAAACACAACTTCACGACAACATCGAGTTGTGTTTCACCATGTTAATGATTTTTCTTTTAGGGCCTGTAAGGTACACTTTATTCATAGCTACTATTATTAGGCTACTATTCAAACACCCTGACTCAACACTACCCCCACAGTATTGAGGAGGTATTCTCATGCCCCAACTGCTCGGCAAAGAAGAGGAAACCGGGCACCCCTCAATGCCCAGACCAAGAACTACATCTTTAAAAGCGAAATTCTCAAATTCCTGTTTCTCTGCAAGACATTACTCTATAAACCATATCTCAAAAACTGGTGGGTCAAACTTCACAAACAATATGTCAAATTGTAGTTATGACCACCTGGGTGGTGCTGGGACACAAATATCTAAATACTGAATCAAGTAATGCAAAAACTGTCTGGGGTGCTCATGTGAGACTGATTAGATGAAATGACCAAATGTTTTTTGAAAGTTAAATACTGTATACTTTTAATTTTAATCTCCAACGTTGTCGTTTGATGGGATTAAATAGACCTTCACCATACCCACCCTTAATGTGTTCTGATATTATTCCTGGCAAAGGAATAACCTGTCACATCTTTCCAGCTACCTAGAGACAGGGTTGTAGCCAGGATTTTTTCAAATACCAAGTTCAAATATTGCTATATTTTATTTTACGAAAGACATCGTAATTTGATGACTTTTCAGACATTTAGGAAATGTGAATAAACAGAGTTAACATCACAAGTCCATCAAGCAGGTCTTCTTTTCAATGCAAGCCATAACATTGTTTGAATGGCCAACTAATCAAAATAGTGTGCTTATAGCACACTTCATTAGTAGCCTATTAATTGAAAGGTCTATTGTTTGGTTATGGGTGAATTGCCTCGAAAATCTAAGCTAGCTATTATCACCTCTTCAAAGACAATAGCAATATATTCATCCCCATCAGACACCCACAAGAGGGAAAAGCAAGTGTATTAAATAAGAATAAAAGCACATTTTTCATATATTCAAATATGTCAGGCTCACATAACACTTTTGAGTTGCCCCTCACCCCAAATACTTGCATCCTACACCCACAAAATATGTAGGCCTACACAGGATATGCTACTCCAGTCGTTCTCCAGAACTTTTAATTAGTTTGCATGTTTGCATGTAGCATGTTTTACACTGTTGTTATGGTAAGGAGAAAATGATGGAATTATGGCAATTTCAGTAGCCTAATGAAGGGTGATGCAGGTCATCTTTGGATAGATCTCTTCTTATGACCCTAAGGTACTTCCATACCAAACGGACTTCTGCATCATGCGTGGGCGCTATAGGCTACGATTTAAAAACTCACACACATCTCACACTGGGACTATAAAACAGGAGATTGGAGGAGGAAGAGTGGCGGAAAATCCAAGTAGGCCTATGTTCAAAGCCATTTGTTGGTCATTCCGCGGTGATTTTTGCACCCAGTGCATCATTTTATTTTGAGTTAAGGATTGCAGTGGGAGCGGGCGGGGGTCCAGCGCATCTTTGGCCAAGGTGTGAATGGTTTTGCCGACATGGTAATTGGGGGGCATTTAAAAACAAAGGCGGGTAGAGTGCTGTATAGCCTACATACGAAATTTGCATGATCACGAGCTGTCAGGTAGAGGGGGGGTGCGGGGCAATTCGCTTTATTTTACACTACTCTCGTCACTCTCCTTTCTTTCTCTAAAAGCCGTATAGAGAGAGGGGGGAGGGGGGCCCTCGCAGGCCGTTGTCCAAGGCAGTTTGTGAACTTGTAGAAAATCCCGTTCTGGAGGAGCGCGGGCCGATCGTCGGACCCCCACCCCATCCGTACCATCGGACCCCCGCCCCATCGGACCCCCGCCCCATCCGTACCATCGGACCCCTGCCCAATCGGACCCCCGCCCCATCGGATCCCTGAGATGTCGGACAGAACGCATGCACCCGAATTTCAAATCACTTCCCCTACCTTTAAGCTTGTAGATTGGCTATTTAACAATATTTATCCATGGGACAGGGTACGGGGGTCCCAGTTCAAATATGATGCACTTTATGAAGCATCATACATCATATTTCAGCATTGTTGGGCAAGCTTACGTAAGTAAGTAATTAATGTGTGTTTTGGCGGAGTATTACATATTACTAAGGCTGTTGAAAATGATGAGTCAATGGCATTAATTAATTCTGTTGATTAATCTTAACTGCGCAGTGACTCGACACACTGACCATTTTCTCATTGAAACAATTTGGTAGAGCAGTTTTAAGGAGACATGGCTAACTATGTGTCTCCGATTGGGGGCTTATAAAAATAAATGGCATTAATTAATTATGTTAATTAATCTTAAACTGCGCAGTGACTCGACACACTGACCATTTTCTCATTGAAACAATTTGGTAGAGCAGTTTTAAGGAGACATGGCTAACTATGTGTCTCCGATTGGGGGCTTATAAAAAATAAACATGGAAATAGTTTACATACATAATCATGATTTAATCATGATTATGTATGTAAACTATATCCAAAGGATATAGTTTACATACATAATCATGATTAAATTATTTTTTAAGCTGGTGAGTTTGGCGTACTTTTGGACGTAGTTCGTTTAAATAATTTCTTAAGTTGTGATTAATCTAATCGAAATTTCTAACCACTCAACAGCCCTACAAATGATAAACCAAAGTGGTTTAAAGCTTGTAGATCGGCTATTTCACCATGTTTATCCGTGGAACAGAGTATATGGGGGGACCCCAGTTCAAATCTGAATATTTTTGGGCAGCATCATACAGTATTTCAGTGAACAGAGAGAGAGAGAGAGAGAGAGAGAGAGAGAGAGAGAGAGAGAGAGAGAGAGAGAGAGGCTACAGTACAGCACACAGCCACTACTCTAGCTTTGTGTTGTGTTGAGATGGGAGCCATACGCTGCACATCTACCATGACCTGGGCCTCTGGCCAGGAAGGAATGATACATTGCTATTAGGGCTTAAATTGGGTTTGGCGTGCCTCGTTGGGTTCTCCGTGGGGCCGCCCGCCCGCCGTCGCAGCGCTGGAGGGGCTCTGTCGTTTTCCTTACGGCAAATTGGCCACAGGCACCATGATGATGACCCTCCCTAATGGTCCTCTCTAATCTACTGTAAAACTAATGTACTGGACCAGGAGCTCTTTGTGTGTGTTCCTTTTAGTGTGAGTGAGAGAGAGAGAGAGAGAGAGAGAGAGAGAGAGAGAGAGGAACAGACTGAGGTGACTAATGTTCTTCACTGTGAATAAGTTCATGTCTATGTGTTGCTTACATATGATTAGAGCTTGTTTGGATTCAAGTTAGCGCTGCGTAATGAATCGACAAAAAGGTCAAAGATCTCGATTCGGACGCCTTCTACTCTCCTGTGTGTAGGACTAGTTTGTTGGATATCCAATTACTTGTAGTTACTTTTCTATTTGCATTTGTGTGTTCTTTTTGAGCGGTGTAGAGCACATCGCTGTATCCATGTGTAGCTTTGTGCGTCTCTATGTCCATCCCTATCCTAGCTATATGTCTGTAATTTAATATTAAATTAAATTAATTTAATATTAAATATAATGTAACTCTTGAGATTCATGCAAAAAACAGGAATCACAAGAGAAAAAAACATGCTTCATTCGAGCAACGAATCACGCAGCATTGATTCAAGCATCAAGTTGTTTCGCGTGTGTGTGTGTGTGTGTGTGTGTGTGTGTGTGTGTGTGTGTGTGTGTGGTGTGTGTGTGTGTGTGTGTGTGTGTGTGTGTGTGTGTGTGTGTGTGTGTGTGTGTGTGTGTGTGTGTGAAAATATGCATGCCTTTGATTATGTATTTTATAAACGTGCTCTCAAAGTGGGACATATCTCGTGTCCTTGTCTCTGGGTGGCTGTCTGCAAAGTGTAAGTGACTGAATGAATGAAGGCGGAAATGTTCTCAACTCAAGTGGCAAAAAGATTATGAACGACTTCTTTATTTATGTTGTTATTGCATTCAAAGTCGGCCGCGTACGCTCGTCGGTCTCGAAATCGAAAGCGATTAGGGTGACAATTTGAAGAAACATTGTGGCACGTTGGCTGCGTCTTCATTCGCTGAATGCTTAAAGCAATTTCATAAGGCCCTCGTCCTCGGCGGCAACATTATGGTAGCATCTCGGAGCGGGATAGTTTGACTGTGGGGTTGTTGTTGTCGTTGTTTTTATTATTATTCCGAATCACTCCAGGGTGTTTTTATTTATGCTTATATGCCAGCCCACGGCCCTGAGCTGCGGCCGGAGGCATTTATTTATTGTGTCCGTCCGTCCGTTAACGCTGCACTATTCTCGCTCCAATGTGAATCTCGATTTTCCTCTTACGTGACTCTATTTTCTCCCCATGTAAACATTAGTATGTAGTTGCTGTGGCCGACTACGTGGCTTTAAACTTGACCTTGAAGATGATAGAGGGAAATTTTCAGCCAAACCAAAAATCTTATATTTTTTTTTGCGTCTTTTCCCCTCGACTTCGCTTGTACTTTGATGCTGCAGCTGTTCCTCTGTAGACGAATCAGTGGCTTTGCCCTCCCAAGTGGTCCAGCCTTTGTTATCGTCCACACAGTAGCGTGTGTGGTGGGACGTCCCCGCCAAGGCGGTGCTAGTGTGTGGGGGAGGAATGGGGTCGGGGGGGGGGGGGTGGTGAGGTGGCATATTAGCCAATCAGCAGTCTCCAGCAGGGTCGGGGGAGGGGGGTGGAGCTCAATTCTAATTAGTTTGAAAACAACTGCCGCTCTAAACACTGGAAAAGTTGCCTCTACTTCGTTTAAAAATATCTGTTAGCATTTCTGTCTTAACCATTCTGTACTGTACTTGTGGTGTTTTAACATTCATTGAAAAATAGCATAATAATAAACACTGAAAATAACCAAGCCAATTAAATGCAAAATGTTTAAACACTTAAACCATCAAGATGGTTTAGGACTTTTGCGGTTATTTGATGGACATACATTTAGTAAACCCATTGATAATAACAGTGACAAGGACCGTGTGTGCTACCCACGCGGGTAGCACAAACCAATGGTTTACCCATTTTTTGAGGGGTCCCTGAGTTTGAGCCTCTTAGTGACCACGTGGACATTCAAGCTCAGGGCCCCCCCCTAGCTCAGGGGCCCCTGGGCCTGGGCCCAACGTGCCTGTTGGATAATCCTTCCCTGGTTCTGGAATTCTATAGATCTCAAGCTTTTTTTCTTCAGATTTAATAACACAGCCGTTCCGCCCCTCCATCAGTCGGTGGATGTCGTGAGGTCTCTTCTTCGCAACATCAGGCACGTAGACTGCAGTCCGTAGGACGCGCTGACTCTAAAGCAGCTGGCGATCGAAGGTCGGGGTCAACGGGGGACGGCATAAGAGATGTCCGTTCGGTTTCCTCGGATGTCGTCAGTCACGGCGTAATAGTCTCTGTCAAGACTGTCGTCGACAGTCTCAGCACGCGTGCCGAGTTTGATCAATCGATCAGACACCATACGCTGCTGCGTGTGCACGCACACCCGCACACATGCACACACACACACACACGCACGCACACACACACACACACACACACACACACACACACACTTGCAAAGGTTAGACTAATATGCAAGACTGAGTCGTGGATGTCAGGGTTTGCATCGCTTTTTACCCTACTCCAGTGGTTTTCAACCAGTGGTTCAGGGACCACCAGTGGTCCTTGAGAGTGTTCCAGGTGGTCCCCAGGGCTAAATGATGGAAAGTTGGTTAACCAGATGTAACTCTTTGAGAGCGTAAAAATGAAACCAAATGGACCCTTGCGGGTCCATTTGGTTTCATGTTTACACTCTCAAGAGTTAAAATATTCATCATGTGAATTAGCTACACAACTAAAGAATGTAGAAGATTAACAGTTTTCGTGCCGTTGAAATAGGTCTACGTCAGCGGTTATCATTATGAAATATAGTAATGACCGATGCCTCTTAGGTAGAGCTACGTCACTCTTACGTCGCTTACCGTCGTTGGTTTGATACGATCCCCATGATAACAGCAGCGTGCAGCGACCGCATATTACATTGACGGACCATAATAAGGGACGGACCAACCGGAAACCGGAAGTGTGTGTCGCCAACTAACTTGTCCGTCGGGAAACATAGACCGAAATATGAAATATGACTTTTAGATGAAAATCGCTGGCACTGGCTACCTCAAAAAATATGAAAAAGGGCTGGCACGGAGAGAGTTAATGGGCATTTCGATCTGTATGTTTGACTGTTTTCTTTTCCAGCCTGGTATTGTGTGGACAAAGCAAACTAAATCTTTAGTTTTGGCGTCTATGTGCGTCTAAAATGTCCTCAAATGGTGGTCTGTGGCTCAAATGTTGAATAAATAGTGGGCCCTGGTATGAAAAAGTTTGAAAACCACTGCCCTACTCTACGATATGCCGCCGACTGCAGCGTCTATTTATACAAGGATTACATTTATAGGCCGACTACCACTAAACGTGATGTCAAGCAGGCGGCGTGAGCCAAAAGTCTGAGCGCGAGCAGATTAGTGGAAGACGGGGGTGGTCCCAGGGACCCCCTAAGCTAAGTCCTTGTCAATGTTATTCACAATGAGCTCATTCGTTTGTGTCAATCAGGGTTAGAATAGTTAACTAAAACTAACTAAAAAACGAAAACTAAAACTCAACAAAAAAACATTTGAGTTAACTGAAACTGATAAAAACTAAAAATGAATGCAAAAACCGATAACTAAACTAAAACTGTAATGTGGGTTCAGAAAACTAACTAAAACTAACTGAAATTATACACCAAATACCCTTGGTTTTGTTTTTTATAAAGCTTTTAAATCCAAAAGCTTTTAGAACTTCTATCCACTACTGAGTTCCATAACACTGTATGATTGTACTCTCCCTCAAGAACACAATTTTTACCCCCAATCTGCTAAGAAACTCAAAGCAAGGGTTGAATACCAACCGTTTCCTACTTTGGCACAGTTTTAATCCTACGTATACCTGACAACCAAAACACAGACAAAAAAATAACTACAACTAAAACTATTACTAAACTAAAACTAACTAAAACTAAATATTTTCACTAAAATAAAAACTAAATAAAAACTAGCAAACCTGCTCTAAAAACTAACTAAAACTAACTGAATTAGACCCTAACCCTAACCCTAATAAAATGTCAAAGCTAACTACAACTAAACTAAAATGAAAAATAACTATAATAACCCTGGTGTCAATAAAGTAACCCTGAAAGTCCTATGCCAGTGGGTTTCAACCTTTTTTGACATCAGGGCCCACTATTTATTCAGCATTTGAGCCACGGACCACCATTTATTTTGCTTTTGTCCACAATTCCAGGCTGTATTTGGGAAAACAACAACAGTCAAACATACAATTCAAAATGACCATTAATCTATTACAGTACATTCTCTAATTGTGTAGTGTTACGCGGGGACTGCAGTGCTCTATGGCAGTTGAGAGCGTAAACATGAAACCAAATGGACCCTTGCGGGTCCATTTGGTTTCATGTTTACGCTCTCAAGAGTTAAACTATTCATCATGTGAAATTAGCCCAACACAAGAGCCGAACACAAGAATGTAGAAGATTGATGGTCATTGTGTGATGTTGTCAAATAGTGGTCCGTGGCTCAAATTGTGAATAAACAGTGGTCCCTGGTATGAAACGGGTTGAAAACCACTGCTCTATGGGGTCTTAGAGTTTATCTTCCACTGGCTCAGTGCAGTGGAGTGACCGCTCCAGGGGGTCCTCGGCTATAACTTGTCAGCATTAGGCGGGTCTCGGCCCTGAGCCAGTCAGGTGACTTACTGCCAAGTCTCACCCCCCCCCCCCCACCCCGCCCTCCAGCCAGCTCCATCCACCTCTCTCTCTCTTAACACTTTGCCTGTTGCCAAATCTCCCTTTTTTGTGATAAATAATCTGCTTCTGCTCCTCCTCCCTACCTTTCCTGCCATAACTCTCTCTCTCCCCCTCTCTCTCTCTCTCTCTCTCCCTCTCTCCCTCTCTCTCTCTCTCTCTTTCTCTCTCTCTCTCTCTCTCTCTCTCTCTCTCTCTCTCTCTTTCTCTCTCTTTCACTCTCTCTCTCTCTCTCTCTCTTTCTCTCTCTCTTTCTCTCTCTCTCTCTCTCTCTCTCTCTCTCTCTCTCTCTCTCTCTCTCTCTCTCTCTCTCTCTCTCTCTCTCTCTCCCTCTCCCTCTCTCTCTTCAATTTAATTCAAAGCAAAGGGCTTTATTGGCATGAGAAAGCATTGCGTTTACGTCGCCAAAGCGAAAAGCACAAAACAACAGTAAAATCATGTACATTTGAAGGAGGTCAGAATCTTCAATAAATCAGTTTATGTGTCTTGCATCAAAGTGACGTTTTCTAACTTCACTTTGATGCAAGAATACACGCAGTGGTTATTCTTTAGGGTGGTTGTGTTCCATCTGCACAAATCTCACAAATCTTGCTGCTGTGTTTGCGCGTTTGTTGTACGTCTCCCAACACCTTGTATATGGGAGTTTTTGTTTGTCCTCAGTTAAACTTCCCTCGGGTGATTGTGATCCGTGGGAAAATATTGCTCTCTCTATCGCTCTGTGTTAATGTTGTAAATGATGATAAATGGTTATCTAATCATTATTTATTTTTTTCTCTTTCTCTTCTCGGTTGCTGCCTGCCACCTCAACTGTCTACACACAGGTAAGCAAATTCACTTCTCTAGCTTGGCTTTACTTTTGATGGTGGTCTGTGTGTGCGCCCTCTCTCTCTCTCTCTCTCTCTCTCTCTCTCTCTCTCTCTCTCTCTCTCTCTCTCTCTCTCTCTCTCTCTCTCTCTCTCTCTCTCTCTCTCTCTCTCTCTCTCCATGTGTGTGCAGACTCTATGCTTGCTTCCATGGCTGTTACTGTTGGGGCATATTGACATTAAGGTCTCCGAGGCACTTGTTCTACTTGCCCTCAGGTCATGGTCACTTGCCCCCCAGGTTCCAGGTGGTCCCCAGCTAAGTTGGTTAAGCAGATGTAACTCTTGAAATTAAAATTCATCACCTTAATTAGCCCAGGTCTACACAACTAGAATGTAGAAGATTAATGGTCATTTTGATGTGTATGTTAATTTGCCTGTTTTGTTTCCCAAATCCAGCCTGGAATTGTGGATAGCTAGAAAGCAGGGAAAGACACAGAGGCAGAGTGCAATGACTGCCTTCAAGACAATTTTATCTTGTGGTTGTGTTATAGTGCACTAAGTTGCACACTTGCCCGATCGGACAACCAGGTAGCAGTCTTAACTTGGCCCACCATTTTTTTTTTTACTTGCCCCGGGCAAGCGGGCAAGTGTTAGTGTCAGGCCCTGTAGAGAATGTGGCAGTGTGGATGTGGAGTCACACTAATAAGTTGTGATATGAAAGCAAGCTTAGAGAGGATTGTGTGAACAATTATTTCACGTTTGACACTGTTCAGTTATAACTATGAGTACCCAAAGGCTATAATGTGTTATCGTCAACTTTGCATGTGTAAAACTGTTAATGAATTATGCATTCACTGCGGATGGATGGAAATATACTGTATTCACTGGATCTGTTACACTATTTGTGTTGAAAGCCGTTTTCCCTTTCAGAGGCGCTGTGTTTCGCCTCCTACACTCACGGAATAAGAACACTATAGGGTTCATTCATGAGATTGAATTAACGCTCAAAGGTTATTTACTTTGCACGATCAATAGAGCAGAATCAATGGAAAGAGAATTGAATCATATTTTGCTGTCCAGTGTAAATCGTTCGCCGGGTTGTGTTTTGGAGGATGTTTGCAAAGCCTCTTTTTGTTTTGACAGACATTTGTGCCTATTCCGCTCTCTCTCTCTTTCTCTCTCTCTCTGCTCCCAGTCCCAGGGCTAGCGATCAATTTAAACCGCAAATTACTGCACTTTGTGCAACACAACAACTTTTTTTGTTTTTTCTGAAAATGATGGATATAATGTATTTGACAATGCATTTCAGGCGAGTTCACCAAACAGTAGGTGAACAACTATTTCATTCCAGTGAAAGTGAAACTTTCGTACCGTCAACAACTTCTTGGCTATATTGCTACATTTGCAGTTTACTAATACAGTATGTAGGGAATATGTCCCAATATTGAGAAGGTATCGGGAAAAGTCAGATCAGCCACTTTTTGTCATTTTGTTTCATATTGGTAAAGGCAAATTCTGTACCGGTAATGGAAAAAAACCTTTTTTGTCATTATCACAGGGGTAAGGGGTTGACACTATGGTGAATATACCAGTCTAACCAGTGATCAGACACAGGGGTAAGGGGTTGACACTATGGTGAATATGCCAGTCTAACCAGTGATCAGACACAGGGGTAAGGGGTTGACACAATGGTGAATATGCCAGTCTAACCAGTGATCAGACACTGGGGTAAGGGGTTGACACTATGGCACTAGCGTCATTTATAATGGGTGCGTGGGTGCGTGGCACCCATGGGCCCCATCGCCACTCTAGGGGGGCCCCGAGGCCCAAACAGACTTTTTCCCTTCTCCTTTTATTAAAATATATCTTGTCGTGTGGGGCCCACTCGAGCAGCATACGGGAGATGAGCTAATGTCACTTTACTTTCATCTAAAAAACAGCAACCTTATTACAGTCAGACGTACAAAGATGGCTAGTGTCAAAGCTGCGACATTGAGTCGTCAGAAACTAAGCGCTCGAGAGCTGTTTGTGCAGCATGTTGGTCCCTATTTATTGTCCTGATCCTCAATAGAAGTCCATGTACAATGGCCGCCCTTGGACTAGCCACTTAAAGAGAACGGAGTTGTCGCTGCTGCTCAACTCTGTGCTTACCTTTTGAAAGTCCTCCGAGATTTTTTTGAGATTCCAATCTAAAAACTCTCAGGCCATTCTCACCCGATTTCAATAATTCCAAGTGTGGTCCAAGTATATCCAAGTATATTTTCAGTTGCTATATAGGTCATGCGTTTATAGTATGCATTTATCACACAAAAGGAGAGGGGAAATTTTCACATTTCTCCATGCACTGTCTCTGTGCCCCGTGCCGTGCATATCGGGGATTCCCCGTTCTTATAATATGGAATACGACACAGCTGTGTATATGGAGCTAATTACATGATCTCAGTCTGTTTGCACAGTATAATCTATTTTACTCTAGGCCTATATATAATCAATTATATTTATAAAATATAATCTTAATATAATCAAGAGCTATTTATAAGTCCTCAATATAAAATCACAAAGAGCTTAATATGCTTATCTTATGTGTTTATCATATATTTTAATTTAGCTTTAAAACATAGGTGACAGGAACTGTAACCAAATAACAATCCTACTGACTCTACTGATTAAAAAACAGCCACTGCAACCATATAATCTATGGTAGGATATGTTAATCACTTATCATGTGTGGCATAGCCCTAAATGTTAATATATTTTAGTTTTTTCTAGGGTGGGATGTCTGTATTCATCTATCAAAATACATTTATCTAAATACATCCATTCATCTTCACCTGCTTATCCATAGCATGGTTGGCTGATTGGTAGACTCTTGTTATAATTTTCTGGCTATTAGTATTCAACCTTATAATGTAATGTTGCTTGTTGATTTTTATTAGTCAAGGTGGGATAGGACGAGAATATAGGCCGTAAAAGAGAGCCTTCCCAAACGATCCAAATTATCTGACAAACACCTCTGCACGCGCATGTGTGAGCGCACGCTGAGAGGGCCCTTTTGATATCGGCACCCATGGCTGATGAACCCTAATGTCGCCACTGCACTATGGTGAATATGCCAGTCTAACCAGTGATCAGGCACAGGGGTAAGGGGTTGACACTATGGTGAATATGCCAGTCTAACCAGTGATCAGACACTGGGGTAAGGGGTTGACACTATGGTGAATATGACAGTCTATAACCAGTGATCAGATTTGACTGGTTTGTTTCTGAAATCTAGCCTGGAATTGTGAAGAAACGCAAAAGAAATCACTGTTGAGGTCTGTGGGACTAAAATGTCATCAAATGGTCGTCTGTGGCTCAAATTCTGAATATGGTATGCTATGACAAAGGTTGAAAACCCCTGTCCTAAATCATGACACAACATGGTTTTGTCGTTTGTGCGTTCAGGTGCTTGCAGACACCATCTTTATTTGATCATGAAGACATGACGGCTTGTGGGACTTTCTGGAGGTCATTGACCGCACTGCGGTATAATATCCCCCTCTGTTCCTTCTGGGACATTTATTTTTTTGGGGGGGAGTATGATTAGTTCTCGCTTCTAATCCACCTTGTGAACTTTCACTGGGGCTGCTGCTGCTACTCATTGAAATTCAAAGCCTGGGCCAAACGAAGATGTGTTGTTGTTGTTTGGTTTCAGCTGCTAAATTGGGCCAAAAAACGACTTGGTTTTTTTTTCCCTTCTCTGTCTTCTGAAAGGAATTCTGTAACAGTCCAAAAGCTTTGCCGCCGCGTGTTTCCCAGGAGAAGTGTGTCAGCATTTCTTTGTTGAAATGACTACGACGTAGCCCTGAGCCTGGCGGTGCTGTGCGGCTCGCCCCGTCGCTATATACGACTCTCCTGTGGAATGTCCCCGCGCCCAGATAATGGTGTCTAGACGAGTGTTTGTCGCTGACATTTTGCATGTCTCTCTCATGTGTGGAGAGGAATACAAATGAACGCTTTTGGACCAAAATGGATGTTTTTTTTTTTTCTTCTTCTTGTTTCTTTTGTGGGGCCGGTGGCTGGCTTGTTTTGGTCTGCGGGGAGTTTTAGTCTTCGCAAAGTTGACTCTCATTACACACACTCTCATTACACACACACACACACACACACACACACACACACACGCACACACACACACACACACACACACACGCACACACACACACACACACACACACACACGCACACACACACACGTTGTGCTTGTTCACTGCATTCATTATCATGACTTAGTGACACCGTACCTCCGGCGAGGGAAACAGGAATGTAATTTCCTGTGTGTGGGTTTTTTTTTCCCTCTCTATTTACTTCCTCTTTGGTTGAGGCCACAATCAAAGGGTGAACTTCATACGAGAAGGAATCGCTGTGTGACACGATGGCGCTACTCCCCCGACATGAACCCATTGTGTCCTGATCAAATTCTAGTTTCTGATGCTTTTCACAATTTTTCCAAAATAGCAGAACTACAAGCTCATATCGCGCCACTCGGTGGCGCGATATGAGCTTGTAGATCTGCTATTTTTCAACAGCTATAAAACACCAAAACGCGTTCAGCACACAAAGGGTTAAAGAGTATTCAGTGATTTTGGGAAAACAAAGATTGCACCTGCACACCCTCTGCAGTGGGGGCTAAGTGCAACAGGCCAACAGCACATACACCAAGGCCCTCCCCCACTCGATCCTGATTGGAGGAAGGACCCTCTTATCCTGATTGGACAAAAGGCTTTTCTCCCAAGCAAGCACCTGCTGTTTTCACTATCACTATATTGGGTTAATTTTACAGCATGTATGGTGTTGAGTTAACATAACGTTTGTCATGCTAAATCCCACTATCGCTAAATCCCTAACTTCTTTGCCTTTTTTTTTACTATTTTGAAAAACCTTTTGGGCTAGTACAACATGCCACTCTATTGACACGTTGGGAGCTTGTAGACTGACCATTTTGACGTATTTTTTTAATAGTTAATTTAATAGTTAATCAAAGACGTTAAGGGATAAGGGGTTCGTTTTTTTGACGGAAATCTAGTCCCTTACCTCCATATGTGTGACATTTTGTGTTTCTCTCATTCATTCATTCATTCATTCATTCATTCATTCATTCATTCATTCATTCATTCATTCATTCATTCATTCATTCATTCATTCATTCCCTAGAAAATAAGAAAAAAGGCGCCCTTGAGGCGATGTTAAAATACATACAGTGGGGAAAATAATTATTTGATCCCTTGATGATTTTTCAGGATTAATAAGAAATGAGCACTCTGTCATTTTTATGGTACTTTTATTTAAACAAATAGAGTCAGAATATGAACAAAATATCCATAAGAAAATAATATTTAAAGGTTATAAATTAATTTGCATTAGAGCTTGTGAAATAAGTATTTGATCCCTTAAGCACAACCTGACTTAGTACTTGGTGGAGAAACCTTTGTTGACAAGCACGGAAGTCAGACATTTCTTGTAGTTGGTCACCAAGTTTGTGCATATCTTAAGAGGGTTTTTAGCCCACTCCTGTTTAGATATCCTCCCCAAATCCTCAAGGTTTCGAGGCTGTTGCTTGCCAACTCAAAGCTCAATCTCCCTCCATAGATTTTCTATAGGATTAAGGTCTGGAGACTGGCTAGGCCACTGCATGAGCTTAATGTGCTTCTTCAGGACCCATCTTTAGTGCTCTGGCTGAGGGAAGGAGGTTCTTGTCCAAGATGTTGCAGTGCATGTCTCCATCCATCGGCCACACAATGCAGTGAAGTTTCCCTGTACCCTTAGCAGAGAAACAGCCCCAAAGCATAATGTTTCCACCTCCATGCCTGACGATGGGAATGGTGTTGTTAATGATTTGAAGGCAGCTGAGACCACAGTCACCAAGAAAACCATTGGTAACACAGTACACCATAACGGATTGAAATCCTGCAGTGCCCAGCCATGTCCCTCTGCTCAAGAAGGCGCATAGAGGCCCGTCTAAAGTTCACCAATGAACACTTAAATGATTCAGACCAGGCTGCGGGGAAGGGTAGGGAAGCGGAGGGTTTTACACATCAGCCGAATCACTAAATGCTCCTTTAAAAAAAAGGAAAAAGTAGCAGATGTGCATTTTCAAATTCGAATCCTGAAAACTAAACAGTGTTTGAGGACATTTCCGCTCCGACAGACACGCCGGTGGAAATGTATGCCGAGAGACCCTGTAGAGTCAGACTCACCTCCAGGGAGGTGTGTAGGCAGGAGAGATAGAGATAGAGACAGAGAGAGAGAAATAGAGGCTAGAGTTTATCGCCGGAGCGCCATCGCCTCGCATACATAAAGGTTATCACCCGTGACGGCAGGAGGGGTTACTTATCTGCAAATGAAACGCATTTACGAGACCACCGCGGCGGCGGTGGAAGCGCCGCACAAAGCGTTATAATGGATGAAGACGAATCCCCCCCCCCCCCCCCACCACCACCACCAGTAAACTCTCCCGTGAGACAAAGCGTTTTGTTTTGTTGTTGTCGGTTGGGGAGGAGGAGGTCGACGCGACGCAAAGCAAATAAGCGGACATCTTTATGGCTTGGCAAAGCCCACAAATAGCCCTGTCAGGGAAGGAGTGTGAGAAGCCGGCATTCGGCATTCGCCCTGTTTTTTTTTTTTATTGTCTCGGTAGTGTGATCCCCCCCCCCCCCCACACACACACACACACACACACACACACACAAACACACCATTTAAGACATTTCTTCCGGACACTAAATTCAGCGAAATGTCTTATAAATCCTGAAATTTTCTGAAAAATCTACGTTTCTGCATGCAAGCGATGCAGCCAAAATAGCAGACACTCGCCAATAAGAACTTCCTACTTGATTGCTCTCGTTTTTCTCGTATCCCATAGCGTCTGCCTCCAATCCACTGGGATCCATTCAAACCAAAATCTTTCCACTGTGTTTTCTCGAAATAATCCATTATTTTGTGAAAAGCAAAACCCTCCATTTAGATTCTTATAGGATTTTTTTTTTAATTTGTAATTCCACACAAACCAACATCCTGTAGCGGACGTGTTGACTTCCAGTTTCACTCTCAGTGGAAGAACACTGAACACTGAGAGTTCGTGTTGTGGCTCTGTAAAGTACCTCATATGACCAACAGGGCGGCGGCATGAGTGTTAAAATACCAAATCGTACAGAATGAGTTAAACGGGGGGGCGCACACTGCTAGCTACTTGCTAACCCAGACCACGTCCCCGTCTTAAAGAAGGGGGGGCTCTCTGTGTCAACTGGGGCCGGGGCAAACCTTTCATCCAGGACGGATATGTCTGTTGGCATCCATATTCCCACAGCGTTCTTATGTCAGGCGCAGGGGCGGATCTAGGCATAGGCATGAGGGGGGTGGGGGGGACACGATGCCATGCAAAACAACCCAAGATATTTCAAATTGAAGTGCTTATATTTAAAATGATTTAAAACACTACTACGACTGCGACTAACTAACTACAGCTGTGGCACCACTAAACCAACAGCATTTCATCATTGAAAACGGGGAAACTCTCTGAGTCAGACCTTTAGCTTTATGCAATGCTGCGTGTCTGTTGCAACTTTAACAACAACAGCTGATGTTGTTATTGATGCTTCACTTGCCTAATAAATGTCCTGTAACCCGAAAATGGTATGGGTGCGACTTCATCGCCCGTGGCGCGAAGCGACACGGGCGATGAAGCCGCCCCCATACCATTTTCTCTTGCCCCTCCAACATGTTCTCTTGCCCCCCCAAACGGGACATGTTATAAGCCGCCCCCATACCATTTTCTCTTGCCCCACCAACATGTTCTCTTGCCCCCCCTCCCCCCAAATGGGACATGTTACATCCACCCCTGGTCAGGCCGCGTGAGCTGTAAGCTTAGATAGGAGAGAGAGAGAGAGACAAGGGCAGGAGGAGATGGGGAGGGACCTGTAAACCCCCTCCCCATCTCCCAGGGGGGCTCAGAGAAGAGGATGCAATCAAGACAGGGCAGGGGAAGCATTTGGCCTCGGCCTCTCTGCACAAAATACGAAGGAAAGGGTGGTGTAGTCGAAAGGGATGGGGTGTTGTTCAAATTCTCCTATTTCTATCGCTCCTAAATGCATTTTGTTTTGCTATATGTCGTCTCTCCGCCATGTCAATGGTGTGTTTACACTGGAGGAAAAAAAAGCATGGCACAAATCTTTGAGTAGTGTGTTTTTTTGAGAGTGAACATTATTAACTCAAATATCTGCTTCTGCGAGGTCCCGGGGACTCCATATTTTCAAACTCACACTTTGATTTTCATTTCCGGTCAGCTGTCTCAAGAGGGCATGGGGCCGGGGGGGTTGGGGGAGTGCACAGTTTATGGCTGAACAAGGTTAATGTGGTTTACGGGGGAAACAGCTAATGTGTCCCACAAAATAACAACTGGACAACAGAAATAAATCAATGCCAAATCAAAGAAAGCCAACTTAAGAAAGCCAAACCGAAACCAATGAAACCAAATCCATTTGGTTTCATGTTTTACTCTCTCAAGAGTTAAAATATTCATCATGTGAATTAGTCCCAAGTCTACACAACTAGAGAATGTAGGAGAAAACGTTATGGGGGCGGCTTCATCGATGAAGTCACACCCATACCATTTTTGGTCACAGGACTTGAATTAAATTAGGCAAGTAAGCATCAATAGTTGTTCAGTTGTTGTTGAAGTTGCAACAGACACGCAGCATGCATAAAGCTAAACGTCTGACTCAGAGAGTTTTCTGTTTTTCAATGACGAAATGCTGTTGGTTTAGTGGCGCCACAATTGAAGTTAGTAGCAGTAGTAGTGTTTCAAATCATTTTAAATTTAAGCACTTTAATTTGAAATACCTTGCGATGCCTGGGCATTTGGGTGGGGGGGGGGGCATTGGGGGGGGGGGGGGGGGGGCATTGGGGGGGGGGGGGGGGGGGGTCCATACCCATGCCTAGATCCGCCCCTGCTACAGCGGCTCGCTAAGGGACAGGGGCGGATTGGCACATATTTTCCCACCGGGACAATTTTGCCTTTGCCAGGCCACCCTGTGGGTGGCAGCTGGTTAACCAGATGTAACTCTTTGAGAGCGTAAAAATGAAACCAAATGGACCCTTGCGGGTCCATTTGGTTTCATTTTTACACCCTCAAGAGTTAAAATATTCATGTGAATTAGCCCAACTTAGTCTACACAACTAGAGAATGTAGAAGATTAATGGTCATTTTGATCTGTATGTTCCAGGCAAGCATCTAGCACATTCTAGTGCATTTTGGAAGTGCCATTAGTGCATTTTGGATCTTGTCCAGCCCACTAGGTGGCACAGGCCACCGGGAAAACTCCCTGTACTCCAGATGGCCAATCCGCCCCTGCTAAGGGAGGGCGTAAAGGCTCCGGCTTTGGTGTTCCCACATGGAGGTGGAAGAGCTTAGCTGTTGGCTACAGATGTATGGCTCCGTGTATATGGCCGCCAAGGTGTCAGTTCCCTGATCCCTGGACCCCTTTTTTTATGTAGGACTGACCGCAGCAGAAAGCAAACCGATGCACTTGAGCTCACCAACTGATGTCTGGGAAAAAAAAAAAAAAACAAGACAGGTTGTACTGTGTGGGGCAACAACTCCTCGATCGATGAAATAACTTTGCTGCTGAAAAGGCGATTTGACTCGGAAGAACGGAGTTATCCAACCTCTTCGACCATACTGAGAAATGCTTTGTATTTATTCAGAGATTGCAGTTAATATGACAGACAGACTCGGTATGGAATCGTTACAGATACTAAGCATTTATCCATTTTAAGAACACATCGTCTTCAAATCCAATGTCCATGTATATTCCAGATAACCGTTTTTAATTATTCATAGCCATTATAATACATTTCTCCCTTAAAGAGGAATTCCAGACATTTTCAACATTTTTGGAACCAAATGAACCTGTTATGGTTCAGTTCATTTGGTTGCATTTGTACGCTAGAACATCTTGATGATGTCATCAAGATGTGTTTCACCATGTTAATGATTTTCTTCAGACCTCCATTTCTAGGAAACGCAGAATGGGGAAAAGTTTTTTATCATGTCCACCCAGCACCTCTAAGGTATACTAATGACATATTAGAATGTTGAAAATGGGTGGAATTCAAAAATTGCACTAAGTCCAGAGATTAATTGAAGAGGCTAATTGCAGCCTCTGTGGGGTTATTGTTATGCAAATATCATGACCAATTTCAATGAAATTTTAGACAATCATTCTCAACCATGCTATTTATGTGAAAAAATAACAAAACATTTTTTTAATAATTAAAGGGTTAATGTTGCTAAAAAGCAACACTGAGCCTTCTAGGGTTAAAAACACGCACTATCCACATTTTTCAACATGTTTAGTAGATTTGCTCAATAGTTACTGCAACGGTTTAAAATTATTGAATCGTAACATGTCGCCTTAATGAACCGATATCATCCATGTATCGTACCGTCGATCATGTATCGGAATACCCCAGATAGATAGATGCTGAAGTGATACTGTATTTAGAAATATGTTTTGCCGAAGTCGAACCTCATGATGGCACTGTATAACAGGCGTGTGTGTGTGTGTGTGTGTGTGTGTGTGTGTGTGTGTGTGTGTGTGTGTGTGTGTGTGTGTGTGTGTGTGTGTGTGTGTGTGTGCGTGTGCGTGTGCGTGTGCGTGTGTGCGCGCATAGTGTAGCATCGGCCAGGCCAATGGATGGTCTCACACAAGGGTACTCAGATGGAGTGCAAAACCCACTTTCTCCCCATGCTTTTGCACTGATGGAAGCAACAAGGGTTTTGGTAGTGATCCCCTAAGGGGGTTTTATGCTGCTTGCCGCTCAGGTGAGCTCACAGCGGAGCAGTTTAAGGTTATGCTGCCCGCGGGACACTTTATTCTGGACACGCGTTTGTGCTAAAGCCCAAAACACATGTCCTGTGAACGTTGCAAGTCAAAAACAGCGGTGTCTGTGTTGTTTGCAGTTAAAGGAGAATTCCACACCAAAACACATTTGGCCTCAATCTACCTTGATCCCTGTACTTCCATGCATTGTACATAATGGCCTTTATTTCTGTCATAAATGCCCTCTTTTCTACACTTCACCCTGAGGTCCACCTCCCGTCCCACAGTTTGCATTGCTGCAGGTTGTCTTTATTCTATTGCGACTATTTTATATTTTATCTCTTTTTTTTTCCACACATCACAAACCACACACTACAGATAACCAGGCCAGATTATTTCATCCAGTACACACTGCATGACTTTACAAAACCCAGGCATCACCACCACTTCACGCTGGAGATGCTCTGGAAGAGGAGGTTTGACCGGAGTGATTGGAGAGGAGAGTGGCAGAAGGGACGGGAGGAGAGGAGGAGGAATAGATTACCTCTAAATTACCAGGGAAAGACTGCACCAGAGTGACATAAAACACATGCATGAGTATCTCTAAACCATTAAAATATCACATGTAAAAAAATGTAAAAAAAAAAAAAAAAAAAAGGTTTGGAGCTACGAAAATACCTGCATTAAAAAAAGACAACCTGCAAACTGCATTGGAGCATATTTCACCTCAGGGGTGAAATATAGTGTAGCGGGACGACTATGACAAAAAACAAAGTGCAGTATATGTTATGTCCCAGGGATCAAGGTAAATTGGTGCCCAGTGGGTTTTGGTTTGGAATTCTCCACCTTTTAATTTGATCCTGACTAGATGATTTCTGACACTAGATCCTGACACTAGAGTCTAGTTCCTGACGCTATATTCTAGTTTCTGACACTACTACAGCCTAGTTTTTGACTCTAGATTTGTGTTCCTGATGCTAGACTTTAGTTCCTGACACTAGATCCTAGTTCCTGATGCCAAACTCTAGATTCTAGTTTCTGACACCACATTCTATTTTATGATGCCAGATTCCAGTTCCTGACACTAGATACTAGTTCCTGGCACCAGATTCTAGTTTCTGGCGCCAGATTCTAGTTTCTGATGCTAGATTCTAGTTTATGAAAAATATGTGTTTCTGTGTCAGTGATGCTCAACATACAGTATATCATGCCAAGGACCCCCAGAATTATCTATATTTGGCTGTGAACCCCCATTTGAAAACATGTTGTTCTAGGGATCCCCCAGAAGTAACGTTTCTGGTTAAAAAATATTTGCTTCGGAAAGCTTTGCATCACATTTTTACAATTAGAAAAGAAAAATCAGACCTGGCACACCACTGTGAGCTTGTAGGTCTGATATTTTTCCAATAGCCACACCACAAACGCGTTCAGTACATAAAGGGTTAACACGAGCAGCGGCAGAGACGCATTTTTGCTCCACAACCCGCGGGTACCCGATGAGCCTGTGTTCTATTTTCAGGCATTACTGCGTGCATGGTGGAACGATGATTTATTTGTTTGTTTGTTTATTTTACTGCAACCGTACAAAGTTGTCAGACGTATCCTATGCTCATGGGCAGCACTTGACACGGTGCCGCTCCGCTGCGCATCAGTCTGTGTGTGTGTGTGTGTGTGTGTGTGTGTGTGTGTGTGTGTGTGTGTGTGTGTGTGTGTGTGTGTGTGTGTGTGTGTGTGTGTGTGTGTGTGTGTGTGTGTGTGTGTGTGTGTGTGCTGCCCTTGTGTCAATGACAGTGACACTACACTGACTGTACTGTACATCACAGCTCTTCAAGGGTTTTTCTTTTCTTTTCAGCTCAGTACAACGAGGTCCGCTTAACTGAGTGACAGATGAAGCGGTGACCCTCGGTTCCCACTGCGCACTGCGTACGATGATTGCATTTTTTTTGTTGTTTTCTTCCATACTGCAGGCCACAGCCATGCTCTACTAAAACGGATGCTCCCTCCTTCCACAAAGTAGGCAGTAAGAAAAGTTTTCAAATAACGTAGTACAATATGGCTCCCTGAGCACCCGAATTTGACCGCTTTTGACCCGATCATTTCTAGGAGCATACAAGTACTTACAGTATCAAGCGTATCTTCTCCAGTTACTAGTTGACACCACCGTCCAGAAAACAACACACAGTGTGTGCACTAGATGTGTGTGTGTGCACTAGATGTGTGTTTGTGCACTAGATGTGTGTGTGCACTAGATGTGTGTGTGTGCACTAGATGTGTGTGTGTGCACTACATGTGTGTGCACTACATGTGTGTGCACTAGGTGTGCCTGACCGGTGCACAGGCGAGCAGTGTCCAGTTTTATGGAGCGGCTTCGTCGCCCGTGGTGCATAAAAGTGCACCCATACTATTTTCATTTACATTCACCCCAAACCCCCAAATTGAATGGATAGCTATGCATTTTGGCATGGTTGTATATATAGATAACACAAAATCTATCTTCTATTTTCTTTAGTTCTGTGACCCTCAACATGTACAGTACATCTTGTACAGGACTTACGCTACAGTAGTAGGACAGTAGTAAGCATCTACAATGTAATGATGTCTATTGTTGTTGAAGTTGCAATAGCATGAAGCATGCATATTAAAGTGGTCTGACTCCGAGAACTTTTTTTTTAAAAATGATGATATGGTGTTGTAAGCAATTGTATAGAGCTGCGCAGTGACGTCACCGCCCCTGTTCCGGAAGTCTTTTCCCAATTCATTTTTCTCATAGACTTTTCGAAAATAATTTATATGAAGACGATTACGCCGCGGCCAAAGCCAACTCGAGTCGTGACGAATCATGATGACACACACAAACTTTTGGGACAATAAAATAATTTCTAAGATGAAAAACGAAACAAAAAGTCTTGTATCATGCCGTTTTCTACTTCTTCCCAATTATATATTATATGACGATATTGTGTTGTCATGATTTGTCACGACCTGAGTTGGCTGTGTCCGCAGCGTAGTCGTTTTGATATAAATTATTTTCGAAAAGTCTATGAGAAAAATGAATGGGGAAAAGACTTCCGGAACAGGGCCGGTGACGTCACTGCGCAGCTCTATAGTTAGTAGTGTAGTGTTTCAAATCATTTTTTAAATATAAGCACTTTAATTGGAAATGTCTTTGAAATGTGGGTTGTTTTGCATGCCATCACCTTTGATGATGCCTAGATCCATGCCTAGATCTGGTCCTGGGTGGGAGGGAGAAACGCACTTGGCAAAGTAATAAATGAATATGTAACAATATTACTCTTTCGTTCAAGCAATAAGGGGTCATAAGTGAAGTAAAGTTATTACTCTCCTAAATAATATTGACCAACAGTGATCTGAGGACAGTCTAGAGAAAGAGACAGACAGACTAGTATCCAGCCCTGTGGTGATTCACTGCCCTCCCTCCTAGCCAGTGACCCTCCATCATGCAGTCCTCTCTCATTTACCTTGAGCCTGTATGGCAGGCCTTGTACATGATTAACCACACCGTGACACCCCCATCCCACCCTCTCCCCTCGGTCACCACACACACACACACACACA
The DNA here is from genome assembly GCA_039105355.1 of Benthosema pterotum. Taxonomy (NCBI): domain Eukaryota; kingdom Metazoa; phylum Chordata; class Actinopteri; order Myctophiformes; family Myctophidae; genus Benthosema; species Benthosema pterotum. The sequence goes on along the minus strand of CM076982.1, from coordinate 41,431,055 downwards.
CACACACACACACACACACACACACACACACACACACACACACACACACACACACACACACACACACACACACACACACACACACACACACACACAGAACCTATCACCCCTCCTTTCCCTCACACACACAGACGCTATTGGCTAAGGTTCCCATCAATCACATCATACCCGGAACCCAATTGGTCCCCGGCTCCACAATCGATGGCCATACAGACCAGAGAGGGAGGCGGCCGTGACCTTGGGTGGGTCCGGGGCGTGTGGAGTCCCGCTCTGAAAACACCGGGAACCCCCGTTATAGGATGGAAGGAGTCACTTCAATCATACGCCTATTCTAATAGATCAGTATTTATGAGCGCTGTAAAAGGTCCTCGACCTTAGCCATTTAGCCCACGGCTGCGGCCAATCCCTCTTCACTACGGCACGGAATTAACCATCTTCTTGCCGAACAGATTACATGCGTCTCTATGCCATGGCTTTCACGTTTGAAACTCTTCTTTTGAAGCGCCAACTCTTCTTTTGAAGGTCTCCAAAAACGGATGATGTCACCGTGTTTCTAGTGTCTTAGCCTCGACACCCAGGCTTTCATTTTCGTTCGCCTTGCGCGAAAACGGAAAGCCTGGACTAACTCACGTTGGAAAGTGGCCTTCAAGTGGGAGTGAACCTTCCGGGGTGGGCGTCGCTCTAAATAATGTGACGTAGAACAGCAGTGGACGGGCGCGGGAGGGGCCGGAGATGACGACACGTTAGTGAGATCAAATCAGAGCGCAGCACTTCCGCCGTGTGGATCCCACGACACCCCCGCCCCCCAAGGCCAAAATCATTGAGGGCTAGACCAGGCTACTAGTGTCTTGACCATTCTGCCCTCTAACCTTCTGTGCAAAAAAATATTGAGCTCACGAAGCCCGGATGTGTTCAGTCCCGTTGGAAATAGCTGACTTTGCCCAGAACAACGACATTGAGGGGGAAAAATCTGAGATGATGCCATTCGAATGTCTGGGATAGAATGCATAATGGGCTCCGCCCATTATGTCCCAAATAAAATGCAACAAAACGGCAATCGCCAAACTATACGTTTGGATCAAAACACGGATTAAAGAATGGAATCCATCAATTTTCTGTGTTCTTCTTGGCACAGGTAACAGCTGGTACTGTAGGTGCACTGCGGCGTTAAATGTCTTAAGTATCAGACCTCCCTTTTCTCACTCTAGGCTGCTCTCTCTCTCTCTCTTCTGCCAAGCACTGGGGTGGGTGGATTCATGGCTCTGTGTTTTTTAGGATAAAGTGCCCTCTCGGCTGAGGGATTTGGGCGGAGTTGTTTGTCAGTGTCGGTGAATTACTCAAAGTGGAAATGGCCTTATAAAGGCTATTTGTTAAAGGGAGGAGCATCCCCGACCACCCCCCAACCCCCACCCCCCCCCCACCCCCAACACCACCACCAAACTAATCTTTTCGTCCGATCGAGAGGACAAACCGTTTAGTTGGACTGAGTATTGGATCCGGGCTAAACTACATTAAAAGCGATCGATCGGGTTCCTCTTGCTCTTTGTTTGCTCGAGAGGGAAAAGGAGCTACACCTGGCACCGAAGAAGCTTCATGCTGCTTTGACACTACTTGAGTATGCAAGGCCAAAGTGGGCTAACGATGAGCAAGTCTATGGCACTGAAAAATACATATGATGCATTCCATCTATATTGCATAACCCTGGCCCGACTCTGAGAAAATGTCTCGAGTAAACATAACGAGTGTCAAAATGTTCAAGGTTCAAGGTTCAAGGTGCTATTTGTCATTCCAGTGTACAGTATGTCAGGACCTATACAGGGATGAAATAACGTTTCCATTGTTCCCCAGTGCATTAAGACAATAGACAGTGCAATAAGAAAAATGACAAATACAAACAATACAAGAAACAATAAGTGACATACTTAGTTCATACCTCCCGATGTATGAATGAACGGACCATTGTTTAGTGCTGTGAGTATACACGTAGTGCATAGAAAAACGCTATAAAAATGCAATCCATTATTAGTGTACCAAAAAGTAGAAAGTACCCGGTAGTTACAGTATGTGTATGTATGTTGTGTGTTGTTCCCAACAACACACAACATTCGTTGGAATGTTCCCAACATTCCAACTTCCAACTTATTTTTTCCGCTGAAACTCATGGACTGGCGTCTCTGCCTTTGGTGTCGTTAGTAGTAGTTGAAAATGTGATTAGGGCAGCTCATTGGCCGAAAGCACTGTCACTCAACACTCAACATAATTAGTGCTTTTGTTGACATGCTAGTAACACTCGTCGGCTGTGTTTGGTTAGCAACCAGGCTAGCACATTAGCCACATTAATCACAACAACGTTGTCTGTTTTCCCAATATTCTTATGGGTTAGTATGAACCAATCACGGCAAAGACTGCCAGTTGCTAATCCCAGAAACTGTTGTGTTGGAGAGGGACTTCAGTCTAGAATAATGAAGTGAAACAAAATGACAATTCAGACTGAGGTCAGGCTAGCACGATTGTTGTGTTCTTCGCATTCATTTGAGTGACACTTAATTGTTTCAAGTGAAATTTACATATAGACTAGAAAAAGTGGCCCTTCTGAGCACAGATCTCCACCAGGTCAGGTCAGGTCAGGTTGTGGCCTCCTGGTGGCGCTTTAATAGGCCTTAATACGCCTTTGATGGTAATTGGATGTTATGAGCAAAAATCGATAGCACTATAGCAGCAGGCCAATGTGAAAAGTGTGGGATATAGTTCTCATCCTAGTAGCAAAGTGTGTGAAAGATTCCAGGTAAATTGCACAATGCGTTAATGCTTTGATGCTTTTTCAGGGGTTGACACTAAGGTCTCCGAGGCACTTGCCCATCGGGCAAGTGCATGTCAGGTTCTACTTGCCCTCAGGTCATGGTCACTTCACTTGCCCCCCAGGTTCCAGGTGGTCCCCACTTAAGTTGGTTAACCAGATGTAACTCTTGAGAGTGTAAAAATGAAACCAAATGGACCCTCGCGGGTCCATTTGGTTTCATTTTTACACTCTCAAGAGTTAAAATTCATCATCTTAATTAGTCATTTTGATGTGTATGTTAATTTGCCTGTTTTGTTTCCCAAATCCAGCCTGGAATTGTGGATAGCTAGAAAGCAGGGAAAGACACAGAGGCAGAGTGCAATGACTGCCTTCAAGACAAATTTATCTTGTGTTGTGTTATAGTGCACTATGTTTTACACTTGCCCGATCGGGCAACCAGGTAGCAGTCTTCACTTGCCCCACCATTTTTTTTTACTTGCCCCGGGCAAGCGGGCAAGTGTTAGTGTCAAGCCCTGCTTTTTTATTCTAAAATCTAAATCCTACAACCTTTGAAAGTCAGTTATATCCGATTATGACTGTAGATATGCTGTGTAATAATTTGCAGGATTTTGGGGATAGAAGCTGGATTAGTAATATGCAATAATGTGTTTTGCAAAAAAAAATGAGCCTTTTGCTGGCGCTATGAAAGGCAAATGTGAAAAAATGAAGATCATAGAATTTTTTTCCCTTGGCCTCTAGAAAGGGTTCATGCAACTTTTGATGCAGATTGGTGCAGTTGTAGCTTGAAAATCTGAAAAGCTGCCTCATGGTGGCACTATAAAAGGCTGTTCTGGAAAATGTGCGTTCATTGTGTTGGCATCTTGGGAGTGTGCATGTGCAGTGAGTGTGTGAGTTTGGCAGTGACCGGGTTAATGGTGCCAGAGATGCAATTTTTCAGATGCCACCCGAAATAAAGCAGAAGGCTTGGGAAGGAGCGCTTGTTTTACCTTGCCGGCTACTACTAGTAGGGCGAGGGCGAAGCATAGTTTTACTTAGGTTGTGTTAGGGTTATTAACCGCATATAGCACTGCCTAACCCTAACCTAACCCTAAACATAACCTCAGTAAAACTAGGCTATGCCTAAACCTAACCCTAAACATTACCTCAGTGGAACTCCCCTCGCCCCGCCCTACTAGCACTAGCCGGCAGGGTAAAACAAGCGCTCCTTCCCAAGCCTTCTGCTTTATTTTGGGTGGCATCTGAAAAATCACGCCAGAGATCAGCTGGTAGCCAATGGACAGACACACATAGACAGACGGAGTGCAAAACATGGTCTCTCCCCATGCCTGGTGGCCTGGCGGAGACAAATATCAGCCACCACTCAGGGGTCGACATTATAATTGGCCCGATGGCCCGAAACAGGTTTGAAAACACGTGCGGACCACCAGATGGCGCCCTATACTGGCCCGACGGGGCCAGTGGTAAAATGCCCTCGTTGGCCCCCGGACCGTTGTTGTATGGTCGCCATGTGTTGTACAACCTGTATTAGTCCCCTACAAACGGCTCAGATGCGCCCTGATCCAAAAACTTGAGATTACAAATGTGCCATCCTCACTCAGTTTTCAAGCGATTGTTTTAATTCCAACTTGTAAATACAGTGTATAATTTATATATTTTATATTTTCATTGAGTATAGGTATAGGCCATGTTTTTTCATTGTTTTGTAATTGTTTAAGTTTTATTTATATTTTGTTTATTAGTGGTTACAGTTGTGGGGCCAGTGTGGGGCCAGTGGTTACAGTTGTGGGGCCAGTGATTCTTAAAAGCCACTGGCCCGAAGGGCCAGTGGAACATTTCCCTTAATGTCTACCCCTGCCACTTGTCTTCCCGCAAAGCATCTGTCCAGTAACTGAGTTGAAGCTCCGGCAAAGAAGTAGAAACTTTCATCTTCCATTCCCACAGACGTGTGATGTGTGCGAATGCCATTTTTTTTATTAGCCCGTGGGAGGGCTAATAAAAACCCTTTATCTATCTCTCTCTGTCTCTCATTTCCCAATTGAGGGGGCATGAGAAAATGGTATGGTATGGTATGGGTGCGACTTCATGAAGTCGTACCCATACCATTTTCTGTTAAAAGACTTTTAATAGGCAAGTAAAGCATCAATAATAACATCAGTTGTTGTTGAAGTTGCAACAGACACGCAGCATGCATAAAGCTAAAGGTCTGAGAGTTTTTTTTGTTTTCAATGATGAAATGCTGTTGGTTTAGTGGTGACACAACTGTAGTTAGTTAGTAGCAGTAGTAGTGTTTCAAATCATTTTAAATTAAGGCTGTCAGAGTTAACTAGTTAATCGTGAGTTAACTCAGCCATGAGTAGTAACTCTAGCTCTGGTCCAGAGCTCCACTGCTTCTGAGTCTGACCTGCATTGGAGCTCTGTTGGTCTCCGTGCATTCGGCCATTACTGCACCCGACCAGCCTCTCTTCTCTAGTGGATATATAAAGAACGTTTTACCTACTCACCAAAATAAACACGTCTTGTGTCATTAGAAAGCCTACTTGCCTTGGTGGTCGCACTCTTAGCCCCCACCACACGGATAAATTGGACTTTTTGGCCAAAACGTGATCGTTTTTCACCGGAAAAACAACCAGGATTTGCGCCCTCTACCGATATTGCCAATAGAAAAGTTCCATAGGAAATATTTTTCCTTCAGTGAAAAAACGATCGCGTTCTGGCCAAAAAGTCCATTTTATCCGTGTGGTGGGGGGCTAAGAGTGCGACCACTAAGGTAAGTAGGCTTTCTAATGACACAAGACGTGTTTATTTTGGTGAGTGGGTAAAACGTTCTTTATATATCCACTAGAGAAGAGAGGCTGGTCGGGTGCAGTAATGGCCGAATGCACGGAGACCAGCAGAGCTCCAATGCAAGTCAGACTTAGAAGCAGTGGAGCTCTGGACCAGAGCTAAGTTAACTCAGCCTCGATTATTTTTTTTTAGTGCGAGATTAACTCAAAGTAAAACCAAAGGCCAAGTGGGTCCATTTGGTTCAATTTCGCCAAATGCAGGTGAATAATTTTTAAATATCTGCATCAGTTAAATTACTTTAAAATAAGTCTACACAATTACAGAGTGTAGAGAACTTTCTACAAAATGTGCATGTTCGTTCCTAATGATATCGTTGACAAATTCTTTAATTTAGGTCTGGAAGTCTAAATAAATGTCATCAAATGGTGGTCTGTGGCTCAAATGCAGAATACATATATGACCTTGATATGAATATTCTTGAAAAAAACACTCATTTAAGGTATATTCAGAACTCATGAAAATATGCGATTAAATTGCGATTAATCAAATATTAACTATGGGCAATCATGCGATTAATCGCGATTAATTTTTTTAATCGATTGACAGCTCTATTTTAAATATAAGCACTTTAATTTGAAATATCTTGGGTTGTATTGCATGCCATCGTGTTTGGTGGGGCAGACTGGGCATTTAGGGAGATATTGCCCCCTTCCCATGCCCATGCCTAGATCCGCCCCTGCTTGCCTCCTGTTTCCCGCCTCTTTATTTTACACCGTTCTATACGGTGTATTAGCTCTCCCGTAGGGGGGTAGAAGAGCGGCACGGTGTAATAGTCTGATAGTCCTATTAATAACAATTCCAATAAAATATAACGGCGGAGAGTTCTTCAGACACGGAGGTTTTATTATGAGCAATGGGGCAATTTGGGAGGCGAGTAGCATGCGGGTTGCTGCGCAAAGAAGGCCCATCACTTATCTAAATACCAGGGAGGCACATCCTGAATGTCAAGTTATTAACCACGCTGGTAATGTACATTCAACATGGGGGGCCTGATTAAATTGGCCAAAAAAGCCGAAGAGCTCCGCTATAATAAATGAAAGACCGCAAAGTTCTTATGAAATAGATTTGTGCCGCTACTACTACTAATACACACCGCCGTCGTTCTTCACGGAGAAATGGCCCGAGGCGGGCAGAAGAACGCCTGCCGCCTCCTTGTTAATGTTGTGCAATAAATATACGACGGCTCGCTTTCAAAGTTCTACCCGATTTGCAGACACTCCCATTTCTATATTTATGCGCCACACCTGCGCTATAGCTGGCATTTCGCCGTTTTGATTTCCGATTATTACCCCCGCCTGTTCTCAAGACGGTACGAGCATTCTTTCTGGGTGGACACGACTGAGGGGAAGACCGACGCAGAGGTTTCACCAGTGCTTGCAGACCTTTTCTTCATTTGGGGGGAATTGGAAAGTCGGGCTCAATAATGGAATAAATGGCTTCTAAAGGGGTGAGGGGAGATGGCACCGCGGCGCTCCTCCGACGCCGCCAGAAGAAGAAGCAACACCACCAACCATCACCCCCCAGACTACAATGGATGGCTTTTTTATTTGATAATCTCTCAGCCAGAGATGGCTGCTCTCTCCTAACCCCTCTCTCTCTCTCTCTCTCTCTTTCTCTCTCTTTTTTTGTTGTCACACTGCACAATCTCTTCCGCTGGCGTTCCAGGACTGTGGCGCGCCGAGATGAATATTGAATGAAGAGTTTTTTTAACTTGAAAATGATGAACGTTTGTGTGAAAACGAAACCTTAATCGGGCATTGCTAGGCCATAAACCAAAACGAATGTGCCAAAACGAATTGGAATATACAGACTCTACAAAGCCATTCACAATAGGAATTGTGACTCATGATTACTGTAACTCGTGTACAAGAGACAGTTACTAAGCTGTTTTATTGCACTCCTGCCATTATAGTCTTGCCAGCCCAAGATTTTATGTTATAAATGTTGCGTGTGGGTCCCCAGAATGTAGAAACTGAGACTGAGACGGATGCTAACTTGCAGAAAGTTGAGCAATTTTCATAGTTAGCACACTAATGTGACCACACCTTTAACAACCCACAGTTTCTTCATGCTTTATGTAGCACTTGAACAAACTATGGGGTCGCATGATCCCGAATTCATTCTATGCATTAGTCAGCCATAGCACTTGCCCAAATGTGCTGACGAAGCACATTTGTTGGTAAATGGTGCATTTATAGAGTGCCTTTATCCAAGGTGCTTTACCTAGGCTAGATTGTGCATCACATTCACCCATTCACACACACATTCAAACACTCATGGCGGTGGAAACCATGCAAGGCACAATCGGCACATCACGAGCAATTCGGGGTTAAGTCTCTTGCTTAGGGACACTAACATTGGGGGAGCCCGGGTTTTCGAACCGGCAACCTTGCGGTTACCATCCAGTGACTGTACCCCTGAACCAATCTCATCTCAAGTCGTACAAATGCAAATAACACGGACTGACACACAGCCATTCCATTCATATAGTAGGATTAGGTACTCCAAGTCCATCATATCCTACTGAAGTCCCTACCATTGAAGTTCACTGCACTGAAATTCACTCGGCTAGCACTTCACAATACCCAATACGGTGGAGATGGCGCCGCGTCGTCATTGTCAGTGGTCCGTATTATATGAACAAACTTATTTCAGTACACTATGAACAGAGTTTTGGTTCTATTCGTAGGTTACCCATGGAAAGTGTCTCTGTTATTCATACGACTTACCATTATCACATGCTACATAAAGCATGAAATTGATGAAATTTTGACTTTTCTAGCAAAAGTTTTCAACAGAGATCGTAAAATCAAACTAAATTGACCCTTACGGATCCATTTGGTTTCATTTTACGCTCTCAAGAGTTCAATTATACTTAAACATATGTATTACTTCATTTTCAAGAAACTACACCATTAGAAAATGTAGAAAAATTGTTAGTTGACCACTATTTTGCCAGTTATCTCTAAGCTAAAATATGGACACAAACTCCTCCTTAGTTTTGGGTCCGGCTAAAAGGCAGAATAAATAGTGGGCCCTGGTATGAAAAAGGTTGGAAAACACTGATCTATAGGTTGTTAATGGTATGGCATATTATGCCATATTATGCCAACAATTGCTCAACATATGCAAGTTAGCACCCAACAATTGCTCAACATATGCACGTTGGCAACCCAACAGTTTCTACATGCTGGGCACCCATATTCTACACATGTCTAACATAAAACCTTGGTGTACTCAACATGCCTCACATTCTGGCAGGTGGACTATTACTGGGAAGATGTCTTTACCTGGCATTCAGTTTAATTGGCTGGCGTGCGTGCGGGTGGGTGAGAAAAAAAACTCTCTGACGTCACGGTATGGAGAAAAAAAAGTGCTGCTCCAGCAAACCTGTGCCAGTTCTCCCAGATGGGCCTGCTGAGTTTGTGCTACAGGATTTCTTCAAATCTCTCTCTCAAGATCCCCCGGTCTTATAGGTTTAATACGTGAATATCCATAATTGATTCGGCCCAGAGATTAGAGAACAACGGGGCTTGCTGCTGAGAACACCATTTCCTGCTAGTGTCACGGCCCGGTCATTGGCCAAGCACCTGTCATCACAGTATAGCAACATACACAGTATCTTACATCGATTTTTCCCCTTTATCGAATGTATAGCTGTTCTCCTTCCCCTGTTTAAGCTTTGTGTGTTTTGTTTTGTGTGTTGTGTTTTTTTGTAAATGAGCGTCCTACTTCAAGGGTGTCGATCTCATGTTGGGTCAAGGGCCACATTGCGTGAAGTTGACTTGATGGGGGGTGTGACCAGTTGTAGCTCACCTGTGTTTACTTACGTGGTTGACCCTTGGCTTTGTATTCCTGGCTAAATTGAATTGAATTTTCTTATTACCACAGTCCTAGGCTGCAAGACATTTGCTATGAGGGGTGGAAAAAAATGAATAAATCACTTGAAATGTTTAAAAACGCCTGGGAGTATACTAGCCTGATTGTCAGACTCTGAGCCATGGCTCAAGAGTCTGACATTGGCCCCATTGTAACCGATTTACAAGGAGGCGGGCCCTTGATTTTCCCTCGACCAATCACTGGAGACGTTGTTTGCAGTCGACAAGAACAGTTAACTAGCAGTTAACTAGCAGTTAACTAGCAGTTAACTGACTAGCAGTGCAGTTGGCGTCAGACATTTTCACTATTTATAACTAAATGCAGTATTAAAGAATGAAACTCTATTTACAATGAAACTCTAGTTACAATGAAACTCTAGTTGCAATGAAACTTTAGTTACAATGAAACTGAATGGATGTGTGCTGTTTTTTTATGGGAAACTGTTCTGTTGTGGCAGTTAGATGATCCTCGGTGTTGATTGGCTATTTTTTTAGACCCGCCTCCAACTCCAGCTCATTGGCCGAGCCGTTTTTCCGGACGAGATAAATCGAAACTCTTCATCACAACACCAGACCACAGAACCCAGCTGAGTGGGCGGGGCCTGTGGGCTGAACCCAGGCTAGGAGTATACTATATTAAAATCAACTTGGGGGCACATTGGACCTCTCCCTGGGCTGCATGTGCCCCCCAGATCAACAGTTTCAAACCCCTGCACCTAATTGATCATACTTTCATTTCATTTTTATTGCGAGGCCCATGATTAACAGGAAAAGCATCATTCAAAATAATAACTCATGGCAAGGTCCCTATATTTGTTTGTGGACTCCCATCCGGAAATATGTTGTTCCAGGGATGCCATTGCTGCAATTGCTGGGGCGATGTGATTTGTAAATCCACCTGTGTTCACTTCCATTAAAAGCAATAATTTCCGGGCGCTGTATCTCAAAAGCATCCATTGCTGAGCATCCTGCCACCGACATTCAACTGTTTGTGTGGCAAACTAATGCTAACAGAGTCTGCTGCCGTCATAACAACATGCTGTGTGGTAAACCGGAAGTTTAATTTGACGCTTCATATATAGTGGAAGTCAATGGCTGGCAATGTAGCGTAGTGGCTGGCCAACGAGGGACACCAGAAGCACACAAAAGATTTAAAGAAAATTATCAGATCTATACACTTGTGGTCGCAAATCTTAACAAAGTGGTCAATAACAAAGCCAAAGGATGTTTCTATCACCAGACTTGGAGTTGTGGGTGCTGGTGAGCTGAGCCACTCAGTCTCCTCTCCTCCCTGTCTAGCCAATGCACCGCTCCCACCTTCCCCCCTCCCCCCCTGCCTTCCCAGCGGCTCATTTGCCAGCGGTGATAGCTCCGGCCCCCGTACACACCGCCCGGCTCTCTCTCTCTCTCTCTCTCTCTCTCTCTCGCCCGCCCAGCCGGCCACAAATTGGTCGTTCCGTTCCAGCACTCGTGTGGCGAGGCGGCGGGCTCAAAGTGCCACATAAATAAAACGTCATCCCTTGTCAACATGCGTGCCGGGCCGTCTGCAACAAACACACACACTCAGACACCTACAAACACACACACCGCAGGATTGTAATTGCCACACCTGCGAGGACGTTGTAGTAAACGCGAGGACAAAGGCAAAGCGGTCCCTCGTTACTATAACGGCGGGGACTTTCGGGGGCCTTGCAAGTATAGCGACACAAAGACGCAGAGGTTAATCAGAGGATATATACTGTATCTATAAATAGGAGGCACCCTCAGTGTTTGCGTAAACATTGCGGTGACAACCCCTGGTTGGCAGCAGCCGGAATGCAAACAAATTGCTGTGTAAATTTGTGCCAAGGCAGTTACTTTGGAGTTTCCGTATGCCTTTTCCTTCCTTTCTCACCTTCCATTAATCCATTCTCTCCTCTTTCTCTCTAATTTCCGCTCCTGCTTACATCTCTCTCTCTCTCTCTCTGAATCTCTCCGTATACCTCTGCTGTCGACGCCTGATTTACAGCGAAGTGCCGCTAACCCCCAAGTGCGTCAGCACGTCTCGCTCGCATGTGTCAGCGATTTACGTCCCACTAAAAGTCAGTACGACAGAGTACGAGGCTCTGCCGTGTGAGGGCTGCTCATTGGCCGTCTTTCCCGCCTTTTTTTTTTGCAAACCAGCGATTACCACAGCTTCTTCCTTCCCTTTAAATAACGTCCAACTTAAGCTACGGCGGCTCAAGTACGGCTCAGACACCTGTGGGTACGGGGCTTAGCAGTGCCGGGAGAGCGAGGAAGAGGGAAAGGGAGATGGACACAGGGGTTAGTGGAAGAAAATTGAGAAGACGAGGGAAGGAAACTGAAGCGATTTAAGGCAGGGCGCGAGAGAGGAGTGAAGGAGAGGACGGGACTCGTAATATGCGGCGAGGGGAATAGGGGGGGAAACGGGAGACGACTAAACAGTCGATGAGAACAGATATTAGAGAGAGAGAGAGAGAGAGAGGGAGGGAGAGAGAGAGCTGAGAAAAGTCAAACAAGGATAGACCACAGAGCAGTGGCATGGGAAAAAAGCGAGTTGTGGATTGGGGAGGGGAGGGGAGGAGATAGAGGGAGGAGGAGGGAGGGGATGGGAGTGAAAGAGAGCGAGGGTTGGTGGACGGAGGAGGAGAGTACCTATGTGTGTGTATTTACCACGCCAGTCTTCCAAAAGAAGCACCTGTCCCGGAGCAAAAAAACGGAGCATCAACAGTGGCTGTGTTAGAGCGGGAGACCCCCGACCGACCGAACGACCAGCCACCCCCTCTCTTCCCTCAGCCATCCTAGCCGACCAGTATCGATGTGCGTGATTGATTAGATAGGGAGGGAGGCGACACCGGCAAAAGCAGCGGCGTAGTGCCAACGACCCTGGGGGAAGGGAAGAGGGGGGGGTCCCGTCGTCCCGTGCCAGTGAGAAGAGAGCAGCAGAGTCCATAATAACCGGAGTATACGAAGAAAACCCTGCCCCACACGGAGTGGACGTGACTTCTACTACCAAATACCTACCTAGTACCTCCTCTGCCACTGCTGCCCATCTGGATGAGGAGAAGGAGGACTTTCTGGAAGATATAGAGGAGAAGGAGGACTTTTTGGAAGATATAGACGAGAAGGAGGACTTTCTGGAAGACATAGAGGGGAAGGAGGACTTTCTGGAAGAGATAGAGGTGAAGGAGGACTTTCTGGAAGATTTAGAGGAGGAGGAGGACTTCCTGGAAGATATAGAGGAGGAGAAGTAGGACTTTTCTGTAACATAAGAGAGAAAGCAAAACAACTCCTGTGACCATGTTGGCAGCCACACATCATCAACACATCAACACCACGTCCGGCGGCGCCTCCTCCAAAATGGTAAGCACGTCGCGCCGGGTGGGGAAAGTCTTGGCGGGTGTTATTGGACCGTCCGTTACGATGACGGACAGTCGTCACTCGGACTTTGGAGCCGTGTCTTTTTTAACCTGTTTAGAGGTTAAAAGAGGTAACAAATTCTGTATGGTCTTTCAAATAATGACAGTTTTCTGAATGTTTCTAATGGCAGTGGTTCTCTAAATATTTAGTGTCAAGGACCCCCCAAGAATTCAATATAATTAGACCGCCGACCTCCAGTCTCAACATATGTCCTACCAGGGAGTAGAAAATCAAACATTTTACTTAAAAATAAATGTTCACTCTGAAAGAATATTTCTCTAAGGATGTCAAGGACTGTCAAGTGGCGTGCTACAAGCTTTGTAATTCTGCTGTTTTTTCAATAGCTAAGAATGGTTAGAATGTCCAACAGGTGTTCCCACCCGGCGGGTTAATTAGCAGTCAGGTGCACCTCTGCATGCGTTTTTTCCAGACCCCTTTGCTGTGCCGTTTGACTCCAAAAGTTCTGTTTTGTCATGCTCTGTCGGTATGGAGTTACTTTCCAGGGTCGACGTCAACCCTAATAAACAAAGGGATTTGATAAGGTGGTGGTCGGAATAGAAAGTAATATTCTTCTGTCTAAACGCCTCTCACTGCCAGTGGAGGCTCTGTCTGCCAACCTCATAGTACATGTCCAATAACTGTTATGCTTTCCAAGAGACTCTTTGCAATTCAGAAGTGTCTCAAGGTTGTCTGCTACTTTCCGAAGCCTTCGTGAGCTCTGCTCGAGTATGACGTTGATTTATGGGAAAAAGGAAATTTTAAAAAAAAGTTATGGAGATAAGAGGTTCTTTTTTTTCCCACCGAAAACTGATTCTGAGCAGAGCGTCCACTACACCATACTCCGGTGTTCAGTGTGTGTGTGTGTGTGTGTATGTGTGTGTTTGTTTTTTTAATGGGTACTGTATGTGGCGAGGGATTTGTTTAGCCAGCAGCGGCGGGGGCTATCTCTGACCCTCCCGGGGCACTCATAATAACTTCATAACTCTCAAGGCTCGGGGAGCCTCTCAAGGCTCCCGGGATTTTAAATCACAAACGGCACACCCGTAACGCAGTCTTGCCGAGTCAGCCTCGGTTTCCTTCATTGCTTGTATTTTATATTCCGTTATATATTCCCGCTCATTTGAGCCACGGCGTGAACCTGTGCGACGGCTGGCTGTCGAAAGTTATTTTGCCCCCGTCTGCACTCCTGACGGAAATATACACGGCTTGATGTGGCAGGTGCTCTCTGGGCCCCGCGGGGGTACTGTACTTCGGTTCGGAGAGGAGAGGGCGTACTTACGGTAAACAAGTACTTTAGTTATTATCTCATATTTGGTGGGTATGGATTTTGGTTCTAAGTGTTATTAGCATGATTAGCATTAATTAGCATTAGTTGTTATTATTAGTATTACTTTATTAGCCTTTATTAACAATGCTTAGCATTAGCATTACTTAGCATTTTGGCCTTACTTACTTAGTATTATTAGGCTTACTTACTTGCATTAGCAATACTTAACATTACCAGCATTACCTAGCATGATTAGCAGTAATAACACTACTTAGTATTTGCATCTTTAGCATTAATTAGCCATACTTAGCATCAGTGGCATTACTTTAGTAGTAAGCCTATTGAAAAATATCAGACTGATATTTTTGAAAATGGTGAAAATGTGGCACAAATCGTTGAATTACTTTTCAGTTCAGAACTGAATGTTGAGGAGCTACCTTGACCGGCAGGCAAAGTACATGCGCCCATAATGAGAGAGAGACAGAGAGAGACAGGGCAAAAAAATAACGCTGGCTCCATTTTCCATCCACAATACGGAGGGCCACGCTCTATTGACTGCATGGCGGAGTGGAGAGATGCTATTAAGCGGGGCCTGAAGGACTAATTGCGAACACACATTGTAATGTTTATCTCACAGCTGTTAGGCTAACGCTAGGCCAACATTTTATTTATTTTTTACTCCTGGGTTTCTTTTGGCGTCGGCGTGGTGCTCGAGCGAGGCTCCAGACGCACACTCTAAACCCTCTGCCTATAGTGCACACATATGGTAAATGGTGCAATTATAGAGGGATCGAGTATTCAGGCTGGTCTTACCTCAAGGACAGTGACTCTGGGGGAAGCCTAGGATTGAAATGGGCCTGTTCAGTGGCCAAATCACCCGGCGGTCTGTCCAAAACGTCAAGCAGACCCATTAGGGCACCTTGCATGTTGGATGTTTAAAAAGAGCTTATGTACAAGCTCAGAGCTTGTAGATCTACTTTTTTAAAATCTATTTCAACACAAATAGTTGTACTTTTGCTCATCATAGCTTAGTTTTTATTTTTATTTTATTTTAGCTTTATTTGATAAAATCAACACTGGTCCAACCTAAAGATGCTAATTCACTTAGCGATGTGAGTAAACAAAGTTTGTCTCTACGTTTATGGCGTCTGTAGAGAAGCTGGTTTTCTGAATTTGACTCAAAAAACTGAACTTTTCTGAGGTCTGGCGGTTTTCTGCCTCAAACAAGTGACTCTGATTTTCCTGCAGAATGTGATGTCACATTCTGCAAATCACCATATAAGGCAATGGGATTCGCCAGCAGATGTCACCGTTTCCACTGTGTCTGTCGCCTGTCATTTTCATAGCAGCTCACAAGCCTACCAAACTACAGAGAAAACTCCAGACCACAGAAAATCCACTAAAATGTTCAAAGTTCAGGTTTTTCTGGGTGTAACTGAGAAATAAAAGAAAAATAAAGTCACAAAGTAAAGTTTAAGCATATGGGACAAGGCTCAAATTGCGTGTGTTGGCTGTTGTCGCCTTGTGAGTATACTGTAGCACTGTACCATCACAGCCGCGCGGGTGTATCTTATGGTAGGCGTCGCCCCATTTCACTGCTGACTGCTTGACTGCTGAACTATTGCTGCCCTGTCTGGAAAGGAGGGAAGATGTCAAAAAATATGGGGAGGAAATGCGTTCCACATTTCAAACACGGGGGAATGTTGCAAAGAATGATCTGTCAGCCGTTCTCCTGAAAACATTCTGAGTTTTTCTGCTGCAATATATACCTCTCTCCGGCTGTGTCCCGGGCTGACTGACAAGGCTGTTACCTTTACAGCACTTGTGAGGGAGCATAATGGGTCTATATGGGCTGTATGCACGACGGACGCCATTTTGGAAACTGCTTGGGCCCATTCCCTATACTTTATCACAGGTGTAACCAATGATACTAATGACCTGCAAGGACAGAAAGTATAGCTCAGGACATTCCTGCAGTGGATTTTGTATGAAACAAAAACTTTGTGGCTGGCTAGAGGAAAATGAGAGAGAAATTTAAGCTTTTTTGCACAGCTGCAGTTTGATGTTGTGAGGACTTTTCTGTTTGGGTGAATTACGCCGTAATGGGTCAACATTGCAGCTGTGCATATTGGCTTTTACACACTTTACACGCGCTACGCCAGTGGGTCTCAAAAGCGTTCATGAACCAAATGGACCTGTAAAAGGGTCCATTCTAAAACTGCTAGTCCCAAAACTTGATTCGGATTGGCTGGTCACCATCACGTGACAGGTGTAAAAACCCACCGGTAACCCATTGCTGACCGCATTTAGTCACCCTCAGAATGACACTGCCACCAGGAACTGGCTTTGTTGTTGTTATGGAATCTTGTCGTAGGTGTGTTTTTTCTACAGCTGGTTGTCCGGGAACTACTTTCTTGTAGCTGGGAACTACTTTCTTTAGCTGGGAACTACTTTCTTTAGCTGGGATCTACTTTCTTGTAGCTTACAGACGACATTTGTGCTGTTGTGGCTTATTTTAATTGTCGCTTGTCTGATTTTTCATGTTGCCATAATGTTCACAATTTTATAAACAACAATAAGCTGCTCAAGTTGGCAGGTTACCATTGATTTTACCCTACGCCTCACCGGGTTAAAATCGACGGTAACCTGCTCCCATCTCATTGCTTATTGCTTTCTTTGTACACACTCCGAGTTATGAGGGTCTTTGAAAATCAAATATTTGAGAACCTCTACACACTAACGCCATTGAATAAATGCCATGCAATGGTTACCGATGACAGTCATCGATAATCGATCTGAAGGAAGTAGGGAAGCTGCAAGTATAGACCAGGGGCGGATTGGCACATATTTTCCGGGACAATTTTGCCTTTCCCAGGCCACCCTGGGGGGGCAGCTGGTTAACCAGATGTAACTCTTTGAGAGCGTAAAAAATGAAACCAAATGGACCCTTGCGGGTCCATTTGGTTTCATTTTTACACCCTCAAGAGTTAAAATATTCATCATGTGAATTAGCCCAACTTAGTCCACACAACTAGAGAATGTAGATTAAGATTAATGGTCATTTTGATCTGTATGTTCCAGGCGAGCATCTAGCACATTCCAGTGCATTTTGGATCTTGGCAGTTGGCAACACTGCCTCCAGGCCACTAGGTGGCGGCGCAGGCCACCGGGAAAACTCCCTGTACTCCAGATGGCCAATCCGCCCCTGGTATAGACCTAGAGTTATTCAGCAAGACTGAAGCAGGATCCGATCATACTTGAACGGCTATAACTCATTTATTTTACAAGGCAATAACGGAAATGTATTTGTGTAGCGCGTATCGCTTTAACAAGGCAATCCAAGTTTTACACAGAGCATCCAGCAAAGGGAAATAACCCAGGATGCAGAGAACAAACCGAGTAAAACATAAACGGATGCCATTACAGTGCAGAAGAAAAAGAAATCAATCAAAGGCAGCGGCAAACGGAAAGGGCTTTGGTTGCGTTTTAACCCATTGTGCCCTGACCCTCGATTCGAGTTTCTGACACCAGATTATACAGTAGTTCCTGACACCAGATTATAGCTGCAGCAACATTCTAGATTTTGAAGCTAGATTCTACAGTAGTTTCCGACACTAGATTCTAGTTATTGACACCAACATTTTAGTTTCTGATGCTAGGATCTACTTTTTGACACTAGAATCTAGTTTCTGATGCTAGAATCAAGTTTTTGACACTAGATTATATATTTTCTGACACTAGATTCTATTTTTTCTGAAAAAATCTGTGTTCCTGTATTTTCATATTTCAACCCAAGGACCACCAGAATTATCCATATTTGACTGCAGACCCCCATCTGAAAACATGTTGTTCTAGGGATCCCCCAGAAGCAAAACATTGAGTTAAAAATGTTTGCTTCCAAAATAATGTATTCAGAGATTTTCAGCACATTTTCACAATTTTTCAAAAATAGCAGAACTACAAGCTCGTATCGCGCCACTCAGTGGCGCGATATGAGCTTGTAGATCTGCTATTTTTCAACAGATAAAACACCAAAACGCGTTCAGTACACAAAGGGTTTAAAGTGAATAAACGTGTCTGCAGACCTGGGGCTTTTAATACGACTGCTGTTTTCAGGGTCTGAGGGGAAGAGACTTGTCTGAAGACAGGAGATCTGAGGCCTTGTGATTTGCAGGGGTGCAAAAAGTACTTGATTGTTTTACTTGGTGATAGAGGCAACTTTTTAGACTTTTTTTTTTTTTTTGCATTTTTCCCCTCTACGTTGCTTCTACTTTTATGCTGCGGCTGTTTCCCTGCAGACAGACACTAGCTTCGTCCTCTAGACCGTCCAGAACTCGTTGTTGTCAGCAAATCATGTAAACAAAACATCCGTCGGGCTCATGACAGGTGTGGCTAATTTTTGTGGGGGAGGGCGGTTGTGTGGGGGTGAGGCAGCGTTTTAGCCAATCACAGCACAGCTTTCTCCAGCAGATTTGTCATGAGCCAATAGAGTGGAGGGGAGGTGGAGTTAGATTCTGTTTTCAAACAAATCTGTTTACACTAATATACACACTAAAGTATAATAGTGAAGTATTGAAGTATCAATACTGCAATGTAAAATTAATCTGTAACTAATAAAATACCGGTAGCAGATCTACAATGTGTCACTTGGTACATCTGCTATAGTTTCAGATTGCTGAATTGGGGGGAACAGATCTACAAAGCACCTAGTAACTACAGTTTTGAAATAAATGTGCCAGAGTCATTTTGTATTCATAAGTACAGTACCGAAGTACTGTACTTAGGTACTTGCCACCACTTGCAATGTGAAACATTTACCAAAGCAACAGTGGGGAACATTTCAGATGCTGTGTGATGTTTTTTTTTTCCTGCTGCAGTAACTGTTCATCCCTCCTTTAGAATTCCCTCCTGGTATCCACACACCTTTTTTTAATGGTCTTCATCATGCTGGATCCGTCATGTCTTAGGGAGTAAGCCTCGGGTCCTTTGATTCCTTCACACACGGCCAGGGTCCACAGCGTGGACCCGCTTGATCTTTTGGATTTGATCCTTGCCTTACCTTGACCGTCTGATACCACCCTGACAAGCTTTATATGTTGAGGCATGACAGGGTCACATTTTATTTTATTTATTTATTTATTTTTCCCAAATATTTTTAAAAAATAAGTTGCAGTATAGGGCTGGGCAAAAAAAACGATATACCAATATATTGCGATTCTTAATGCCATGATGTCAACATCGAATCACCAGGTTCAAAATCGTTTTTTTTTTTTTTTTTAATAATGTAGCCTTATTCATGAATTAGTTCATGTCAGAAAGACTGGCTAATGTTATCTATATTGTTTAAAATTGCTTCAAGATGTTGATTGAACTTGTCCATATTGTTCAGAATTGCGCCCATTTTAAACATTTTAATGTACTGTATTTTACTTGATGACGTCATCAAGTTGTGTTAGTGTTTGTTAATGATTTTTCTTTTAGGATCCTTTTTCTGAGAGCGTACAAATGGAACCAAATGGACCCATCAGGGTCCATTTGGTGCCATTTGTACGCTCTCAGAAAAAAATCTTGGAAATGGGTGGAATCCTCCTTGTTCTAGTATAATAAAAGCTCAGTCATTTGGAAATGTGAAATATCGAATCGAATCGCAGCATAACTAAGAATCGCAATATAAATCGATTCAGGACCCTAAATATGGATAATTGAATTGTCCCCCCTATTGCAGTACATACAGTACATCTTCTATTTATTTAATTCTAATGTTACAATTGTAACATTGATGGGGACTTCCACCCATTTTCAAGATTTTTTCAGAAAAAAAAATAGCTCCTCAAAGAAAAATCATTAACATGTTGAAATACAACCTGATGACCTCATCAAGTTGTCACCATGTTATTATTATTTTTTTTTTTATCATGCCCTTTCATCATGAAAATGGGTGTAATTCCCCTTTAAGGTGAAAATGGGTGTAAATCTTATTCAAGGTGGCAAGGGAGGAGTAGAGCCACTGTTCCTTTGCCTGGAAAGGATCACCAAAAAAAGTCCTTGCGGTCTTTTTTTTTTCCTTTCAGGTGCTGTCCTCAATCCATAATCATGAATGGAAGAGGCCCAATTTCCCATATGGCTGTAGAGCCTATTCCACTATAAGTCTCAAGCTCCGATGACTTCCAACCTTGTAGTAATGTCACCTCATTTCAGCTGAACGTATCGTATATTTTAAAGGGGTCACAGGCAGTAATGCTTTTTGTTTGTCGGTCTAGTCGTCGTTGTCGTTTTGAGGGAAAGTTCAGAGGCAGGAGAAGAAAAAACAAAGTCATGTAATTCAAAAATAGACATTGATAGAAATATATTCTCCGGGCTTCTTCATATCGTTCAAGGAATCACTTGTTTTACGGTGATGGATGTTGAACGCCCGGCGAAAATATGAGAGATGACTCCGAACGAAAATAATGAATTCAATATGGATTATCCCACCCCCCCCCCCCCCCCCTCCTTTTTGAAATGACATAATGATCGACCGCGGTACACAATAAAGACGAGGGCATTTTTCACCACCGCAGCTTCTCTGATGGCCTTTTAAGTCATACTTCTCTCCAAATAAATCAATAATTACTTTAAGTCTGGCGCGTTTCGTTGTCACTCACGCGGTCCCCGTTTCATTCTCTTTTGGCCTGAATGCTAAACATAAGTATAAGGCCGTGTGTGGAAATGAATAATGGGGAATTAAACGCATTGATTTTTTTTTCCTCTCTCTCTCTCTCCTCCACACGCCAAGGCGATGAATAAAGTTTTGCGCGCCAATCCTATCGACCCGCTGCTCGAAATGGTGACTGAAATCCACTAGCGTGACATATTAAAAAGCCGTCAACGTCGCCGCCGTCAGGCGAGAAACCTCTTATCTCCGTCGGTTTTAAGTTTTTTTTTGTGATTTCGCCTCAGCTTTTGACGCTGTTGCTGCTTTTTGAACTGGAATTCCGGAAAGTACTGCAACAGTTTTGGACATATGAGGTTTTCGTCCCGCCGATGGAGTAGAAATAATGCATCGGTTTCATTTTTTTTTTTTAGTTGTAATTACAACTCGTGCGCGTGTCTCTCGTGCGTTTTGTTAAGAGGCGAAAATAGTTTGTCTTTGATCTTCTCTCTGGCCTGTTCTCTCTCTCTCTGTTATTTAGTATTTATCACTTCTCTTTCATCCCCTCATTCTTATTCATGTATGTATTGGTTTTTATCGCTCTCCACCTCTCATTAAAAAACAACATAATGTCGTCTCTGTCTGTCGGGTGGAAACCAAAGATGATACTGTACTTTCCTGGATTTAAAGGTATATTCAGCGATTTCACTGAACTCTTTTGTTGTGATAATCCTCCCGACTATGGAGTGTGCCGACCATATAAGGAGTTCCTCCTTGTCCCCGGTTTCAGTTTGGGCTTCATCCAATCAGGAAAGAGGAGGGCTTCCTCCAAGGATCGAGCAGGCCTGTTGTGTTTTCCCTCACTGTAGAGCATGTCCATGTGCATATCTTGTATCGGGGGTGGACCCTTATTTCCCGCCCAACTCGCCGAATGCTCCTTTAAAAGCAAAAGCATCGCATCGACAAGCTTAAAAAGCACCGCTTCGCTTCACTTATTGACCTTGTAGACTTTGCAACGCTTTTGTCTGAAGTTAGAAGACGCTGATGACGGCAACGGTATTTCGAGGACATCTGGGTGGGCTAATAGAGCTTGTCCGTGACATACCGCAGGTACTGCAGTCTAGCTTTGGGTAGCAGCAAGGAAAGATCAGGGGCGGATGTAACATTTCCCAATTGGGCAGACAAGAGAAAACAGTATCGCGGCGATGAAGCCGCACCCATACCATTTTCGGTTAAAAGACTTGTATTAGTCAAGTAAAGCATCAATAATAACATCAGTTGTTGTTGAAGTTGCAACAGACACGCTGCATGCATAAAGCTAAAGGTCTGACTCAGAGAGTTTTCTGCTTTCGATGATGGAATGCTGTTGGTTTAGTGGTGCCACAGCTGTAGTTGGTTAGTAGCAGGAGTAGTGTTTCAAATAATCTATAAATAAGCACTTTAATTTGAAATATCTTGGGCAGTCTGGGCATTTAGGGGGGCATTGCCCCCCCATGCCAATTGCCTAGATCAGTCCCTGGCAGGGAGAGGAAGGAGGGGTGGGAAGAGACTGCATCCTGAAGCCAGCCAGATGCACTTCCCAGATGCTGCTGCATACTCCATATATCAGGGGTATAGTCTGAGTCCATACAGTATCTTGGACACACCCTGAACGTGATCAACACATTGCATCCATAATTTTCAACCTGTTTTGACACCAGGGCCCACTATTTATTTGGCATTTTAGCCACGGACCACCATTTGATGACATTTTACCCCCCACAGACCCCAAAAACTAAATATTTCTTTTGCTTTTGTCCACAATTCCAGGCTGGATTTCTGGAAACAAAACAGTCAAACATACAGATCAAAATGACCGTTAATCTTCTACATTCTCTAGTTGTGTAGACTTGGGCTAATTCAGATGATGAATATTTTAACTCTTGAGAGTGTAAACATGAAACCAAATGAAGGGTCCATTTGGTTTCATTGTTTACGCTCTCAAAGAGTTACATCTGGTTAACCAACTTTCCATCAATTGGCTGGGGACCACCTGTAACCCTCCCAAGGAAGGACCACTAGTGGTCCCCGGACCAATGGTTGAAAACCACAGCATTACATTACATCTGTCCAGTCACGTTTTCAGCAAAGACTCCATGTAATTCGTAAGATGTAAGTTATAAAAGCAACATTCGAGCTGTTCCGTTGTACTGTTTTTGCACCGTTCTGCCCTTGCTTAACCCATTTTGTCGTGACCCTCGATTCGATTTTCTGACACCAGATTATACAGTAGTTCCTGACACCAGATTATAGCTGCAGCATTCTAGCTTTTGACGCTAGCTTCTACAGTAGTTTCCGACACTAGATTCTAGTTATTGACACTAAATTATAGTTTCTGATGCTAGGATCTACTTTTTGACACTAGAATTTAGTTTCTGACGCAAAGCAAAAATTTGAGTTAAACATGTTTGCTTCCAAAATAATGTGTTCAGAGATTTGCAGCACATTTTCACAAATTTTCAAAAATAGCAGAACTACAAGCTCGTATCGCGCCACTCGGTGGCGCGATATGAGCTTGTAGTTCTGCTATTTTCCAACAGATAAAACACCAAAATGCGTTCAGTACACAAAGGGGTAACAGAATCAAACTTTTCGGTGTTACTCGTATTGCTTCCATCCAAGATCATCGGACTCCACCACACCCTCTACTTTCTGATATGAACAGTGAGTCCAGCACACGGCCGGCACTTTCAATATCAAATGACGCTGACCACCCTGTGTGTCACTTTTTATAGCCTCGGATACAGACGATACAGAACATTGCCTTGGAAGAAGATCTGTTTAAGTAGGAGCTTTGTTGTCTTCTCAGTCATTGCGACTTTGAACAAACTGCCTCGCTGATGGGATGTTTTTGTGTACAGTGGCGACCTTGTGTTTTTTCTGTATTGTCTTGGTGTGATCTACGTTGTGTTGTTGGTGTCTCAACCAAGTGCGAAGGCAAAATAAATATCCTTTGGGCAGGGGTTGACACTAAGGTCTCGGAGGCACTTGCCCATCGGGCAAGTGCAAGTCAGGTTCTACTTGCCCTCAGCTCATGGTCACTTGCCCCCTAAAATATATAGGGGGCAAGTAAATATACATTTCAGTAAATATACATTTCAGCACCACGGACAGAGTCACTACAGCTACCATAACAGAAAGCTCATTTCAGCACCACGGACAGAGTAACAGAAAGCTCATTTCAGTACCACGGACAGAGTCACTACCAGCTACCATAACAGAAAGCTCATTTCAGCACCACGGACAGAGTCACTCCAGCTACCATAACAGAAAGCTCATTTCAGCACCACGGACAGAGTCACTCCAGCTACCATAACAGAAAGCTCATTTCAGCACCACGGACAGAGTCACTCCAGCTACCATAACAGAAAGCTCATTTCAGCACCACGGACAGAGTCTCTGCAGTCAGGTTCTACTTGCCCTCAGCTCATGGTCACTTGCCCCCTAAAATATATTGTAAATTTTGCAGATGTAACTCTTGAGAACGTAAAAATGAAACCAAATGGACCCTTGCGGGTCCATTTGGTTTCATTTTTAGGCTCTCAAGAGTTAAAATTCATCATCTTAATTACCCCAGGTCTACACAACTAGAGAATGTAGAAGATTAGGTCATTTTGATGTGAAAGTTAAATTGCCTGTTTTGTTTCCCAAATCCAGCCTGGAATTGTGGATATCTAGAAAGCAGGGAAAGACACAGAGGCAGAGTGCAATGACTGCCTTCAAGACAAATTTATCTTGTGTTGTGTTATAGTGCACTAAGTTGCACACTTGCCCGATCGGGCAACCAGGTAGCAGTCTTCACTTGCCCCACCTTTGTTTTTACTTGCCCCGGGCAAGCGGGCAAGTGTTAGTGTCAAGCTCTGCTTTGGGACAGTAAAGATTATTATTATTAGTGCGCAGCTTTGACCAAGGAGTTGGCCACTGTATTTTCTACCAAAAATCACGTGATAATTTCCAATAGTTCACTTAACACAGGGGTCTAGTGGAGGGGGAACGCAGAGGGAGGACGGCGTCCCCCCACTTCTCACACCTAAGATATTTTTGGGGCAAAAGTAGGCCTATGTTTTGTCTTGTCATTTACTTTTATGGATACAATCAGGCATTGTAAACAATCGTTTTCAATATGCTATGCTTACTACAAATGCAAGGGTGCATGCACGTGTCTTAAAGGAGAATTCCACCCACCTTCGAGATGTTGTGTGCATGGTAAAAAAAAAAAAGTTCCCTCATTCTGTGTTTCCTAGAAATGGAGGTCTGAAAAAAATCATTGGCCTGGTGAAATAAATCTTAACATGTGTTTCACCATGTTAATGAGTTTCCTTTTTTTTCTCCTTTTTTGTACAAATGTAACCAAATGGATGCGCTAGGGTCCATTTGGTTCGCATTTGTGTACACTCAGAAAAATAAATAAATAAAATGAGTGGAATTGAGTTCCACTGCTTTAGAGCATTGCCCTAAAAAAAATCAAAAATAATAATTCGGCGTCCCCTAGTGGCCACAAAAACACGGGAAACAAGGGTTTGGTAGTGAAGCTGTTAAGAGGCGTCCGCCCACTTCTAAAAGTCCCACTACAACACTGACTTAACATGATGATATTGTTGTCTTGTCACATGCTCCGAGCCGACTTGAGTTTATACACATCCTCAGTCCCGCCTCTGATCGCACCGCAAGCACGTCGCGGTGCGATACGTTTTAATGCACATTCGGCGACTCTAATCCGGTCATTTCGGTCTATCTACCAAAACGACTAGCATCCTCTAACCCCTCGCCCTCAACAGGGGTTGACACTAAGGTCTCGGAGGCACTTGCCCATCGAGCAAGTGCAAGTCAGGTTCTACTTGCCCTCAGCTCATGGTCACTTGCCCCCCAAAAATATATTGTAAATTTTGCAGATGTAACTCTTGAGAACGTAAAAATGAAACCAAATGGACCCTTGCGGGTCCATTTGGTTTCATTTTTACACTCTCAAGAGTTAAAATTCATCATCTTAATTAGCCCAGGTCTACACAACTAGAGAATGTAGCAGATTAATGGTCATTTTGATCTGTATGTTAATTTGCCTGTTTTGTTTCCCAAATCCAGCCTGGAATTGTGGACAGCTAGAAAGCAGGGAAAGACACAGAGGCAGAGCGCAATGACTGCCTTCAAGACAAATTTATCTTGTGCTGTGTTATAGTGCACTAAGTTGCACACTTGCCCGATCGGGCAACCAGGTAGCAGTCTTCACTTGCCCCACCATTTTTTTTAACTTGCCCCGGGCAAGCGGGCAAGTGTTAGTGTCAAGCCCTGCTCAACATAGCCACCGCCACGTCTCATTGCGGACATAGGGCTTCAAACAAGGTGGCCAACTTCGTTACGCTGATCAAGGATTTCCAGGTTTTGTCTATCCCACTCTTTTCCCCAACAGCACGGCCGACACACATATCGATGAGCGCAAATCCCCCCTTAGAATAACAATTTGTGAGGGGAAGAGGGGAGTTTACCTTAGCTTGCCACGTCTTGAAAGCAGGCCAGGCCTGGATATAACGTTACCCAATTGAGTGGGCAGGCGAAAATGGTATGGGGTCGGCTTCATCGCCTGTGGCGCGAAGCAACAGAGCCATGCCATTATTTTTTAATTTAAATTCGCCCCGAACCCCAACATTGAATAGATAACTGTTTGTTTTGGCATATTTATATTGTATCTAAAACACAAAATCTATCTTCTATTTTAAATATTTTATTAGTTCTGTGACATCAATAATAACATCGGTTTGCAAATGTTTTTAATATAAGCCAGGGGTTTTCAACTGGCGGTCCGGGGATCACCAGTGGTCACTGAGACGGTTCCAGGTGGTCCCCAGCTAAGTTGGTTAACCAGATGTAACTCTTGAGAACGTAAAAATGAAACCAAATGGACCCGCAAGGGTCCATTTGGTTTCATTTTTACACTCTCAATAGTTAAAATGTTCATCATGTGAATTAGCCCAAATCAACACAACTACAAGATGGACAAAAGCAAAAGAAATCTTTAGTTTTGGGCGTCTGTGCGGCTAAAATGTCCTCAAATGCTGAATAAATGGCGGGCCCCGGTATCAAAAAGGTTGAAAACCACTGATATAAGCACTTTGCATGCCCCCCACCCCCTCCACCCGTGCCTAAATCCGGCCCTGCTCGAAAGCCGTCCAGTTATACCTGAGGCCCACTACCAGCACATCGGCGGCAGGCGCCGTGCGAGCACCGAGGACCCCGTCAGCCTGATCCTGCATGCTGGCTGGCTGGCTGGGGCTGCGTTCTGTAGAGAAAGCAGCCAGAATGACAAATCAACCCCCCCCCCCCCCCCCCCCCCCCCCCCCCCCCCCCCCCCCCCCCCCCCCCCCTTGGCACTCAGCAGCGGTATAGCGCTGTGTTTGTGTGCTAGAGAGAGACAGAGAGACAGACAGAGACCGTGCGCTGTGTGTGTGGACCAACGCGCGCGCCGTCTCAGCCAGACGTGAAATTATTCAGCTGGCTCCTGTCTGGAGAAATGGAATCCATGACACATCAACAGAACAGTCTCGAGATAAACTGAAATGCATTTTTTTTATTCATTATTTTTCATCCCCACCACCGACCACCACCACGTCCTCGCCAATCCTCCTCCTCTTCCTCCTCCTCTTCCTCTTCCCCAGACGGCCTTGCAACGGCAAATTACCTGTGTGTGTGTGTGTGTGTGTGTGTGTGTGTGTGTGTGTGTGTGTGTGTGCGTGTGTGCGTGTGTGCGTGCGTGTGTGCGTGCGTGCGTGCGTGCGCGCGCACGCGCCTCTCCGTGTTGTCGGTTCTGCTTTCAGTTATACTCAATAGTGCATCGGAGTGTCATCGGCAAAAAAGTAAACAAACGGAAAAAAACAGATCTACAAGCTTGTAAATATGGCTTTTTCTCGGGTTTTGTGCGTCACCGGTGCGTCGCCAAGTATGGACGGCGCTTCACGCCGCACTCCCACAATGTCTGCTGCTTATTTATTTATTTATTCATGTGCCAACCTCGTATGGGCCAAAAATTGTTACTTTACTTTACTAGTGGTGCTGAAATTCAAAGCAAAAGCGTAGCAAAAGTAGCAGGGTCTGTGCGAGCTTGAAACGCACCGTTTCGCTCTGCGTAATTTACAGCGTGCAAAGGGGTTGTTACATAAAACTTTTTGTTTTTTGTAGTTTTTCTGGTGTTTATTCAGGTTTTCTGAGCTCCGTTGCAGCCAGAACTCCTGAAACGTTTCACATGATTCAGTAGATTTTCTGGCTCCAACACGTGCTCTGGTTTTCCTGCTGTATGTGATGTCACATTCTCCAAATCCTATTATTTCAATGGACTTGCCAGCAGATGTTAATGTTCCACTGTTTTACCAGTTTTTTTTTTTATTATTATTTCAGCTCAAAAGCCTTCCAAACCCCACAGGAAACTCCGCACCACAGAAAAACGTCTGAATGTTCAAGGTTCAAGGTTTGATGAGATCATAAAACGCTAAAAGAAAACCTTTGAAGCCTCACTAGTCACTATGTAACTTGACTGGTGGTCACTGCCGGCACTGCCGTTTTTAGATAGAGTCCTACATTTCCCAGCATCTCTTGCAAGTTTAAGTCACATTCGGATTGGTCCTCGTCATTTTCCGGGGGAAACAGCACCCCCATTAGCCAGGCTACTATAGTAGTAATTTTATGAATTAACTGAACTAGGGGGCCTTACCCGTTGTGAATATATGAACACCAAATGATGCACTGTGCGGGAATTGTGACACTGCAATGGCCAGTCATACAGTGTGTGTGTGTGTGTGTGTGTGTGTGTGTGTGTGTGTGTGTGTGTGTGTGTGTGTGTGTGTGTGTGTGTGTGTGTGTGTGTGTGTGTGTGTGTGTGTGTGTGTGTGTTGCCATTTGCATTGCCCCCTGTGGACGAAACTGAATTGCCAATGAAATTTAATGCACGAATAAATTCATTATTAATCAACAATTTGTTAATTTGAAGAAAGGGCTTTGTCAGTCTCATCCTTATGTTATGGAGTTACGCTCGCTTCAGACATTCAGACAGACATTTTCTTAATTATAGTATGGATGTGCTGAATGAATGTATCCATGTATTCAGTTTTGAATGACAGAGAGATTTAGTTACAATTCAATTTTGAATTTGATTGATTTATTGATTGACAGACAGACAGACAAAATAACAGGATGGGGTTATGCATAACATGTGCCGACACATACACAGTGTGCTGTGTCAGAGTTGTCTGCGATGTCACGCTGGCACCGCACTGATAGCAATAGCAACCCAGAATCATCAACAAATTGGTTTCCCTATATGGAGAACTCTGGTGGAATCCCCATGTTTGGGCGTAGAGTGTACACACATAAACACATGAGATGAGATGAGAATTGCTGAGCTTTTCGGGCCAAATCAAAGTGCTGCTTATTTTCCCCCTCGACCCAGAACCATTTGTCGCAGTTTGGTTCCTAGTTCCACCTCGTTTCCTGCTCTACACTAGTCTGACCTCAGTCTGAATTGTCATTTTGTTTCACTTCATTATTCAGACCGAAGTCCCTCTCTACCATAGCAGTTTTTAGCATGGGCATTATTAAAGCAGCAGTCTTAACGGTGATTGGTTCACATGAACCCCTAAGAATATTGGGAAAGCAGACGACGTTGGGGTCCAAGTGAATGTCAGGGCTGTTGGCCAATCAGGTGCTGGGGCGGGATTTCCAAAAGGCACAAATGGCCCCAAAGGCAGGGAAGCCAGTCCTTGAACCACAGGGGAAAATTCAGGGCTGAGCCAGGCTACACCCCCATCACTATTCGATAGAAAACGTATTTAGAACAGGCTTTGAGGGCTGAAATTCAGGGAATGACTTATGTGACAAATATGACAGTCATAATGGATATCAAATTTAAGATTTGTTTCAATGAAAAAGTTACCTACTGTCGCTTTAATGGTGTTTTTGTGTGACACTGTAATGTGGTCAAGCAGGGCATTCGTAAAACAAAAAGTTCTGTGTGAATTATGAATATGAGGAATATGGAGTTGTGAGGTTTTCGCCCGACAGGCGACAATTTCTACATCTCTGCTCTACCATCTGTCCCTTCTGGATATCCCGGGCAAAACTTTATCTCATCCATTCCAAATAGGATTCAGACTCGATTTGTGACGGCTCTGTGTGTGTGTGTGTGTGTGTGTGTGTGTGTGTGTGTGTGTGTGTGTGTGTGTGTGTGTGTGTGTGTGTGTGTGTGTGTGTGTGTGTGTGTGTGTGTGTGTGTGTGTGTGTGTGTGTGTGTGTGTCTCTGTCAGGGGCGGATGTAGGAATGGGCATGGGGGGGCAGTGCCCCCCTAAATGCCCAGTCTGCCCTACCAAACATGATGGCATGCAAAACAACGCAAGATATTTCAAATTAAAGTGCTTATATTTCAAATGATTTGAAACACTACTACTGCTACTAACTAACTACAGCTGTGGCACCACTAAACCAACAGCATTTCATCATTGAAAACAGAAAACTCTCTGAGTCAGACCTTTAGCTTTATGCATGCTGCGTGTCTGTTGCAACGTTAACAACAACTGATGTTATTATTGATGCTTTACTTGACCAATAAAAGTCCTGTAACCAAAAATGGTATGGGTGCGGCTTCATCGCCCGTGGCACGAAGCAGCATGGAGGCAGCCGCCCGCATACCATTTTCTCCTGCCCCCCATTTGGGAAATGTTACATCTGCCCCTGGTGCGGGTTGTGGATGTCTGTCTGTGTCAGTTTTTTACTTTTTTTCTGTAGAATTCCACAGTTGATCGGGTCGGCCGAGAAAACTGCCGAATAGGCGAAAAAGAAAAGGAGCGGGGGTAAAAAAAAAAAAAAAAAAAAAAAAAAGAGTGAAACTTTCTTTCTTTTTCCCCTCCATGTTGCCGTTTTGTTGGTGCTTGATTTGTCAGGTCAAATCCACCGGCGGTGCTAGTGTGTTTTCGAGCAGAATGAAGTGTCAGTCACACCGGGCTGTCACTGTCGTGTGTGTGTGTGTGTGTGTGTGTGTGTGTGTGTGTGTGTGTGTGTGTGTGTGTGTGTGTGTGTGTGTGTGTGTGTGTGTGTGTGTGTGTGTGTGTGTGTGTGTGTGTGTGTGTGTGTGTTCGTTCATGTCAGTCACCGAGGCGGGCAGCACCTATTAACCCATTCTGTTTGTTTGTTTTTTTTTTGTTTGTTTTTTCCCCAAATAGAAGGTGTTCACGGCTCACAGCGCGCCACTCTGTGGTGCACTGTGAGGCGTGTACACCTGCTATATTTCGGGGAAAACTGTGAAAACGCAGTGCAAGGTTTTCAACCCTTTTGATCCCAGGCCCCACCATTTATTCAGCATTTGAGCCACGGACCACCATTTGACGCCACACAGACCCCAAAACTAAAGATTTATTTTGCTTCTGTCCATGACCATTAATCTTCTAGTTGTGTAGACTTGGGGCTAATTCACATGATGAATATTTTAACTCTTGAGAGTGTAAAAATGAAACCAAATGGACCCGCAAGGGTCCATTTGGTTTCATTTTTACGTTCTCAAGAGTTACATCTGGTTAAACAACTTAGCTGAGGACCACCTGGAATCCTCTCAAGGACCACTGGTGGTCCCCGGACCACTTGTTGAAAACCCCTGTTAAATGTTCTTTCAGAAATCTATATATTCGGGCCAAAAGGGCTTAATTTGGCAATTTTGGGGTTTCAGCTCGACTCCGTCAGGCTCCAGCGACCTTCAATCTGGGCCTGTCACTCAAAGCACAGGCTGCTGACCATCACACGCACGCTTGCGTTAGGCAGCAGCAGTGTTAAGTACTGTAACTAGTTAAAGGGGAACTCCACCCATTTTAATGTCATTAATATACCTTAGAGATGTTGTGTGGACATTATAAAAAAGTTCCCCCAATTCTGTCTTTTCGAAAAATGGAGGTCTGAAAAAATCATTAACATGGTGAAATACATCTGATGACATCATCAAGATGTATTTCACCATGTTAATGATATTTCTTTCAGACCCCTTTTTCCTGAGAGGGTACAAATGGAACCAAATGAACCCGTTAGGATCATTTGTACCCTCTCAGGAAACATTTGAAATGGATGGAATTCCCCTTTAACTACGAACTGCCGTTATCTCATAGTAAAACTAGGACATGCCTACAGGAATATCCTTCAGTAGGTCTTGCAGTAAGCCCCACCCCTATGGTATGCTATGGTCCAATCACAGCTAAGCATAAACACGTGATATACAAACCTCTCCACCAATAGTTTTCCTATATGATAAAACATTGTTTTTAGCGGGACTTTTGTTCATATATGATATGCGTGTTGGGCTTGGTCGCACAGTGGCACACTTGTTTACATAGTGCTGTAAATTGCTGTAAGTTGAATGATGATTAACGGTCACATAAATAGTTGCGTTTAACGTTTTTTCTTTTCTTTTCTTTTCTTTTCTTTTCTTTTCTTTTCTTTTCTTTTCTTTTCTTTTCTTTTCTTTTCTTTTCTTTTCTTTTCTTTTCTTTTCTTTTCTTTTCTTTTCTTCTGGAACCTAATGAATACAAATGCAGTTTGTGTTTTTGTCTTTTTTCGGATTTGTAAACAAGAAACCGCACGGGGCAGTTAATTATGATCAATAACTGAAATGGAAAAACAAATTACAGACGTTATTGAATCATTTAATAATTGCGAGTGAGCGTGCGCGTGTGTGTG
This sequence comes from Benthosema pterotum, assembly GCA_039105355.1. Lineage (NCBI taxonomy): Eukaryota > Metazoa > Chordata > Actinopteri > Myctophiformes > Myctophidae > Benthosema > Benthosema pterotum. The sequence goes on along the minus strand of CM076982.1, from coordinate 41,398,478 downwards.
TGTGTGTCTGCGTGTGTGTGTGTGTGCCCGCGTGTGTCTATGTATGCGTGTGTGTGTCTGTGTGTGTGTGTGTGTGTGTGTGTGTGTGTGCGCGCCCGCGTGTGTCTATGTATGCGTGCGTGCATGTGTGCGTGTGTAATTGCAAAGACAAGCTCTATGGCTGTTGCCTTCCCCCAGACTCCACATATATTTATATAATACTGTCTCGGTTTTACAACTGAGTGTTTTATAATGTTATCATCTGGCATAAACAGCTATCGATTTCCTGGGGTCTGACTAAATGTTTACTTCAAGCCATCACGATGATTGACCAACCTCCAGTGGTCTCATTAATTGCTCCTTGGCAGAAACGAGCCTTCCCCGCGGAACGGGTTTTCTGACGGCAGCTGTGACTGTTTTTGTTTTTGTTGTTGTTCCTGCGAAAAAAAAAAACCCAACAGGTGTTCTCCAACGACTCGCCCCAGACAAACCGCAGGTAGCGCGACGTGGGATTGTTGTGACAAGCCGTCATCATTACGGAAACGCGGCTCCGTCTGTCCAAAAGTTTTCAAAACAAACCAACAAAAAAGTTAAAGCGCTTTTCTGTTTTTTTTTTTTTTTTGGAGCTTCCAGATTTGCTACGTTTGATGTTTTGAGATAACGCCTTTCTGCAGCGGAAAGCAACAAACAAAACTGTACAAAATGCTACAATGTTATTTATTTATAGACGGGTGCTTTGTGTGCTCAGTACATTTCCTTTAAACGCGTTTCCTTTAAACTTTGACATATCGTTACAGGTAACAACAACAAAACATTCTGTGCGTTGTGAGCTTCTAGATGCACCTATTTTTGACAGATATCGCTGTCCTCACAGTTCCACACACGCCAGCAGCACTGTGCTCTATCATATCGATCTACTTAGAGCTACTTACTTAGTTACACTCTTATTGGTCATTGACGTTCACTCTTGGACTACAATTCCTCTATGGTGTGTCTTACTGACACACCATAGAGTAATAAAATATAGAGGCTTAACTGGAGTGATAGCCCCGCCCCCTTGCCCTTCATTTCAATACAAGTTGCTCAATGGTGTTTTGAAGCACCCCTAAGACTGCCGGAAGTAGGCTCTACTTCTGCATTGGACAACAAATGCTTCCACATTTGGAAACCAAAATTTGGCGTCCAAAAAGTGGAGTGAAGTGTTTCTTCCATGAACGTGCCTGAAGCAAAGGATCATGGGAAGGGAAGGCATTCATTCACCGTCGCGGGATTCAAACCAGAGCCTTATAGGGGAGAGTTGCGATATTCCCGTTCACTCCTATGCGCCAGGTCGCTCACGCTGCTGGAGGAGCATAGAGCCAACAGCACCCCTTTCACACACACTGTTAGCAACTGACAATCACTCGAGACGCGTGATTGTCAGTTGCTACCAGTGTGTTGCGAGGCTGCTGTGAGTCCAATGTAGCAGTAGGAGTATGCAGAAATGCGCTGGATTCAGATATTTAATCCAGCTTTAATGACTTTAAAACCCTTGTTCTGTAATAATAGTACAACAAAAGCATTACAGAGACTGTATAGTCATGACTGAACGTTACTTTAAAACAGTTGTCGTTTTGCATAGGTACCTAAAATAGCTCTTATTTGCGCCGTTCTTGTTGAAAACAATGTATTCCCAAGTGCAGTTAGGACTCAGAGAGGCTCTGTATAGTCACGTGACGACTGGCTGCTCCGCTCTGCTTTCTGACCCCTCAATATCCTAACTCTCCTACTAGAAGGCTCTGATTCAAACATATTTGCATACCGTGCCCTGATTGGCCAAGTGAGTGTTCAATTGAGCTATTCCAGACCTATCTGTTTACAGGCTTTTTTTTTTGGTCTGTCTTTAGCCAGACTATCGTTTAACTGGGGAACGGAACAGGCCTTTATCCATCATGCTGTTTATTCAAAGTCTACATAAATATTATTATTCTGGCGTTCCACCGAGAGGCATTTGTGTTGCGAGGGAGGGTTGACTATTCGTTTCAATTAAAATTTCAATTCAAGTCACTGGTACAGCATTATTGGCAAGAGAAAAACACAATTACGGTTGCATTGAGAAAGCGAGTGTCAACATAATAAAAAGGAGAATCAAATTGCGAAAGTTGTGAAATGTGCTGTATATTTGGATAATACAGCAGCATAGTTGTTAAACAGAACTATGTCACATTGATATATGTTATACCAGGGGTGTCAAACCCAAATACAGAGTGGGCCAAAATGGAAAAAATGGTACAAGTCGAGGGCCGGAAGCACCAGTCTGTGTTTCAACACTGGTTTACGATGTCAAACAGCAAAAATCAATGTCTCTTAATGGCAAGATAATTGTAAAGATAAAACTGCCTGCATTAAAAACTGTTTTAAGTTTCAATGAAAAAAATCTTTTTCCTCTATGATCCTCACCAAGTGGTGAGTTAATTGAGAAAGTAAATGAGACTGAGTTGAGGAAGTAAAACAATTTGTTGCATTCATTTCTTATCATGGGCCAGTTCTAATACTAATTCATCCACTTCTGCGATGCCTTCGGGCGAGGTGCTACGGCACCGCTGGCGCACATGAAACCACGTTAAAGCACACCTCCTCGTGTAATACTGCTTAAGTAACTTGTGGTAATTGAAACTCGTGGCGGCCTTGTAGAATTGGCATTTAAAAAACGTGCAATTTCAGCGCGCAGCGTGACGCTGATCAAGTGCAAAAACAATGCATTCCTCAAGAAGAATAAATCTTTGCTCAAATGAACGACTTTCCCCTCCTCCCCGCGTCGATTTAGATGCCAGTGTTGATTAACTCGCGGCTTAATTGCATGTATAGTGAAGAGCTTGTGGTGTAATTTGGGGGTTGTTGTCATGTTCGGGGGGTTGTGGTGGTGTTCTAGTGATGATGAATGATTTGTTTGTTGCAGTGCAAACTGTATCGCCTTGCACAGTCGTTTAGGGTGGAAACATTCTGAGTGTGTTCGAACAGCGGGAGAACGCGGCGGGCGACGTGTTCGAGAAAAGACTATAAATTGTTTCCTTTTTAACAAAGCATTTTCGTGGCCGTGCATATTATGTTCTAAAAATGGCAAAAGTAGAATAACTATACAAGCTTGTATAGGCTACAGGAGGGGGTTAAAATGATGGACATAATACGTTTATTTCTGCCTGACAGATGATTCATTCAAGAAATGTACTTAACACATCTTAAAAAAATAGTTGTTTTTTTCTTTTTTTGCTGGGCACTCTACATGTCTATTCTAAAACAAATTAGAGTATCTGTAATCTGTACACTGTACTCGTGTGTGAGTGTGTGTATTCTTTGGCTAATCCTCCCTACTATAGAGTGTGATGACCATATAAGGAGCTCCTCCCTGTCCCTAGTGAGCTCCTGCGCTCATAAAACCCTAGTTTGAGTTTGGGGCTTTGGGAGAAAAGGCTTTCGTCCCATCAGGATGAGATGCTGCCTTCTCCCACTCAGGATGAGACGGGCAATGACCAAAACTTGTTTTTCTTTAAGTATAATGTCCCATTATTGCACACCAAAAGCTTTTTTTAATCTTTATTGCACTTAATTTGTTTGAAAAAAGTGGTCCAGGTATTATTTTGTGAAACCACTCCTTAATGCCCGTTTCCCCTCTCTCAAAATAGGCTTATAACGGGGCTAATGGACCAAATACATCGCTCCAAAATGCAATTTTCTGCTATATATTGTCTCCCCACCATGTCAGTAGTGTGTTAACACTCACACTTTCACTTTTGGTTCAGCCATATCTGGTACAGCAGTGATATGGCTGAACCACTGCTGAAACAAAACTGGAAGTGAAAGTGTGAGATATAATGAAAATAATAATAATAAAATAAAAAAATGGTGTGCAATTCTCCTTTAAGTTGATTTTTAAGCGAGTACCCCAGTGATTTGACTAGAATATTTAGGGGTATCTCAAACTTTGACTCGATAGTGCTGATGGTTTGGAGCTCCTTGTCCATCTCTGGTGATTATAAACACCCACTATTCTCCCTGCTCTCTAGCTCTCTAGCTGAGGTGAGATCAATCTGTGTGGACATGATGACATCCCAGCAGAGAGCTTGGCTTGGCTGATGGGAGTCAGTCCTTTCTCACGGGCAGATCAAGGCTCTGCCTGGGATATACTATATACACCGGCAAGGCAAAGCCAGGTCTGCCCTCTGCTGCCGAGACTGAGGGGCTGAAACAACTCCAAACACTTAAACCCTAGAACACTTAGTTCAAGTCGTTCTCAGACGCTTCCATTTCAAGGACCAGTAGTTCTTCTTTAGAAGACATTATAGGACACCGGTAACTCTTGAGAGCGTGCAAAGCATTGGAGACGTGTGAAAGTGATCATTTGGTTCTCATACTATCAATCATTTAGTGCTGGACTGCACGTTCTGGGATCACATATTTGAATACCCTCTGCATCAAATCCTTACATCCTCATCTAATCATCGGCAATGAAGTTATGATTCTTGCGTACAGTATTTAATCTGCTGCCGTTTGCTTTCACACCGACTGCACTCGTCATCCGCAGCAACTGCAAAACGGAGCAGGGACCTTTTATCATCAATGTGTTCAATTCATAAACTACACTGTAAAATATAATAAGCCTAGTTAAATATAACTTTAGGAGTAGGACATAATATCATGTGGAAGTTACGGACGTGGTTGCAGCGTGAATCATCGGGGACTGTGTGTGTGTGTGTGTGCGCGTGTGCGTGTGTGTGTGAGGATGCCTTCTCCTTGGTATGTTCGCTCCCTGTGTTTAGTGCGGTTGCATTCACACTTGCAGTGACTCCCTGTGTTTAGTGCGGTTGCATTCACACTTGCAGTGACTCCCTGTGTTTAGTGCGGTTGCATTCACACTTGCAATGATGCTCACTCTGCTGGGTTTTGAAGCGAAGCGAAGGCGCTGTTTTTAGGAGGAGCAGAAAGAGATTCATTGATGTGCAATTAGGTTTCCAATGAGACTTCACGCATGCCAAATGACACTTTCAGACCAATACGCAGTCCTTATAATTGATCTGGCGAAATGGTTTTATTTTGACGTTTCAACCTCAAATGGAGTACCGTAGTTCCAGGACAATCCAGCCGTGTTTCGAAGTCAGTGCAGCGATGGGACTCAACATTTCTATCAGCTTGTGTTGCTGTGATAGTAGATACGTCTTCGTACCGTACGTTTTAGTTGTCAGCAAGTATTTAAAAAGTGTGAAAAAACATCTTTTTTAATTTCACCTGAATGACAATAGCCCGTTTGCATGCACACAGTGCTTGCAATGTGTTTCTCAGAGGTTTGCAGAATTTCTCTCTCACACACACACACACACACACACACACACACACACACACACACACACACACACACACACACACACACACACACACACACACACACACACACACACACACACACACACACACAGTGAGATTTAACTTCAGAGAGGATCAGCATCTGTACTGTAGCTGATCCTAACTGGACTCACTGCACTGCAGACCATTAGCCTTGTACTGCTGAGACAGAGGAAGAAAGACGCTCTGGAGTTTCCCCCCAAGACACAAACGGTGCTCTGTCTGAAGTCCTCATTGGTTGGCGGCTCAAAAACTTAATAATAAAGGGTGGAGGCACAGCACTATTCTGGTGAAAAGAAAAGTTTACAAAATCCTTTATTCCGATTACTCATTGAATTGAATTAAAACAACTGACTGCGATAACCCGCGTGTATTGGGAGACTTGGAACCCCTCCGAACCCATCTCTCTCCAAGTCAATCTAAAAGCTTAGCCTTTGATAGACAGATGGCTTAAAACTAAAGCCCTCCGAATGAAGGCTGTTTAACTTATTCACCGCAAGGACTGGCCTTGTTTTTCTTTTTTCTTTCTTTTCTTGTGTTTTTGCGGCCTTTGTCTCACCCGCACGCCGCTGGTCTTTAAGACCCCTCATATTCCGGCATCCGGTTGTAATCCGATGTGCTTTAGCCTGTCAACTTAATCTCACGCTGCTGCGTGAGGAGATAAGCTCAGGTGAGATCGCCGTAAGGCATGAGAGTGAGGAGAGGGAAGACACAGGTAGAATGGACAAGAAGACGTCTAGACCCAGACTACACTACACCTACATTGCATGTCTGTTTAGGTTGATATTGCAGAGAGGTGATCTCCATCAGCCAATAGGGTTTTCAGTTGTAATTAATGTAGGTCAGGGTTTTTTTTTAACCTTTTTCATCCCAGGGACCACCATTTATTCAGGATTTGAGCCACGGACCACCATTTGAGGATATTTTAGCCCCACAGACCCCAAAACTAAAGATTTTTTTTGCTTTTGGTCCATCTTCTAGTTGTATAGATTTGGGCTAATCCAGATGATCATTTTAACTCTTGAGAGCGTAAAAATGAAACCAAATGGACCCGCAAGGGTCCATTTTTACGCTCTCAAGAGTTGCATCTGGTTAACCAACTTTCCTTGATTTAGGCTGCGGATCAGCTGGAACCCTCTCAACGACCACTGGTGGTCCCTGGACCACTGATGTAGTGTTAAAGACAGAAGAAATGATAGTGGAACCATGCATTTAGTCAAGGAGTTGTGGAAACATTGATGTATTTAATGTATTTAAAAACCTGAAGCATAGCATCATAAGCTTGGTCATGTATTTCCTTAAAAAGCAGACACCTTAAGCTGTCTTTGGATGTATTTTGTTTGCACAAATTCACAACAGAGGATTTTCTATAAATTAGGATTGAGCCTAATGGGAACAAGCTTAACTCAGTCTACTGTCAAGCCGAATTAAGTTAGAACCTCATCTCTCAATGTTTAAATCAAGTGGTTGTTTTTGTTGCATTTGTAGGAGGAGCAGTGTGTGATTTAATGCCCAATAAGCATGCAGGCCACTGTTGCTATCAACGGGCCAGGCGTACCTGCACTCTGCTCGCTCCCTCTGCTCCTGCACAAGTAGACCATGCATGTACTGTACTTGGCTGTGAGCTGTCAAGGCCAGAAAGGTGTGTTTCTAACACTCACTAGAGCTTCCCAAATCCTGCATAGACTTCCAAGTATGAGCATGCGCAAAATACCCCCTCTTGATATTTATCCGTACTGTTTTGGTCAGTTGGCAGGGATCCCAGAATAGAACAAAAATAAATCAAAATTTTCAATATGGTTTTTAATATTTACAAAAATAGCACATACAATCAGATATAAACTTGCTATTTTTTGTGTGGTTAGAGAAGTGATTGTGACGCTGTGTTTAACTTTTTCCCAGGGACCTCCTGGCACCCCTCCAAGGGCCCCTGGGGGGGTCCCCCGCCACCCACTTTTTTTTTAACCACCAACATCTTTTACAGTCTAGTGCCGGCGTCTTGAATCACGCAAGGGGCAACTGTTTTAAAGCATCATTCATAAACTTTAATGATGTGCTTCCATCCTGAAACTACTGGGCATTATTGGCCCCAGATAGTTCACTTCCATTAATGTCCAACCTCAGAAAGCCAAATACATTTACCTTCCTGAGCTCTTTCTCTTTCACCCCCTTCGATTGCCTTTCCGTTTTAATGGCTCTATAATGTGTTTTAATGGCGCTAGACTAATTGGTTGTCTCGTTTTATGGTTCATTTAAACCTTTCTTTACTCTAACGCATTTCGCTGTTCGAAGCATTATGTTATACTGAAGCTATTGAAAAATACCAGATCTACAAGCTCATAGCGCGCCACCGAGTGGCGCGCTATGAGCTTGTAGGTCTGATATTTTTTTATGTGAAAATGTGGCGCAAAACGTTGAATATAATCTTTCAGAAGCAAAGATTTTTACATCAAACTTTTGTTTCTGGGGGATCCCTAGAACAACTTTTCAGATGGGGGTCTGCAGCCAAATATAGATAATTCTGGAGGTCCTTGGCGTGAAATATGTTTGAGCATCACTGACACAGGAGTCAGATTTTTCGGGAAAAACTAGAATCTCGCGTCATAAACTAGAATGTAGCGCCAGGAACTAGAATTTAGTGTCATTTAGTGTCATGAACTACAATCTGGTGTAAGAAACTAGAATCTATTGTTAGAAGCTACAATTTAGTGTCAAAAACTACTATCTGGTGTCAAAAACTAGAATCTATTGTCAGAAGCTACAATCTAGTGTCCAAAACTACAATCTAGCATCAGAAACTAGAATCTAGCATCAGAAACTAGAATATAGCATTGAGAAACTAGAATCTAGCATCAGAAACTAGAATCTGGCATCAGGACAAAGTGCATTAAAAGGCGTCTCTATAAAAGTGTGGTGGTGGTTGGTTGGTAGCTGTGGAAAAGAATAGCAGCCTGTTGCTGTGTTTGGCCAGGCGGGGGCACTGTTGCTCCTCTGTGTGGCTGCTCTGTAGACCAATGGCTTACACTTACAGTACACACACACACACACACATACACACACACACACACACACACACACACACACACACACACACACACACACACACACACACACACACACACACACACACAGAGACATGACAGGGCTGTTTAAGTTACATCTCTGACAGCTGTGTTATTATGCTGAGGTTAAAACCGCATAAAAATGACCACATCTCTCATGCAGATCGCTGTCATATTGGATAACATTTATTGTCTCTCTCCCTAGATAACTGTGTCTTAAAGTGGCCCACAACTGTAACAAACCTTATTGTTTTATCTTTGGATAATTCTGCATCCAGCAGTTCACTAGTAAGTGTGCGGGTCGGGGTACGTAGCTACGGGTGAGCCACCCATCGATTAAAAATAATAATAATAATACGTAAAGACTAGGGCTGTTGAATGATTACAATTTGTAATCAGGTTAATCACAGCTTCAGAATGAATTAAGCATGATTAATCACCATTCAAACGTCCTAAATACGCCAGGATTTGAAACTTTAAACTCACAACTCATAATGTAATGACTAATCATCATGATGTAATAAAAATCATAATGAACGAATCAGCTCATGTTGTAATAAAAATAGCCCATAAGGTAATAACATTTTCTATGATGTAATCATGTCTTATGAACAAACCCATGGCAGCTAGCAAAGTAATATGTGTTTATAATGTAATAATAATGGCCCATATTGTTGAGCAAAAAGTCTTACACTGTCGTATTTGTTAGCTTTATTAACCCTTAGTGTCCTGAGCGCGCTTTGGTGTTTTATCTGTTGAAAAATAGCAGATCAACAAGCTCATGTCGCGCCACCGAGTGGCGCGACATGAGCCCCCTAAATGCCCCCTAAATGCCCTGACTGCCCCACCAAACATGATGGCATGCAAAACAACCCAAGATATTTCAAATGTTTTGATTTGAAACACTACCATTGCTACTAACTAACTACAGCTGTGTCACCACTAAACCAACAGCATTTCGTCATTGAAAACAGAAAACTCTCTGAGTCAGACCTTTAGCTTCATGCATGCTGCGTGTCTGTTGCAACTTCAACAACAACTGATGTTATTATTGATGCTTCACTTGACTAATAAAAGTCCCAGGGGTTGACACTAAGGTCTCTGAGGCACTTGCCCATCGGGCAAGTGAGGCACTTGCCCATCGGGCAAGTGCAAGTCAGGTTCTACTTGCCCTCAGGTCATGGTCACTTGCCCCCCAGGTTCTAGGTGGTCCCCAGTTAAGTTGGTTAACCAGATGTAACTCTTGAGAACGTAAAAATGAAACCAAATGGACCCTTGCGGGTCCATTTGGTTTCATTTTTACACTCTCAAGAGTTAAAATTCATCATCTTAATTAGCCCAGGTCTACACTGTAGAAGATTAATGGTCATTTTGATGAGTTAATTTGCCTGTTTTGTTTCCCAAATCCAGCCTGGAATTGTGGATATCTAGAAAGCAGTGGAAAGACACAGAGGCAGAGTGCAATGACTGCCTTCAAGACAAATTTATCTTGTGTTGTGTTATAGGGCACTAAGTTGCACACTTGCCCGATCGGGCAACCAGGTAGCGGTCTTCACTTGCCCCACCATTTGGGAAATGTTACATCGGCCCCTGTCCTCCAGACAAATGAAACTTATATGAAGGCCATGTTACTACTAGTAGTTGTGTGACCAGGGTGGGCTGACTGAACTCCAGAGCTCATTTGAGACTCCATATCACATCAAAGTCTTCTCTCTCGACTTAAATTGGAACATCTAATAACCCAATAAGTCTTCGCACCGCTCGTTGATTGATTACGTGCGAAATGTCTTTGGACTGTGTTTGACATTTATATGCGCGGCGTATATATATGTCGTCTCGGAGGGGGCGGCTCATTTATTCGGCAAAAAACTTCCTCGCGTCCAAGTGAAGTTGCGGGGTTTCTTTGTGATAGATATATTATGACAGGGCAGTAATATTAGCACCGCTGTGTTGAAGATTTGCCTCCCACCCGCCGGCAAAATGAACACAAATACCTCCTAGTCCTCAACGCAATTTCAATTTGCCTCAAAGGGGAAGTCCACCCATTTTCAACATTCTAATATGTCATTAGTGTACCCTAGAGGTGTTGGGTGGACATGATAAAAAGTTTCCCCCATTCTGTGTTCCCAAGAAATGGAGGTCTGAAGAAAACCACTAACATGGTGAAACATCTTGATGATGTCATCAAGATGTTTTAACCATGTTAATGTTTTTTTTTTAGATGCTTCTTTTTTCTGAGAGCGTACAAATGGGACCAAATGAACCCGTTAGGGTTCATTTGGTTCCATTTTTACGATCTCAGAAAACAAATGTTGAAAATGGGTGGAATTCCCCTTTAAAGGTAGGGGAAGTGATTTCACTTTTGTCAGATATCACCCACAATTTTTTTTTCTGTTAAAATGCTCTATTATGAGGTGTGCAGACCATATATGGAGTTTCCCCCTCCCCCACGTTAGCAGAGGAGCTAATAAAAGTTCCCCAGGTGGAGGGTGAATTCTCCTCCAATCAGAATCGAGCAGCAGGTTCACATAGTGTAGCTACTCTTGGGGGCCCCTAGTGCACCAGGCTGGTACTACACCATGAATTTCAAATCACTTACCCTACCTTTAAAGGGGAAGTCCATCCATTTTCAACATTCTAATATGTCATTAGTATACCCTAGAGGTGCTGGGTGGACATGATAAAAAAGTTCCCCCATTCTGTGTTCCCAAGAAATGGAGGTCTGAAGAAAACCACTAACATGGTGAAACATCTTGATGACATCATCAAGATGTATTTTCACCATGTTAATGGATTTCTTTAGACGCTTCTTTTTTTCTGAGAGCGTACAAATGGAACCAAATGAACCCGTTAGGGTTCATTTGGTTCCATTTGTACAATCTCAGAAAAAAATGTTGAAAATGGGTGGAATTCCCCTTTAAGCACAGGTTTTCAACAGGTGGTCTGGGGATCCACCAGTGGTCCCTGATAGGGTTCCGGGTGGTCCCCAGATAAATGATGGACAGGGTCCAATTGGACCATTATAGATCTGTAACTCTTAAGGGTCCGTTTTGTATCATTTTACGCTCTCAAGAGTTAAATTATATTAAACATCCTAACCAAAATACACGGTGAAAGCAGCTTTCTGCTTTTAATACGTTCCAATGGCGTAGGAAAAACTCCCACTTGTACAGTACCTTCAACAGGCAGCCTCTGTAGACATTTTTTAAAGCACAGCTCAAGAGCCACTTTTACCTCTTTCAGTCGATCTTTTTTAACGCATTTTGTACTAGATTCTAGTTTCTGACGCCAGATTCTAGTTTCTGATGCCAATTCTAGTTTCTGACGCCAGATTCTAGTTTCTGACCCAGATTCTAGTTCTGACGCCAGATTCTAGTTTCTGACGCTAGATTCTAGTTTCTGACACAAGATTCTAGTTCTGATTTACATTTAGTTCTCTGAAAAATCTATGTTCCTGTGTCAGTGATGCTCATTCCATGCCAAAGACCATCATTATCTATATCTATATTTGGATCCCCCACAAGCAAAGATTTGAATTGCTTCTGAAATAATGTATTCAAAGATTTGCGCCACATTTTTCTTTTAAATAGCAGATCTACAAGCTCAGCGTGCACTTGGCGCGCTATGAGCTTGTAGATCTGCTATTTTTCAAAGGCTAAAGTAATGCTTTTATAGTATACAGATTAAAATCTTCGTTGTTATTCATGGCCTGCTAATAGAGACGTGGCGGACCACCTGAGACCCACCGGCTCTATGTCAATAACACAAGGACGATGAGGATGTACGAAACACAACCTTAACTCATCGCACACCGCATCCCTAAGCTGTGTCTTGTAAGTTTGATTGATTTATTGATTGTGTCACGGGGGGCAACCCCTGCCCTATAGACACTACTGTAGAAGACTCCATAGTGTGATAGTGAACATTACAAACACATCTGTTTCCATTAATTGACGGCCATCAAGCCGTCTCGGGGGCGTGGCTATGTGTCGCATTGTATACCATGGATGTGACATTTCCCAATTGGGGGGGGATGAAGCCGTCCCCATACCATTTTCACTTACAGGACTTTTATTAGGCAAGTAAAGCATCAATAATAACATCAGTTGTTGTTGAAGTTGCAACAGACGTTGCAACGCAGCATGCATGAAGCTAAAGGTCTGACTCAGAGAGTTTTCTGTTTTCAATGATGGACTGCTGTTGGTTTAGTGGTGACACAGCTGTAGTTAGTTCGTAGCAGTAGTAGTAGTAGTGTTTCAAATCATTTTAATTATGAGCAAAATATCTAGGGTTGTTTTGCATGCCATCATGTTTGGTGGGGCAGTCTGGGCATTTAGGGGGGCATTGCCCCCCATGCCCATGCCTAGATCCAGATTCTATTGTAATTTTATTTGATGCATTCAGGTCTATTAATTAAGAAACATGTGTAATTGTGTAGTACAGTGGTTTTCAACCTTTTTCATACCAGGGCCCACTATTTATTCAGCATTTTAGTCACGGAGGACCACCACTTGATGTTGAGCTTAATCTCTGGGACCCAAAAGCAAGGATTTTCAAGTTTTTTTGTCAACATTTTAGGAGAAATAAACTAGCACTTGGTCAAAATATCAATTCCTCTACATTTTATATTATATGTGTATATTCTTGAGAATCAAGTCATTCAGATGTTAACTCTTGAGAGCGTAAAATGCAACATGCAAATACAATGCATTTTAATGCTTTCAAGAGTTACAGATCTATATTTGGTTACCAACTGACCATTTAGCTGCATGGGGACCACCTGGAACCCTCTCAGGGACCACTGGTGGTCCCCAGACCACCTGTTGAAAACCCCCGGTGTAGTTGGTCTATCATGGCTTATGGTTTACCATACCAACTGAGCACTAATCAATTACTAATCAGTGTAGTTGGGTCTCAGCTGGTTTAAGGGAGGCTGGAGTGGTTGAGTGAAAAAGCGATGGCTCGGTTGGCTTCAAAGAGCTGTTTTGTCTTTGTTTAGTTATCAAGTGTTTATTTCTTACTTTCGTTTGTTAAGAGTGTATTTTTCGGGCCGTATTATTTTTTGAAGTGCCGCATTGTCCCGAACATAAAAAGAACAGTAGAGTTTGCTTGTCCATTTTTGACCTATTGAATGGTCAGGTATAAAAAGGGAAACATTGAAGAGAAAGGATGGATGAGGAAGGATTGACATTATGGAATTATGCAGAATCCAACAGCAGATTGCATGTACTACTGTATATACAGTATGTCGTCGCAAGACATGCGAGCCATATATGGGGCTTAGTAAAAACCAAAGAAAAGTCTGCACACGACATTTGTCTGCCCCCCAACTTTATTTAACCTAACAATGTTTCGCCCCCTCCAGGCTTTTTCAAGTATATTTGGGATGTGCATATCGGTTCCCTTTTTCCATATATAGGGCTTCCCATTAATGTTTTTTTTGTGATGAACAATGCATTATTACATATTATGCTTATTGTTGCTGCTTTAAGTATCTAAATATAGATTAGACGTTTGAACAAAAGCTAATCAATGTCTAATCTAAGATTAGAACAACAACAAAAAACTATTTTTTAGACTTTTAGATGCATATTAGACTAAAGATGCTCAAGGGGTGTAGTATTGTGATTCCAATACTCTTTGCGCCCAGACTAATCGATAGAATTGACAAAAAATAACTAAGCTATTTTTGTGGGAAAACACAACAATACAATCTAGTTGATTTCCATTAATGGAATTTATTTTGACAGAAACTTGTGTTTGTTCCAGTCTTATTTGCATGCACCGGGGTTGATGATGGAGTGTCCGTGTATATGAGTAATATTGAGTGAGAATTGCCCAAACTACTTCCATCATTGTTGTTGCCTCAGCTGCCCCGCTGGGCTGTCGACAAAAAAACAACGGCGCGGAGACGTGACAACACGTTGAGAGTCTAAGGCAGGGATTTTCACAATACCAGGGCCCACTATTTATTCAGAATTTGAGCTATGGCATTTTAGGCCCACAGACCCCAAAACTAAAGATTTCTTTCGCTTTTGTCCACTATTCCAGGATGGATTTTGGAGAAAACAAAACAAGTCAGTCATACAGATCAATCTTCTGTATGATGCAATCTTCTACATTCTCTAGTTGTGTAGACTTGGGGTTAATTCTGATGCTGAATATTTTAACTTTTGAGAGTGTAAACATGAAATGTTTACACTCTCAAAGAGTTACATCTGGTTAACCAACTCTCCGTCATTTAGCCTGGGGACCACCTGGAACCACTGGTTGTTCCCGGGCTGCCGATTGAAAACCACCAGTCTGAAGGACAGTCTCATTAAAAGTTAGCCTGATTTCAAGGGCAGTGGTTAACCAGGCTAATTAAGTGTCTGTCAGGGTGATGGAGTTCTCCTCTCTGTGTGTCTCTGTCTATGGTGCTAAAATCTGCTCCACTGTATGGCCTGACACGGTCGCTGTCTATGGTGCTGAAATCTGCTCCACTGTATGGCCTGACACGGTCGCTGTCTATGGTGCTGAACTCTGCTCCACTGTATGGCCTGACACGGTCGCTGTCTATGGTGCTGAACTCTGATCCACTGTATGGCCTGGTACAGTCGCTGTCCATGGTGCTGAAGTCTGATCCACTGTATGGCCTTGCACAGTCGCTGTCCATGGTGCTGAAGTCTGATCCACTCTATGGCCTGGTACCGTCGCTGTCTGTGGTGCTGAAGTGTGCTCCACTGTATGACCTGACACGGTTGCTGTCTGTGGTGCTGAACTCTGTTCCACTGTATGGCCTGACACGGTCGCTGTCTGTGGTGCTGAAACAGGCACCCAGCAGTGTGGAGTTTGTCTAACAAAACTAATTTTAGAAGACTAAATGGAACTGATAGATGAAATGCATGTTTTCAATCATGAACTATGAGACTAGTGGACATTGTATTTTCCTTTTTTTTTAGTCCTCTAAGGTATATTATAGTAGAATGTTGAAAAAGGGTGGAGGTCCCCTTTATTTACTTGAACATGAGTAGATGAGTATTTTGTTCACTTGTTCAGACTTCAGAGTAATGTGTTCTGTGGATCTATTTTAAAAGAATATTGTAGATCAGTTTTTCCTTGAGTGTAGGTCAAATCTGCCGCATGCACTGCATGCGTTTTCAGGACAGCAGGTCATGAGAGCAAGGTTACTATTTACTTTTCAGTCGTTTGATACAAAAAGTAAAACTATGCATGTTTCATATTAAAACTATGAACGCACATCTGTGTTGCATATTCAAACCTAAAATCTATCTAAGACTAAAAGCTCTAAAGATTGAAGGACTAACACTGAAAGAATAAGACTAATTTATCTAAAGTTTAAGACTAAACAACAAAGACTGAGACTAAAAGATCTAAAGTTCAAGACTAAACATCTAAGACTAAGGCGAGACTAGACTAGCCCCTCCACTGCTGTCACATCATTCGACTCCCACTTCTAGGCCACCTTGGCTAACAAACTAGTCCATACTTTCCGTTTTCGCGCAACGCAGACGAAAATTAAACCCTGGGTGTCGAGGCTCAGTTGACATAGACTAGACTAACAAATGAATTTCAGAAGACTAAATGGGACTAAAAGACTAAATGTGTTTTGAAATCAAAATATTCTAAAAAAACAAACTAAAAAAAACAACACAGGCAGCCACAGTGAACCCTATAACAAATGGCCCATTATTCCGCCTTTGTCATGCTTAACAGTCAGAGTGCTGTTCGCTTTATTACTAAGTATTATAGCGACTTGGCATGGCACACAATTCCCATCCTTGAACATTACTTAACCCTACATCGATAGAGTGCCGCTTTTAACCTAATCATAAACACTGTCTTTCCCGGGTATAGTTTGCAAGTAGGATGATTTAATTTATATAAAAAGAAAGAAAAGCCGCATCACCGCTATAGCCACCTTTTTCCCCGCCAAAGTGATGGGGAAAAAGTTGTGTGTGCGACCCATCCGGTGGGAGTGCCGTGGGAAGTAGCGTCACAGTGTTTACATGCTCGCATGGGCGGACACTCTTGTCGCATGGCATCCCACTGTCCCACCCACATTCACAATAAGGATTACATATCTACATAGCCGTGCAATGATTGATTGGTTTAAGTATATTACAGTTTGCAGATTGGGTATATTTCACCTGAACCCAAACCCCGAAAGGCTATTCTCGCTTCATAGATGGTAAAGAGCTCGGGAAAAGTCAGAGCCATATAGTATAGACAAAGATACGCAAACTCCGTTCACTTAATGGGGTCAGTCCAATGGCGGATCTTCTGCATAGGCCTACACTTCTACTGAGAATGGGGACAACAAATAGGGACGAATCCTGTACCGGAGGGAGGCGGTGCAATGGACAGAGGCAGCAGCCTAGCTTTAAAGATCTTAAATCCCTTTATTCACAACATAATCATTACGAAGAATTTAGTTGTTACTGTTCAAAACGTTAAAACAGTTAACATGGTGTACGCATGCCTAAAATAGTTCTTATTTGCACCGCTCTCGTTGAAAACATTGCATCCAGGTTGTCCCTCTTTCAGGCTGCATGAACAGCGCTCGAGCGCTTACTTTCTGACTCCCTTAATGTCGCAACTCCTCTCCCAAATGGCTTTAGAGTGTGCGCAGCGCACAGCTGGAGAGGTTTTTTCCTCGGATGGTTCTGTTATTGGTGATTGGTTGTCAGTGCAGAAGGGAGCGCTGGGCTGTGTTTTGGACCGAAAACCTCAATAAAACCATTCCTAAACCTAACTTTAATTATTGAACATGTAAAGTCTGCGGTTGTTGGGGGAAAAAAATAATGTGGCAAGAGCAGGATTTGAACCCACGAAGCATAGATGCACAGATTTCAAGCCTGCGCAGCAGTCCACTAGACTAACGAGACTCTGTTGTCATTGGCATCACATCGGCATTACAACAAACATCATTTGAGCCAGCACTTGTGGGAGGGGATCATAGGAGGGGACAAGGGGGAAAGCCTGTCCCCATGAAGGCGAGGCTTCCCTCCTCGACTCCTCCCGCGACCCCTCCCCTGTTTGCAACAGGATCTGCCGCACACACAATCACAATGCATTATGGGCCATAATCAAAAGGTGGATCACCGCTATAGCCTCCGTGTCTCGGCCATTATGCGATGCGCTCTCTCCAGCTTTCGCAAAAAAAAAATAAAGAGAGCGAGAGAGCACTGCAGGAGGTGAAAAACATCAGGCCATGAATTGAACATGAGATTGATTTATTGAGCAACGCGGGGCCTTCTCTTTGTGTTTCCCGGTGCAGAAAACTCCAACATGATCTGAAGTCAATGCACCCGGTGATGAATGAGCTCTATTCATCTCCCCGTGTGTGCGTGTGTGCGCGCGCGCGCGCGCGTGTGTGTGTGCGCGTGCGTGCGTGCGTGCGTGCGTGCGTGCGTGCGTGCGTGCGTGCGTGTGTGTGTTTGTGTGTGTGTGCGCGCGCGCGTGTGGATTGTGTGGGGCTTAATGTATGGCTTCCTGCAAACCCAGCGTTGTGCGGACACACAGGGCACAGTGCAGCACAAACAATGGTTAATGGTTCTTAGGAAATTAGCTCCACTGGCTCTTGGTGGGAGAGCACAATGGCAGGCTGGGGGGTGGTGTGTGTGTGTGTGTGTGTGTGGGGGGGGGGGGGGGTGGGGGGGGTGCTCAAATCATGCTGCTTGTAACCAACAGCAGGGTGAAGAAGAAAAAAAACAATAGTTGCAGCGGTGCTTTCGGTTCCGCATGGATTAAAGTTCTCGGTTGGGCCGCAAATTGATTTGAGTCATTTTGGGTTCTTTCGATGCCACAGCATGGCTTCTATGGAGGCGTCGGTGCGCAGCGAAAATGGGCTATATAACGATGAGTCGTTCGTAGAATCGTTTTTTTTGGGGTCGGGTCTATACTTCTATACTGGGCAACCTTTTTCAACGAAACACATGTTATGTTTGATACTGTATTATGACTGGTATATAACCCCACTACCTGAATTTCAGCCCTCAAATCCTGTTCTAATTATGTTTTTTTTTTTTTTCTTCTAGAGTTAGGAAAAAGGTGGTGATGTAGGGGTGGTATATTTCCTTTTTTTGTGGAAAAGGCTTAAATTTTCGGGGGATTTTTTTTTTTTTTTTTTTTTTTTTTATCCCACGATTTTGTAACCCATTTTTTCACCCAGTGCCAATTCCTAATGTGATCCTGGGCTCTACACACCCTCCACCAACCTGGGGAGGCAGCGGACCGGCCTCATGCTTCCTTCAATGCATGAGGAGTCCAAGCTGCCTTCTTTTCACCTGACAGGTTGGAGTTTCCCTGGTTGGACGTAGCGCGTGGAAGGAACACGTTATTCCAACCAGTTCCTGGTCCCCTCCATCAGGCGCCCCGGCTGGCCAGGGGGAGGCAGTTTAGAGTCCAGGATTACTGCATGTTTTTGTGAGGGTATCTACCCTAGGGGACACAGGGAGAACATGCAAACTCCACACAGAAAGGCCCTTTCACCAACCCCGCCTCGGGTATGGGCACTGATGACGCGGAGGAGCAGACACGCCGCCAGCACCCACAGCAGCGCCCCTAGCGGGAATCGAACCCAGGACCTTCTAGCTGTGAGGCGACAGCACTAACCACTGTGCCACCGTGCCCTTTGGGGGGAAAATTTGATTGAAAATCAACAACCCCTTCCCCAGGGGGAATACAATAGCCTTATACTCGCGGAGGTGTGAAGAAGGCTGTAACAATGGCCTAAAAACATGTATCTCGTGTTTTGTGGCAAAAGCTTCAATTCAGAATAAAAGTTTGCAAATCAATAACTCCCCAGGGGAATACAATAGGCGTGTAACCACTCATTCTACTTGTTGGGGTGCGAGGAAGGCGGTACGAGGGTCTAAAACACTATCTCATATATTTTGTGGAAGACGCTTGCTTCGTTGTGAAAAAGGCTTGAATTGGGACTCGCAGTACCTCCAATTTCCAAAAGAGACTCTTAGCAGAGACGTTGTTGCTTCTTCGCTTGGAAATGAGGTGGTTTTTGGGGCATGTACTAATGGATCTTTGGTTTCCCATCCCCATACCCCCAGGGGCAGATCAAGAGGCCTGGGAGGTTGTTAATGGGAGATGTTAATGTTAATGGTGGGGGTGGGAATTACAATCTCCATATTGGCCTCTAGGGGAAAGTCTCAGCGGTCTATCCCAGGACGGATAGTTGCTAATGTTGCTCTCTGGCGGGGGTGGTGGTGGTGGTGGTAGTGGAAGGCTATAGGAAAATCTCTGCCGTTGCCCTCGCGACCCGACTCTGGATAATCGGTTGACAACGGATTGATGGATGGATTAAACCATTTTGCCCTGAAAAATATTAGACCTACAAGCTCATAGTGCTACTTAGTGGCACACTATGAGCTTGTAGGTCTGATATTTTTCAATAGCTAATGCTTTCAATGGCTAAAGCTAATGTTAATGCTTTCAATGGCGAACGCTAATGCTAATGTTTCCACTAGCTAATGCTAATGCGTTCACTAGCTTAATGCTAATGTTTTCAATAGAAACGCTCTTCTTTGAATGTCAGTCCACATGCACACACACACACACACACGCACGCACACACACACACACACACACACACACCCTGGCAGGGATCCATGCTGCACTGCCTTAATGAGTGCGGAGCTGTGCTGGAGGTGACATTTACATCACACTGAGTGGGATAAGGGCCAGAGACCCAGCGGGACGCAGGAGGGCTTAATCATAGAGCCGGGCACAGGCTCCATTCACCCCCCTTCCAACTCTGTGTGTGCATGTGCGCGTGTGCATTTATGGATTATTTCTTTTAGTAGTAGTACAGTACATTTCAATGAGGCACTTTAAACGTGGTTCAAAACTTGTTTGGGGATCCTTAGCTGGGGGGCGGGTTGCATGTGATCACAAAAAGGCTCACACTTAGCCGAACCCCCAGGCCTGTAGCCTCGACACCCAGGCTTTCATTTTCATTTTCGTTCGCGTTGCGCGAAAACGGAACTAACTTGTTACACGAAGTGGCCTTGAGGGGGGAGTCAACCTTCCGGTGTGGGCGTCGCTCTAAATGATGTGACGTAGAACAGCAGTGGACGGGCGCGGGAGGGGGAGGGGCCGGGGATGACGACACGTTGGTGAGATCAAATCAGATCAGCTCGATCTGCCGTGTGGATCCCACGGCACCCCGCCCCCACAAGGCCAAAATCATTGCGGGTTAGGCCAGGCTATCAGGCCTGTGACGAGGCCTAACAGTAGGCCTTGTCATTGTTATTAGCAATTGTTTTGTCATCATGACATGGCGTCTAACCCCTAAGTTTGTCAAGATTGGCTCTCTTGAGCGGGCTCTCTTGGTGGCAGCGGCCCCGGGGCCCATCATTTCTAGATCTGCCTATGTCAATATAGTCTGGCACAGCACGGCAATGTGGAAGTATTACCTCCATTACAAACAAGTGGACGTAATTATTTTTGCTCCTGGGCCACCTTTTGGTGGCACAGGAGCAAAAAGAATTACGTCCACTTGTTTGTGCCGATTCTGGGTTGCACATGTTTGATCGCGCTCCCTCTGGTGTTGCGGGAGTGGACTTGGTTGACATTAAGGACATTTTCGGACAGGTGCATGCATGGGCATTTTGGTAGTGTAACGAATCTTGTGTCCCATTGACCCATTGCAAGTTGGGGTTAGAGTTGTAGTCTGTCTTCAACCCTAGGCCAACCCAGTCTGTCAAAGTGGGCAGGGGTGAGGTGGGTTCAGGGAGTAATGCCAAGCAACAGTAATGACCATATAGTTTGTTTTTTGGAGGTGCTCGTATTCAGAGCAAGGACTGTGCAGCTCTATTCTGTTTGCATATAAGCCATTACGACGACCATTAAAAAAGAATTACAATTATTCCAAACAATGGTGATTGATGTGGTTTTTAACGACGTGCCCGTACCTGCCCCATAGAGTAGCACCACGGAATGCGGCGCAACCTGAACAACACACACCTCGCAGAGTTAAATGTTAAACGCCGTTCTTAGAGGGGTAATGGTCCATGGGCAAGGCATACAGACCCTCATAACTCCAAGCAACACGACTCCCACCTACTAATTAGGTTATTGATCACTGTCTTGTCTAACTGCGGAGGCGCCATGCGGAGGAATTAGTCAACACATTTAAGCCTTTGTGTACTATTTTCGCGTTTCGGTGTTCTAAGCATTATGTTATACTTACTTTTAGCTATTGAAAAATATCAGACCTACAAGCTCATAGCGCACCACCGAGTGGCGCGCTATGAGCTTGTAGGTCTGGTATTTTTGAAAAATCGTGAAAATGTGGCACAAATATATATTATTTCAGGAGCAGACATTTTAACTCGAATCTTTGCTTGTGGGGGATCCCTAGAACATGTTTTCAGATGGGGGTCTGCAGCCAAATATAGATAATTCTGGTAGTCCTCTGCAGGATTTTTTATTTATTTATTTATTTATTTTCCATTTAGCCATTTATTTATTTTTAAAAACTAGAATCTAGCATCAGAAAAATATTATAATCTAACAACAGAAAGTAGGATCTACCACCGGAAACTCAAATGTAGCTTTGGAAACTATAGAATCTAGCACCAGAAACTAGAATCAAGCATCATAAATTTGATTGTAGTGCCAGAAAGTAAAATGTAGCGTCAGAAACTAGAATCTTTTATCAGAAACCAGAATCTAGCCAGGACAAAATGGCTTAAAGCAATTGATTATGCAGTCTCTGTTTGGGTGTGTGCGTGTGTATGTGTGTGCGTGTGTGGGAGGGTGGCGACGAGCTTGGCAAGTTTCTCTGAGATTTATAGTTCAGTTCGCCGGTACTCACACTTGGTATTTTACGGCATAACGCGCCACAAAATATATTTCAGCGCGGAAACAAAGGGAGGCAAATGTTATTTGCTTTCCTTTGTTTTCTGTGTTGAAATACCAGCCTGCAGTAGATATACTATCGCTCGGCTGTGTGCGTAAATCCCCACACTCTACTCAAACAAGCTCAACAGTCATTGTGAGCTTGTAGAGCTGCTACTTTTGCAAATTCGAATCCTAAAAAAAATGGCTCCGCACACTCAAATCTGTACATAAACAATGAATTAATTACAAGCTTTCTTCAGACATAATAAAAACGTGACATAGGACAGAATAGTATGCTCATCACTTGATTGACTGCATGTTCACACATGTGTCGAACATTGCAATTACAATGCTAGCTCATGGGAGTTGTAGTCCTCATTGAAACAGATCGACCAAAATCAAAAGACACAAAGGCCTATTTTACACTGCCAAATCTAGACTGAATCAGGTTTGAGCCACTTCAGGATTGGAATCTCATTGGTTAAATGGAGTCATGTGACCATTTTAACCAATCAGATTCGAATCCTGAAGTGGCTCAGATCTGTTTCAGGCTAGATTTGGCTGCCAGTGTGAATCAGGACTAAGTGTCCACTAGAGAAACATCAGAAGGAAATACTGTATATTTACAATTATTTACAGACATAGTAAGCAAACAAAAAATGCAATCTAATGCAAACGTCCGGCACAAGACCATCATAAAGCAAAGAGCGAAAGATATCTTTTGTCATCTGTTTATAGATGACAACAGTCAAAATCTTCATTAAGACCCAGAAGTCTCTTGTTTTTGAGTGCTCTGTGATTCACTACAACTCAAGTTGGTTAACCAGATGTAACTCTTGAGAGACCCTTGCGGGTCCATTTGGCTCCATTTTTACACTCTCAAGAGTTTGGTTCCATTTTTACACTCTCAAAAGTTTCATGTTTATGCTCTCAAGAATTAAAGTATTCATCATCTGAATTAGCACTGCTTAATTAAGAAATCTACACTGTTTTGTTCCCCAAATCCAGCCTGGAATTGTGGACAAAACCAAAATAATTCTTTAATGTTGGGTCTTTGGGGTGAAAATGTCATCAAATTGTGGGTCGTGGCTCACATGCTGAACAGCCCTGGTATTGAAATGGTTGAAAACCACTGTCATGTGGTATGTCACCTTTTGATTATCCCTGAAGGTCGGTCAATAAACCGAAAGCTTTAGCGACGTTTATGCACAGATTTGATTGTGCAGAGCCTATTCTCATTGTCACTCTGTGACTCCAGCACTTTACTAAAGCCTTTTCTACGTTTTTTTTTTTTTTTTTTTTTTCGAATCCTGAAAAGGATTCTAAAGCAAATTTATATTGCTATTCTTGTCGCTTCTTGTCAAAAGCAAAGCAAATAACATTCCTCTCACAACCTCCGAACTTCAAAAAGCCTTAACCTTTTCCATGCACTCCCTGTACCCTCTGAGCCCAACTGAAATCTCTTTACTAATTGTAAACCTCACGACGCAGAAAAAGAAGGAAAAATAAATGGGTCTGAGCCATAATAAAACGCTTCTCTTCCTCGAGAGGACCTGAAAAATGTCAAGGTCAAGTTTGAGTAGTACTTGCTGCACCGCGTGGGGGTTATTTGGTCCCTACATGGATGATAACACACACACGCACATACGCGCACGCACACTAGGGGCGGATGTAACATTTCCCAATTGGGGGGGCAGGAGAAAATGGTATGGGGGCGGCTTCATCGCCCGTGTCGCTTCGCGCCACGGGCGATGAAGCCGCCCCCATACCATTTTCAGTTACAGGATTTGTATTAGGCAAGTAAAGCATAAATAATAACATCAGTTGTTGTTGAAGTTGCAACAGACACGCAGCATGCATAAAGCTAAAGGTCTGACTCAGAGAGTTTTCTGTTTTCAATGATGAAATGCTGTTGGTTTAGTGGTGAGACAGCTCTAGTTAGTTAGTAGCAGTAGCAGTTTTTCAAATCATTTTAAATATAGGCATTTTAATTTTAAATATCTTCAGGTTGTTTTGCATGTTTGGTGGGGCATTCTGGGCATTTACGGGTGCATTGCCCTCCCATGCCCATGCCTAGATCCGCCCCTGACACACACACGCACGCACGCACGCGCGCGCACACACACACATGCACGCTCCTCCCTCTCGAGGCACTGCTTTTCGCTACAGCCAAAAAACGGGAACAAAACACAGAACGGTGCTTGCGGGACGAAACATTTTAGACCTTCATTAATTAGAAGACATCTCTCCGGAGAGAGGTCAGCCAGCCAAATAAAGGCTGGAAGGAGAGTGTTTAGTTTTGCTGTTGAGAGTCGCTCCCCGTGGCATGATACAGCACCGGGTTTCACAAACGCCGGGTTCGGGACCCGTTTGGAGGCAACATTTGTTTTTGTATGGGTCACAGGTAAATGTGTATCCCTTTATTTAAACACGTCTTGAGCCCTCATGGACCTCAGCGGGCCCTGTTGGGGGTCCCTGTGCTCTGAACAACAGTGGATTATATCACTTTATTACATGGCTTGAATGAATGCTCCAATCAAAAGCCAGCGTTCTGGTCATGTGAGCGGTCACATATATCACAACAACGGACCGCTTCGCTCAACAACAAGCCTCCTTGCGCGGACGAACGTAGCCTACACAACCGCAAATTCAATTCAATTCAATTCAATTCAATTCAATTTTATTTGAGTGTCAAATCACAACAGGTTGTCTCAAGACACTTTACAAAAGAGAAAAGAAGAGAGGGGAACCGACAAAGATCCTCCCAGAGCAAGCAAAGGTTGCAACAGTGGTAACGAAAAACTCCCCTAAGGGAAGAAACGTCAGGCAGAACCTGACTCTGGGGTGGGCGGCCATCTGCCTTGACCGTGTCGGGGGAGAGAAGAAGAGGGGTGGGGAGAAGGGGTGGGGGGAGGAGAGGGGAGGAAGGGACAGAGAGAGAGATGAACACGAAAACAAGTAGTGACAGTAGACAGTGCAGTAATGTAGTATGGCGGTATGGTAGAACATTTTCGTTATATAATTCAGGATGGGTTGGTGGTATGTAGTTTAAAGTTCATAGGGGGCAGTTCATGGTCGTTATCGACGATGAGGCTTGGTCCACGGTGGTCCACAGTGGTCCACAGTGAGGATGTTGGTGGGCGTCGTGGAGGGTCCTGGTCTTGTCAGGGCACCTGGTAGTCTGATGGCGGTCCACAGTAGGGTTCTATGGATCTGCGTGGTAGAGGACAAGAGAGACTCCGGGGAATGGCTCCCCGGATGCAGTGTTAGTGACAGGACATACTGGGGCCAGGATGTGTAAATAACGGACCACTCCATCAGTAGCATGACAGACCACCCAGCCATCAGCCGGTGCGTTTGTAACAGGCACACACTAGCCATAGGCTTTTTCAAAAAGAAAGGTTTTTAGTCTGGTTTTGAAGGTACAGAGCGAGTCGGCCCCACGGACCGAAACCGGCAGAAGGTTCCACAGACGGGGTGCCTGTGACCTAAACGCTCTACCTCCTACTGTAGATTTTTGTATTTTTGGAACAGCGAGCATATCTGCATACTGTGAACGCAAGGGCGTTCTATTCGGTTTGTATGGGTCTATGAGTTCTTTCAGATATTGCGGTGCCTGACCATTTAGGGCTTTGTAGGTAAGAAGGAGGATTTTGAACTCTATTCTAAATTTAACCGGAGCCAATGCAGAGAGGCCAGTGAAGGAGTGATATGTTCTCTTTTCTTGGTTCCTGTCAGCACGCGTGCCGCTGCATTTTGGACTAGCTGGAGGCTTTTTAGGGATTTATTTGAACAACCCGACAGTAGCGAGTTGCAATAGTCCAGCCTTGAGGTAACAAATGCATGGACAAGTTTTTCTGCATCATTTTGGGACAGGATGTGTCTGACTTTTGCAATATTACGCAAGTGGAAGAAAGCGTTTTTTGATACTTGTTTGATATGGGAATTAAATGTCAAATCTTGGTCGAAGATGACTCCCAGATTCCTCACAGTGGCCTTGGGGGCCAAAGTGAAGCCATCCAGGTTGAAGTCATCCCCGGCCAGTTTGTCTCTGAGGAGCTTAGGCCCGGTTACAATTACTTCAGTTTTGTCAGAGTTGAGAAGCAGGTAATTACGGGTCATCCAACTCTTTATGTCTTTCAGGCATGATTGTAGTTTGGCCAGTTGGTCCGTTTCATTTGGTTTCATGGAGAGATATAGTTGAGTATCATCTGCGTAGCAATGGAAATTTATAGAGTGTTCCCTGATGATGTTACCAAGAGGGAGCATATACAGGGAAAACAATGTTGGTCCTAGCACGGAGCCTTGGGGAACGCCATATTTGACCTTTTCACGCATTGAGGAGTTGTCATTGACACATACAAACTGAACTCGGTCTGACAGATAGGACTCAAACCATTTCAGCGCGACACCTTTTATGGTCGATAGTGTCGAACGCAGCACTAAGGTCCAGTAGCACCAGTACAGAGAGGAGGTTGTTATCTGCTGCAGTCAGGAGGTCATTTGTGACTCTCAGCAATGCTGTCTCAGTGCTATGATTTGCTCTGAAACCTGACTGAAAGCCTTCAAATATATTGTTATCCTGTAGGAAGTCACATAATTGTTTGGCAACTGCTTTTTCAAGAATTTTAGAGAGAAATGGAAGGTTTGAGATGGGTCTATAGTTAGCGAGAATGCCTGGGTCAAGATTGGGTTTTTTCAGTAGTGGTTTTATTACCGCTACCTTAAACGTTTGTGGGACATAGCCTGTTACGAGGGACAAATTGATCATATTAAGCATGGAAGTGCCAACCGAAGGTAGGACTTCTTTTAGTAACCTGGTTGGGACTGGGTCCAGGAGGCAGGTTGTTGATTTAGAGGAGGAAACCGTTGAAATGAGATCGGAGAGCTCGATTGGGGTAAAACTATCGAGCAATATACTTGAGCGTGTAGTAATCTCTGAGACTACCGCACTTGAGAAGGGTAATTGGTTGTCGATTTGATCTCTGATGGTTTCAATTTTGCCATTAAAGAAGCTCATGAAATCGTTACTATTAAGGTTGGTGGAATGCGTGGTTCAGTAGATTCAGGACTTTTTGTTAGCCGGGCAAGCGTATCAAAGAGGAACTTAGGATTGTTTTTATGTTCCTCTATTAAAGATGAGTAGTATTTGGTTCTTGCACTGTTGAGTGCCTTTTTGTATATTTTTTGACTATTTTGCCAGGCAATACGCGTTTCCTCAGATTTAGTTGAGCGCCATGTATTCTCCAGTCGACGCGATGCTTGCTTGAGAACTTTGGTTTCAGAGCTGTACCACGGAGCCAGCCTTTGTTGTCTTACTACCTTCTTTTTGAGAGGGGCGACAGAATCAAGGGTCACTTGGAATGAATCAGTGACATTTTCGACGAGGTGATCGATTTGAGTTGGGCTATAGGTATGAGCGTCCTCTATTACATTCAGGTACACTGGATTGATGGTTGAGGATATTTTTTCCTTGAATTTGTTTACAGCGTTTTCCGATAGACTTCTACCAAGGATTTTTTTCTCCAGTGGTGAGAAGTCAGTCAGTGTGAAGTCAAAGGTTATCAGATAATGATCGGAGAGGTCACGGTTTTGTGGTAATACCGCAAGATTTTCGATCATGATACCATAGACCAGAACGAGGTCGAGGGTATGATTGAAAATATGGGTAGGTTTATCCACACACTGGGAAAAACCTATTGAGTCGATTATTGAGTTGAATGCTCTATTTAGACTATCAGTTTCGATTTCGGAATGGATATTCAGATCTCCAATGAGGATGATTTTATTAGTTTCAAGGACGAGATTTGACAGGAATTCAGAGAATTCAGTCAAAAATTGTGTGTAAGCGCCCGGAGGGCGATACACTGTGATGAATAAAAGAGGTTGTATAGATTTCCAATTTGGGTGTGAGAAGGCAAGAGTAAGACTTTCAAAGGATTGGTAGGTGGCCCTGGCCCGAGGACTAATTGTTAGGCTGGAGTTGAAGATGGCTGCGACGCCACCTCCAGATTTACCATTATCTCTGGGTATGTGGGCATTTGTGTGACTTGGTGGCGTGGCTGTGTTTAAGCTGACATAGTCTTGCTCACCCAGCCACGTTTCAGTCAGACAAAAAAGGTCAAGGGAGTTGTCTGATATGATTTCATTCACCAGTGTTCCTTTTTTATGTAGGGATCTGATATTGAGTAGTCCACATTTGATTTTTGTATTTTGTGGGAGGATGGGGTTGATTTTTATTTGTATCAAGTTTCTATGAACAGCACCAATTTGTTTCGATTTTGGTTTATTTAGCCTTGGTTGAACAGTTTGTATAGTTGTAATTTGGCGGGTGGGTGGCTGCACTAGGGGAAGCACAGGGTAGAGTGTAGGACCGCAACCCTGCTTTCTGGTCTCAACTCTGGGTTGTCATGCTTTATTTATAGATTTGTCCATGTTTCTAGAGATGAGCCTTGCACCGTCCCAAGTTGGATGTATGCCGTCTCTCCCTATCAGACCAGTTTTCCCCTCAAAGCTTTGCCAATGATTTATAAAGCCCACGTTATTATCTGGACACCACCTAGACAACCAGCGGTTGAATTGACTCATACGGCTATACATGTCATTGTTGATCATGTTTGGCAGGGGGCCAGAGAAAATTACGGAGTCCGACATTGTCTTTGCGTATGTGCACACGGACTCAATATTGATCTTTGTGATCTCGGATTGCCGAAGTCGAGTGTCGTTGCCACCGCAATGAATTACAATTTTATCATAGCGTTTGTGTTTGCCTTTAGCCATAAGTTTTAAGCATGATTCGATGTCGCCCGCTCTGGCCCCGGGGATGCAAGTGATTGTGGTCCCTGGCGTCTCTAACTTCACGTTTCTTACTATAGAACTACCAATAACCAGAGTTGTAGTCTTGACTGTCTTGGCGACCCGCGGCCGTTTGTATGGCGAGTCGACAGACTCACTGTCACTAATGGGTGTAGCAGTGAGTGGGGAAAAGCTGTTTGAAACGTGGAGTGGTTGGTGTCCCGTGTGCTTATGTGTATGACTACGCTTCCTTCCAGCAACAGTCACCCAGCCGCCGTCACGATCTGATTCGTGGGGACCCCGTTCAGCCGCGGTCCGCGGCTGACGATGGCGTCCCTGTGTCCGGGTGCGAGCGGCGGGCGAGCCAGCCGAACTAGCCGCACCACCGCTAGCACTTTTAACCAGAGCCTCCAGCTCGATCAGCCTCGACGTTAGCACAGAGATCGCATTGCATTTGTTACACAGACCCATCGCTCCAAAAGCAGTGGGGTCGTAACTATGCATGCGGCACCTGATGCACACGATAGGGCTAGAGCGAGAGGGGGGGTCGGGAGAGGATGCAGTCGCTGCCATCACAGCCCGGTACTAGCAGTAGCAGTAGCCGCTAAGCCGGTGCCACTGTTAGGTGGCTAGGCTATCAAGCCAAAACAGCCAACGGGGAGTCGGCAACTTCGTCGGACAACCCGCCCGAGCAGTGACGAGGCAGGCGGCTACAGTAGTCTCGGAATCTACTGAACCACAACAACACAACACAACAGCGTATGTCCGGAATTACAGCAGCACAACACACAGCGTTTGTCCGTGCAGCTAGCGACAGAGCGACCGTCTGGCAGAGTGTACAGACAACACAGGAAGTGACGTAACAGGCTTACCGTCTGTGAGGAGGGGCGAAACTCTTGTCAAAGTCTAGCAAATAAACAAAAGCATCCGTTTTAAGTCCTCTTTCTGTCAATTATTAGTCTTTTATTAATGTATTAAGCCATGTTAAGCCATGTTTCACTAATAACTGACCGAGGCGCAGCCTAAACACTATAAACTTCAATTTCAATGTTTATCTGGCTAAGTCATTGTCTTATCCATCCATAGTCTCATTTATAAACATATAAGTATGTTTGCTATGCAAATGGCTAAACTTTGGAGTCCGTCTAGTACAACTATGTCTAAAATGTCCGTAAAAAATGTTTTGTTTGAGTTCTATGGCAACCACATTTGGAGGAACAGCAGTTCAGAAGTTGTAGAAACGCGGTATGCACATCATTGGCCTGCTGTGAACTGGTATAGTGCTGTCATTCTCGTTCACGTCATTTTTCTTTAGACGGAGGTAAACATATATATAATTCCGGCTGCATTTTGTATCTGCTGTCACTCTGTTCTGGTGGATGCTACCACTAAACTGCCACTCGATGTACATTTTTTCAACGTGTCTCTGTTGCATAGACAACAAGATTGTACATCTTGGCCATGTAACTGTTATAACTCAGGGGTTTTCAACCAGTGGTCCGGGGACCACCAGTGGTCTTGAGAGAGTTTCAGGTGGTCCCCAGCTAAGTGATGGACAGTTGAATAACCAGATGTAACTCTTTGAGAGCGTACAAATGAAACCAAATGGACCGTTGCGGGTCCATTTGGTTTCATTTTTACGCTCTTAAGAGTTAAAATATTCATCATCTGAATTAGCCCAAGTCTACACTACTCGAGAAAGTAGATGAAATGGACATTTTGGCAAAAATAAATCTTTAGTTTTGGGGTCTGCGGGGCTAAAATGTCATCAAATGGTGGTCCACGGCTCAAATTCTGAATAAATAGTTGGCCCTGGTATCGAAACCCCCGTTAGAACTGATTTAGTTACATAGTGCAATGCATTCACACATGCACCCACTGACAAACCTTACAGCTCAGGGGCAGATCCAACATTTCCCATTTGGGGGGGGCAGGAGAAAATGGTAAGGGGGCGGCTTCATCGCCCGTGTCGCTTCGTGCCATGGGCGATGTGTCGCTTCGCGCCACGGGCGATGAAGCCGCAGTAAAGTAAAGCATCAATAATAACTTCAGTTGTTGTTGTTGAAGTTGCAACAGACACGCAGCATGCATAAAGCTAAAGGTCTGACTCAGAGAGTTTTCTGTTTTCAATGATGAAATGCTGTTGGTTTAGTGGTGACACAGCTGTAGTTAGTTAGTAGCAGTAGTAGTGTTTCAAATCACTTTAAATGTAAGCGCTTTAATTTGAAATATCTTGGGTTGTTTTGCATGGCATCGTGTTTGGTGGGGCAGACTGGGTATTTAGGGGGACATTGCCCCCCCCCATGCCCATGCCTAGATCCGCCCCTGTTACAGGTTTTTCTGTGTCCCTGGCATGGAGGGACATAGGAAATAATAATACAAATCGATTGATGCAGTGCACAGTGAGAGGACATACTAAGTTATATTCTCTACATGAAGTGGGAAAGTCTCGTGTGTGTGTGTGTGTGTGTGTGTGTGTGTGTGTGTGTGTGTGTGTGTGTGTGTGTGTGTGTGTTGTGTGTGTGTGTGTGTGTGTGTGTGTGTGTGTGTGTGTGTGTGTGTGTGTGTGTGTGTGTGTGTGTGTGTATTCATCTGCAATGGAAATTAGAATTTACATGAAAAGCTGTTTTGAGGCCCAAAAAATTCTACTTGGCAGTTGGCACACTTTGGGCACATTTGCTATGTAAATGGCTAAACTGGAACAAGAAGGCCCTGTAGTTGTGGAGTTATATAACTAATTTAGTTTGGGGGTGTCATTTCAGGCATTTCAGATTTAAAAGGAGGTTAAAGGAGAATTCCACTCCAAAAGGCTTTCTTAACTTTGTTTGCAGTTGATTTTTCCCCTACCCCAAAATAAGCTTAGAATGGGCCTAATGTGTGTTGTTGAAATTCACCTATATACATCCCTCTCTCCACCATGTCAGTAGTGTGCGTGGGCACTCACACTTCCACTTTTGGTTCAGCAGTGCCATAAACCGTGTGCCACGCCCCTCACCTTTTGAGACAGCTGAATCACTACTGAACCAACAGTGAGAGTGAAAGTCTGCGTGTCAACACACACTGACATGGTGAAGAGACAACATATAGCAAAAAAATGCAATTTTGGAGCGACGGAAAAGGGTGAATTTGAACAACACCCATTAGCCCCATTCTAAGCTCATTTTGGAACATGTTTTCGCAAAATAACAGGGGACAACCTTTTTGGAAATTACCACTACTTCTCCGAAAGGCTTTTGTTTTTTACTTTATTTGCAGTTGAAATAAAGTTTTTTTTTTTTTTTTTTTTTTTTTTTTTGAAGCCTTTCGTGGAGTTCAGTAGCTCATCTACACGTTTGCAGCTATGCTATGTTTCACTCCCTGAGTTCTGGGCCAGGAATGTAAATGTCTATAATTTCTCCTTTGGGGGTCTTGAGCTAAAAAAAAAAACATTTGGGAGCCGCTGATGTGCAGCCCCATTACCCGGGTAAATACCCGGCCCCATACCCCCATCAGCCTCGGTGCCATTACAGTGGTATAACATCTCTACATCCCATATTATATTGGTCTGTCTGCAGTGGTGTTTCTAAGCAATTTGGAGCCCCAGGCAAGATTTTCCCTGGAGCTCCAGGGAAAATCTCCTGTGACGTCATACCTATGAAAGGCACAGTAAAATCGCGCCCCCCCCCTCCCAATGGGATCTTTTTAAAGCAGGGGAGCCCAACCAGTAGATCGGGATCTACTGGTAGATCTCGGCCTGATCACGAGTAGATCTCGGGAGATGTGGGGGGGAAAGGAAAAAAATGGGGTGGAAAAAGAAAAAAAGAGCGATTTTCGTGTGTGTGTGTCAGTCTGTCTACGAAGCGGCTCATTTGGAGGATTGTTGTCTGCTGTATGTGAATTATGCCAACAGTATTGTTCTGCAACGTGTAATGGACTGTTCTGCAACTTATAATGTCCATATAAGCATAATACTTTATGCTTATATGGACATGAAGTAAAGTGGTAAAACAAAGTAGTGTTGTGTTGTTGTGAAGTTACTGCAGGCTGGCAACGATGCGTGTGGTTTGAAATGTTGATATTGGACTGGTAGATCCTGGAGGGGTTGGCTGCTGAAAAGTAGATCTTGGGACAAAAAAGGTTGGGCACCCCGGTTTTAGAGCATGTCTGGTGGTCGCCCCGGATCCCCTGGGGCCCCTCCCTTAATGGTGCCCCTGGCAACTGCCTAGTCTGCCTGATGCCACAAAACGCCTCTAATCTAATCATTATTTTTTTTTTCTCTTTCTCTTCTCGGTTGCTGCCTCCTCAACTGTGAACATCTACTGTACGTGCAGGTAATGAAATTCACTTTTCTAGCTTGGTTTTACTTTTGATCGTGTTCTGTGCTCTCTCTCTCTTCTCTCTCTCTCTCTCTCTCTCTCTCTCTCTCTCTCTCTCTCTCTCTCTCTCTCTCTCTCTCTCTCTCTCTCTCTAATTCAATTCAACTCAAAACTCAAAACTGACATGAGAAAACATACAGTATGTTAACACTGCCAAAGCAAACGACACAATACACACAGAGAAAAACCAATGGTCAAAAACAACCTAACTTCGGTCAAATTTCAACCAAACGTAGAGGTTGAATAAGGACCAACTGGGTCTTTGGTCAATCTGACCGAATAATGCGTGTTATTATATTTGACCGAATGCATTTGGTTACATTAATAACCCAATTATGAGGGTCAACATAACCTAAGTACCAGTTGATTTGACCGAACATATTAG
Organism: Benthosema pterotum; assembly: GCA_039105355.1. NCBI lineage: Eukaryota > Metazoa > Chordata > Actinopteri > Myctophiformes > Myctophidae > Benthosema > Benthosema pterotum. The sequence continues at coordinate 41,364,663 of CM076982.1, read as the reverse complement.
CTTGCATTAATAACCTAATTTTGAGGGTCAAGATTACCCAACTGCCAGTTGAATTGATACAGAATATTCAGTTAACCCATTTGTTTTATTAAAGGGAAATTCCACCCATTTAAAGGGGAACTTCGCCACTTTTCAACACTCTTTGTGTGGTGTTGGTCATTAGCATACATGCTAATGGCCTCCTGATTAATAACATTGGGATTCTGTGGCTCCAGCGCCGTGCTTCCCAAGTTGTCAGATTCTGACCCAGTGACGTCATTGGGTCAGAACGTCCCACTGACTTAAACTACAGCGAGTATGTGGACGGGTAAGGTTACCGTACCGGTCTGAGTAACGGTCTGAGTGCCGGTCTGAAGGAAAAGTCGTTGCAGTGTTGTGTTTACAGTGTTGGATGCATTCCTCGGCATTAGTATCCTATCTGTTCCTGTAAAAAGTATAAATAATTTCATTTTTCGTCATTTTGTCCGAGAAATTCTACAATACCCACAGTGCACCGCGGCATCAACCAAAGTCTGTGACCTAACAAATTGGTTACCGTACCGGTCTGAGTAACGGTCTGAGTGCCGGTCTGAAGGAAAAGTCGTTGCAGTGTTGTGTTTACAGTGTTGGATGCATTCCTCTGCATTAGTATCCTATCTGTTCCTGTAAAAAGTATAAATAATTTCATTTTTCGTCATTTTGTCCGAGAAATTCTACAATACCCACAGTGCACCGCGGCATCAACCAAAGTCTGTGACCTAACAAATTGGTTACCGTACCGGTCTGAGTAACGGTCTGAGTGCCGGTCTGAAGGAAAAGTCGTTGCAGTGTTGTGTTTACAGTGTTGGATGCATTCCTCGGCATTAGTATCCTATCTGTTCCTGTAAAAAGTATAAATAATTTCATTTTTCGTCATTTTGTCCGAGAAATTCTACAATACCCACAGTGCACCGCGGCATCAACCAAAGTCTGTGACCTAACAAATTGGTTATTCTCATTAAAACAACCCAAAACCAATAACCAAATAAAACAACCCATGAATTCGGTCAAAATAAAATCCCTGCAACCCAGGAAAAGGTTATGGCTTCAAGAAATAACCCAGGAAAGTGACCTAACACCATTGACTGAAGTGTTTAGTTGCAATTTTGACCGATTAGTTTTTTGTGTGCAGCAGTACAACAATGCATCAAAACAAAAAAAGTGGGAACATTTGAAAGTCAGAATCCTCAATAAATCAATTTCTATATACCAAGCTCACTCGATGCAACAGTACACACAATGATTATTCTTTGGAGTGGCTGTGCTCCATTTGATATGCTGTCCCCTCATGGCGCCCCAGGCAACTGGCTAGTCTGCCTAATGGCAAAAACGCCACTGAGGAGTGGAGAGAAAGGCCTGGGTTCTCTACACCAGGGAGCCCAACCAGTAGATCGGATCTACCGGTAGATCTCGGCCTGATCATGAGTAGATCTCGGAAGATGTGGGGGGAAAGAAAAAAAATGGGGTGGAAAAGAAAAAAGAGCGATTTTCGTGTCTGTGTCTGTCTGTCTGTCTGTCTGTCTGTCTGTCTGTCTGTCTGTCTGTCTGTCTGTCTGTCTGTCTGTCTGTCTGTCTGTCTGTGTCTGTCTGTCTGTCTGTCTGTCTGTCTGTCTACAAAGCGGCTCATTTGGAGAATTGTTGTCTGCTGTCTGTGAATTATGCCAACAGTATTGTTCTGCAACATGTAATGGACTTTTCTGCAACTTATAATGGACTATTCTGGACTGTTCTTATTATGATTGCATTTGCAATGGCAGTGTTTGTCCATGTCTGTTGTATTTATGTTGTACTGTTGTAGGCCTATTTATGACAAGTCTGTTGTACTTTATGCTTATATGGACATAAAGTAAAGTGGTAAAACAAAGTAGTGTTGTGTTGTTGTGAAGTTACTGCAGGCTGGCAACGATGCGTGTGGTTTGAAATGTTGATATTGGACTGGTAGATCAAAAAAGGTTGGGCACCCCTGCTCTACACTAACGTGTTACTAGTGGTACCACGTTGTGTCATGGACTGTGATGTATCTCCACACGGCAGGGAAAAAAAAATCTGTCTTTTCTGCTGTTTTGTGTCTCGTTAGTGATACATTATGCATCATCCCGACTCCTCAGAATGCTTTTTTGTGGCCTAATAACCGTTTTCTACTGTATGCTAAGAAGGATATTAGGGATACAGTAGTTATTTGCACGCTTGCATTTGTGCACAAACTCCCTCGGCTTGCAATCTCTCTCTCTCTCTCTCTCTCTCTCTCTCTCTCTCTCTCTCTCTCTCTCTCTCTCTCTCTCTTGCTCTCTCTGTCCAGGGGCGGATGTAACATTTCCCAATTGGGGGGGGGGGGGGGGCAAGAGAAGCCACACCCATACCATTTTCAGTTAAATGACTTTTATTAGGCAAGTAAAGCATTGATAATAACATCAGTTGTTGTTGAAGTTGCAACAGACACGCAGCATGCATAAAGCTAAAGGTCTGACTCAGAGAGTTTTCTGTTTTCAATGATGAAATGCTGTTGGTTTAGTGGTGCCACAGCTGTAGTTAGTTAGTAGCAGTAGTAGTGGTTCAAATCATTTCCCGTACTGTTTAAGCAATTTGAAATACCTTTGGTTGTTTTGCATGCCATTGTGTTTGGTGGGGCAGTCAGGGCATTTAGGGGGGCATTGCCCCCCCATGCCCATGCCTAGATCCGCTCCTGTCTCTCTCTCTCTCTCTCTCTCTCTCTCTCTCTCTCTCTCTCTCTCTCTCTCTCTCTCTCTCTCTCTCTCTCTCTCTCTCTCTCTCTCTCACCCCCACACAAATATTAGTTTTCCTCTTTTGGGACGTGTGGGTCGTCCGCGTGGGCCCGGCAATTATTCTGTCTCATAATGTGGACGGATACTCTTCTGTGCCTTATGGTTGTCAGATACTGTCGAACGAATCGTGAACAAACGGCAACAACAGTGCTTTAAAGTTATATTACTATATGTGCTGTGTACAGACCCTTTTCCACCCTGTCAGCAAATGTGGTTCTTATGCGCTTATGCCTGTATACTATACTGTGCATAATGGAGTTTGACTGTAATAGTTGGGGAACGCAATATTGTGAGATACACTGAAAAAAAAAAACACAGTCCCCACAGCACATGTAGACCTGTGATATGGTAATTCGTATGGTATGACTAGTGTTGTAGTCGAGACCACTTAAATCGAGACCAAGACCAAGACAACCGCAGACTTGATCGAGACGAGATTGAGACGAGACTAGCACCTAGAGGGGTCAAGACCAAGACGAGACCAAGACAACCACGTCTGAGACCAGACCAAGACAAAACAAAGCGAGACAAAAACAAGAAAAAACGTTCTTGAGAATGTCTTGAGGTGAGACAAGCCTCGAGAACTACAACACTAGGTATGCCATCCACATGACAATCTTTCTTCTTAAACACTTTACAGAATGCTACACGACACAAGCAGTTGCCTTTAATGGCTTTACAAAAAACAGACATAATCATCATGAACATAAGGGTTGTCTTGGCTGATTGATTTAAACAACAGCTCCATCAGTGAGAGTAATTATTTTTACACGCTGCAGTGTGTGTGTGTGTGTGTGTGTGTATGTGTGTGTGTGTGTGTGTGCGTGCGCGCGCCCCCCTAGGGCTGCTGCTGGCATCTGCCCGTGTTTGTTTCACGTTCACGTGTGTTTGGCGTCTCGGCGGAAACCTCATTATGTCTGAAACTGTTACTTCTAACTCGTTGAGTTAAACTGTCGTCGTCTGCGTATAGCCACACTTTCGGGGCGTTTTGGCTATAACCTTTGAAAAGTCAGGGGCTATTATTCAAGAATGCGCTAATTTATGAGGGGGAAAACACACACACAAACAAGGACGATGAATATGGAAATCAGACGCTGGTACATGACTGTAGATGATGCGACCGTGTTTGTTATGTATGCTGAGAGCTTTTTCTGGATAACACAGGCTTCAGGGCGAGGGGCCGAGGGAGTTGTCTGTCACACAGAGTTTCGTCTTGGATTTCCTCCACATTTAAGCTTGTGATTGTGTTGTTGTTGGAGGGGGTCCTCAACAGATGGTTCCACTGAGGGTTCCCATCAAAGAGGGGATCATGTATGTAGACACAGATAGAGCTGATGGATCATCCCGTCGGAGCCACTAGATGCAACATGCTACACAAACCCTAACGGCCTCCTAAGCGGCGCCATCTGATCTCACGAACTTCAGGCGTTTGGTGGCATTAGATGGAAGATCGCAAATACAAGCGGTTGATCTCCCATAGAGATTCAGTCACACAGTAGAGCTGCTAATACTTCTTCTTCCCCTGGAAAGGAGCCATCTTAGGTGGTTTGGGTTCATCTGGTTAGCATGCCTCTCGAGTGTCTCCCTAGGGAGGTCCTCGATGCGCGTCCCTAGTGTCAGGGCGATATGGATTAATCCATGAAAATTGACCTGAAAATTGATTATAAGATTCGCGTCACATTTTCACAACTTTCCTCAAAAATATCAGATCTACAAGCTCATAGCGCAGCACTTGGTGGCACGCTATGGGCTTGTAGGTAGATATTTTTCAATAGCTAAACTAATGCCAGTAATGCTAAGTAATGCTAAGCCCAAAAGAGTGAAAAAATAATATTTTGTTCCGTGCATGCACCAAGTGGACTTGGCGCTCAGCGTGTTAAAAGGCGGCCGTGTACTTCACACAGATAACAGGAAGTAACCCTGAGACTTTCATTTGTTTTTGTTTTGTTTTTCCCCCTCCCGCCCCCTCGTCTCGGGGCTCCCATGCGGGAAAACATTTATCCATTTGAATTCATCCTTGCCTGCGCGTCGCTGACACTGATGGAACATGGCCGCCGACACCGCCGCTCAGACACAGACACCGCTCAGTCACCGCAAGAGAGTCTGTTGTGGCAACATGTTCCTCTGTGACCCCCTCCACACACACACACACACACACACACACACACACACCCGCCATGCTAATTCCTCATTCACCACGACACGCCTCCCTCCCGCAGATTGAACGAAGCAGCGCCTCTGTCCGCAGGTCCGTCCGTCCGTGTGTCACCACTAGTGTTGCCAACTGCCGAAATCCAAAAATGCACTAGTCAGGGGCATTTTTGCCATTAGGCAGACTAGGCAGTTGCCTGGGGCACCATGAGGGAAGGGGAGGGCAGGACAGCGGCGACCACCAGACATGTTTTAAAAGGATCCTAGGCTAATAAGCCTCATATGGACAAATACATTATACTTGTCCTCTATAACTATAATTGAACATTTTAAACACATACTGTATAATATGTTCTTTAGTTTAAAAATAGTTCATATTTTGATCCCTTGGGGGGCGCCATTTTAATGTGCCTGTCATAGGTATGACGTCACATGAGATTTTCCCTCCAGGGAAAAACGTTGGTCAAAATAGCAATTCTTCTACATGTTCTAAATGTGTAGATTCTTGAAAATTAGGTAATTCAGATGTTTAAATATAATTTACCGCTGAGAGTGTCAAATGAAACAGGTCCATTTGGTTTCATTTTACGTTCTCAAGAGTTACAGATCTATAAGGGTCCATTTGGTTACCAATGGTCCTTTCTGGGAAGGAAGAACAACTCTATCATAAGAGGAACAATAGTGAAAAACGAGGGTTTTACTGTATCTCTGGCGCCTGTCAATCACTTTCGCCCCAACTCAGCAGCAAAAAAAGCACTAGATTTTCCGTCAGGAGTTTTTCCACTCATTCTAGCTCTAGGGGGGGTCTGCGGGGGAAAAAAATATAGCGACAAATGCGCCAAGTTGGCAACACTGGCCTCCGCTTGTTCCTCTTCCTCCTCCTCCCGCTGATGAATTATGCCGCCGCCGCTGGAGTGTGTAAAACGCAGGAAGGAGAAGGAAGGAGGAGGCATGGTTTATTCATCGCCCCGGAAAGCTTCCACTGAGTACACATTAGGACCGAGGAGCTCTGTTTGTTCATGTCGACCTCATGGGTGTGTGTGTGTGTGTGTGTGTGTGTGTGTGTGTGTGTGTGTGTGTGTGTGTGTGTGTGTGTGATGGGACGTGTGTACAGTGTGTGGCTATGTAGATTTTGTTTGTCTACCGCTTGTCGGAAATGCAAAACAGCTGCTCGTAAGCTGATATTAAAGAAATTTAAAGAAAAGTTGAATGAAATTCAACTTTTTATTGTTTGTAGTGTATTTGGTGCTCCCATGTCTGTTTTCTATTCCCACAAATTATCTAGTTTGAACAATCAGTCTTTCATATCATATCAGGAGCTTTTATGTGAATTGCTCTCAAGAACAGCTTGTTTGATTTTGTGCCTCATAATGATGTCATCAATTCAACCTTGCTTTGTATAATTCCTCCTCTCATTCAGTGCCCGGTTGTGAATTTTCATTTCCACTTTGTTTACGATGTCCACCATTGTTGATTTTCCAAGTTGACATGGAATTTAAAGAAGCCTGGTTTTATCTAGCTTCAGTATTATAGTGACTACTTATAGTGACTACTGTAAACACAACAAAGTCCACACACAACTACATTATCTGTATTCAATTCATCCGGTGTGGTGTTTCTAAGCAATTTGGAGCCCAATTTGGAGCCCCCCTTACCAAATGGACCCTTACGGGTCCATTTGGTAAGGGGGGGGCTCCAGGGAAAATCTCCTGTAAAATGGCGCCCCCCAATATTATGTGTTTTTTAAATATTCAATTCTGTTATAGAGGATTAGTATAATGTATTTATCCACATTAGGATCCTGGTATCCTTTTAAAGCATGTCTGGTGGTCGCCCCCTCCCCTCTTGGCACCCTAGGCAACTGCCTAGTCTGCCTAATGGCAAAAATGCCCCTGAATTCATCAACAAGCCACCAAAGATGGACATAGCGATAAGTGTGTCATCAACAAATACAAACACTACTTGTACAGTGCACGATAACTAGAGACACAGGAGAATTCCACTGACCTCTGTGGACCTCCTGATAGAGCAGCCATCAGGCCAGGCCTGGAAAGAATTATAGTGATCCACATCCTTTAATGGAAGGAGGCAGGCAGAGTAGTAAATGGAATGAGAATGTTCCCATGTTTGTTCCAAAGGTGACAACGGGCAGCGCCTTAAACGTAATGACTGCAGGCCAGCTCTCTGATTGCCACAGGAAACACTTTATTGACGTTATTCCCCGACAAGGTACTTGTCGCTTGTGCGCGTGCTTTCCTTCCATTTCGTGCAGTGTTGCCATGTCTGCTTGTTATAAGCAACAACTGACTCATTGTTTTGTATTGTTCAGTAAGCTACGGTGACGCAGTCACCGTAGCTGTCAAAATCATTAAGCACACAGCCATCCACAACGGCGACGGGTTATCATGGTGACACGTCTATGCAGCGTGTGTCAAACAGGCGTTGTGGACACTATGTTAGAGTGTACGTTCTGCCGTAGTAGGAACGGCTGCCACGGCAAGCGGGTTTATCAATCGAGCACGGATCCTGTGTTCCTGTTGAGTTCCTGTTGTCGTACTCGAGGCTCGCCATCCAACAGCTTAAAGTCCCTATTATGAGGGGCAAAGTGTGAGTTTATTGAAGATGTATGTGTTGGTGTGGCCTGTGGCGCACGCATGGGACCGTACCCAAGGTCTTAATCAAAAATAAAATTGTGGACCTTCAACATTTCTAGTTGAGTATCCCTGGCATAGGGACTCGTACCTGTTCCAGTTCTTTCATATGTAGACCTCTAGTTGAAATCCCAGTCCATGGCAGTGACATTTTCTTCATCGGGCAGAAACCTCATACAGCCCAAAAGTGTTCATTCCCGATATTCAAATTTCACCGCAAGGTCCGACAAGCTCGAAGCATAGCGTTTGGAGCTAGTACGTCTGCTACTGCTTTTTCTTGTTATACCCTGTAGTATGACCAAGTCGGGCAAAAAAATATGGTGATAAGGTCTTTGGCCCGACAGCGACGATTTATTATTCATCATGGCTAGCAGCATGACATCACATGTGCACCGCCAAGCGAACGCATTTGGCTCACAGAAAGTCGCTTTCCAAAAATCAGGGAAGGTGCTTTTCAAAGGCTGCCTGCCTGCCGCCACGTATCCCCCGTGATTTTTTAAACTAAAAAACATATTATGTGTGTTTTAAATGTTCAATTCTAGTTATAGAGGAGAGCTATAATGTATTCATCCATATGAGGGCTTATTGGCCTGGATCCTTTTAAAGCATGTCTGTTGGCCCCCCCTCCCCTCATGGCGCTCCAGGCAACTGCCTAGTCTGCCTAATGACAAAAACGCCCTTGACCCCAGTCCAGTTCAGCAGTTATTATTGACCCAGTTGCGCAAACTATCCATTACTTTTCTTCTTCGATAAAGACGCTCCATAATCTCACAACAGTCTCGCACAATAGGCTGATCTATGAGCCCGCGCACGTACGTACGTGCGCTTTGCGGCAACGCCGGAGCGTGAGGTTATCGGTTATTGTTATTACGAATCGATCATGATTTGTATCGCTAATGATACACGACAGCCTCTCTCAGGCGGCGCCGCCTGTCTGCCGCGCGGCCTACGCAAAGTTCTTTATTTTGGTTGCACTATAACTCCCTCGTCTGCTGCTGTTGCTGCTGCTTCTGTCTCCTGGCAGAGCAGGCAGATGCCGACAGATGGAGGACATTATTAATAACCAATCTGTGTAAAACATTTATTCATATCCGGAAGCCTGTTTACGAGCCATTTCCATCAGGAGACAGGCTGGCGCGCTGGTGGAGGGTGAGAGAGATGTGGGGAGTGTGTGTGTGTGGGGGAGGGCAGGGTGAGGGTTTGTCTTTTGGGGATTTCTAGCATAGGTCAGGTTCTCTCCCAGTCGTCTACCTCTTTGGCACACAGCTAACGTGCACGCTAGGGCTTTAACCAAAAAATCGATACATCGATGCATCGATTTGCATAACACGTGTCGACTCCAAAAAGCACGAGTCGATAAGTTGTTTTTTTTCCCTTCCTCCGAAGGAAAGGAGGAAAGAGGAGGAATTAAACATTTACCTTTGTTTTCCCCTTTTTTCTTTCTCTATGTGTGCGACGCGTGTGTACTGTGTATATAATTCAAATGTAATATTGGTTACTGTCACTCACGGACAGAAGTCTCCTTCGAAGTTTCCTTTGCAACTCTATCGGAGTTAAGCTTTAATTTAGGCAACTGCATGCGCAGTGCGCTCTTGCGCTCTGGGCGTGCGGCGTTCCAGCTGATCATTACGTACATACACGGATCAGATCGAACAGCAAACAGTGTCAGAGTAGAACTTCATCAACCAACACCTCCCCGTGCAGTGACCGTCTTGTTCTTCGTTTCGCATTAGGCTACCGCACGGGACGCATGCTTCTGTCCGCGTCATTCTCATTAATTTACTGAATGAATCATAAAAGAAAAGCGGCGCGATGGTGGTGTTGAAGGAGGAGGAGGAGGAGGAGGAGGCGGCGGCTACATGTAAATGGATCGTATTCTGCGTTCTAACGTGTGGGCTGCTGCGTATTGATAATGTTATGTGTTTTTATGGCTGGCCTGGGAGTGGACGATGTGCAGCTGTGTGCCAATATTGTTAAGCTTGCCACATGCGCCATGCGTAGCCTCGCGATGTGTTTTGTATAAGCACTGCGCCGGCATATAGCGGCACCATTTGATCCCCCCCCCCCCCCCCCCCCCCCCCCAGGGGTCCGTCGGGGAGCCACCACGACGGACCCCCCCCCCCCCCCCCCCGCGCGCGCCATAAAACGCTAAATCGATACAACTTCGACTTGACTGTCTGACAAGTCGACTTGAAAAAATCTCAAGTCGTTAATGCCCTAGTGCACACGCACACGCACACACACACACACACACACTGTCCAACTTTTTAACCGGTCACGAAGTTATTCGCTATTCATAGCCTTTCACGCCAGTTAACCCCATTGGAAGGGTCCAGCGATCACATAGGGTCTATTTATTACTCTTGCTCAATGGTCTTATCTAACTCTAAATAACTGATTCAATATGTATTTTGGCATATATTTATTTAATTAGCATGCATAACATAGTTCATAATATTCAGGTTAGTACTCATTGAACAATAGCAGTAGCAGTAGGTGATAAATCTGTATACAGAAGAAAGATAGAAAACATAGAATTCATGTAACTCACACAGATAGTCTCAAAATCACAGATATTAGCAGAATACAATCATTAAAACATTTCCAATTTATATTTACCGTTTGGTCTATGTGGTCTCTGGTTAAATTGGATTTCCTTTGTGCCTCCCAGCCGGGCTGCACAAGGTACGATGCTTCTGCTGTTGCTTGCTTAGGTGAATCTGATGAATTTCACTCATGCAAGCACTATTGTCACTTCCGTAAGCCATCCCCCTTGGATGTATGACTCCAGCCAATTCACACCATTGGTTGCTTATCAGGAAGTGTTTTGAGGACCAGGATGTAACTCACTAGCATGTGGACACGGGGTCCCCATGCAGGGGTCCTATTTCACTTGGAGAGGGTTTAACTCCACTGTTTACACAAGCAAGCGTTATCTATCAGGGGTCAGTTTATGGCAGTGCAGGTTCAGTCACAGTTAATACAAACATTCCTTTCCATGTTAATACCATTCACTCAGGTCTGTACTGGGATATGCTTTATCAATATGACAGAAGATGAACACATACGCCCAATGCCCAAATTGGGCGCCACACACACACACACACACACACACACATGCACGCATGCACACGCACACACAGTAAGAAGGTGATGCATCACTTTGATTCGAACAAAATCTTGGTACTTTTATTGTATCGCATTTATTGCATGGACACACCTACTGTATGTGTTGGGCAATATAACTTAGCAGAGTAATATATTACCCAAAAGTTATACCCTTATTACTCAAAAGTATAACATATTACTTTTATATTAGTTTTGCACCACACCACCCGCATTGCGCGAAGACTGAAAGCCTGGACTAAGTTGTTATTCACAGTGGCCTGGAAGTGGGAGGAGTCAACCTTTCGGGGTGGGCGTGGCTCCAAATGATGTGACGTAGCACAGCAGTAGAGGGGCGGTAGAGGGAGGGGCCGGGGATGACGACACATTGGTGAGATCAAATCAGATCAGCTCATCTGCCGTCCAAGATCAGACAGCACCTCGTGGCCCCCCTAGGCCAAAATCATTTCAGGATAGGAGGCTAGAAGAGCAGGCTAGAAGAGTCACCTACTTTGCAAATCTTTATATTCCTAATATAAGGAGGACACACACAAGATATTTCTTTATGTTTAAATGTCACAACTCTGACACTAGATCTGTTTGTACGTCTGACTGTAATAATAATAGGTTGCTGTTCATCGCTCTTTTTAGGTCAAATTAAAGTGGCATCTCCCTTCACCAAGGCAATACTGTTGAAAGCAGCAGCATGATGAAAATAACTACTAACTATTAATAACACATAAAAACATTTGTAGAAGTAACTCTAATATTCTGGCTGTTTCGCAGGGTGTATTCTTGTTATATTACTCGTTACAGAGAAACATAATACTACTAGTTACACACATCTCACCCAGCTTGGCAGACCAAACACCGATGCATTTCGGAAACACACACACACACACACACACGCACACGCCCACACACACACACACACACACACACACACACACACACACACACACACACACACACACACACACACGCACACACACACACCTTTAAGAGCTGCGCTAGTAATTCACTTAAAGGGTCGGAGCTCCGGAGTGCTGATTCAGTTATTATTTATGAGCGGCACCGCCGTTCTAAGATTAGGATGCTCATGCCCAGAAAATAGCCCCTCTGTCATCCGTAGCCGTGAACAACAATGACTTGTACAATAAGTAACCTGCCCAATAGCCTCTCCTCTTGCCTCGGCTCAACCCCACTCTCTCCCAAGAGGGCACTTGAGTGTCTTTGTCGTCATTCGAGTCGTTTAGATCACACTCTGAACCCTGTGTTTTTTTAATTTTATTTTAAAGGGGAATTCCACTCATTTTCAACATGTTACTATGTCATTAATAAACCTTAGAGATGTTGTGAGGACATGATGAAAAGGTCCCCCCATTTTGTGTTTCCTAGAAATGGAGGTCTGAAAAAAGTCATTCACATGGTGGAACACAACTTGATGACATGTCATCAACCTATTTCTCTGAGAGTGTACAAATGGAACCAAATGGACCCGCTAGGGTCCATTTGGCTCGCTTCAATCCTTTGCCTCCCTTCCCGCTCAATCCTGATTGGAGAAAGGCCTCCTCTGATCCTAATAGGACGGATGACCTTTTGCCCCAGCATCTCACTATGGGGACAGGGAGGAACCCATATGGTCACCACATGACTTACTATACTTTTAATATGAGCTTTACGCAGTACAGTCTTAAACGTAGTAAGGGTATTTTTAACACTTTGGATCCCAAGGATGGGTATACGTGTCCTATAAATTAATTTATGAAGAGCACACATGACACCAGTGGAATATAGCCAAAATGTAACCTGAAAAAGCATGTGTGTCATGCTAAGACGAACTCTGATCCGGTGGCACCCAAGCATTGCCGTTTTGAGCCACCCTGGCACTCAAGTTAAGAGTAAGTTATCACTTACCTAATATACAGTATGATCCTCGCGACATGAGGACGAAAGCATGGAATCCAACCTAGTTGTAATGGTGGAGCAGTCAGGGCATTTAGGAAGGCATTGACCCCCCGGCCCATGCCTAGGTCCAGCCTTGTTAGATCTGGAATTTTGGCTGTTTTTGAGTTTGTATCGTGACATGGAAACGGTGTTGGGACTTATGTAGCCTCGACACCCAGGCTTTCATTTTCGTCCGCCTTGCGCGAAAACGGAAAGCCTGGACTAACGCACGTTGGAAAGTGGCCTTGAGGGGGAAGTCAACCTTCCGGGGTGGGCGTCGCTCTAAATGATGTGACGTAGAACAGCAGTGGACGGGCGCGGGAGGGGCCGGAGATGACGACACGTTAGTGAGATCAAATCAGAGCGCAGCACTTCCGCCGTGTGGATCCCACGACACCCCCGCCCCCCCAAGGCCAAAATCATTGAGGGCTAGACCAGGCTAGGACTTATGAGGTTTCCAGCCAGCAGAGACAATGGTGGTTTGACTCTGTGTCCCTGTGGGACTACAGGCTCCATCTGTCAAGTGATTATAATGGTTGTGGTGGAGATACAGCCGACTATCAATGTGGTGATTTGAAACGCATCAACATAATAAACATTGATTGTCGACATGTCAGCCGTCAAGATGTTGTGTTGCATCTGGCAAAGTGTTGGATTCAGCTCCGAATACTGCTCCGAAAGGGGCTCCACCGTGAATTTAGAATCCATTGTGTCATATAAATGTTGACCTTTGATACCTTTTTATCCACTCTGTAGCCTAAATCAGGGGTTTCCAAGGGGTCCAGGGGTAGCCAAGGACCACCATTTGATGTTGCGTGTAGTCTCACAGACCCACAACCACGGACTGTCCTACTTACCACCCTTTTAAGCCAATCACAATCCAGTATTTGAACATGTGACTTGAAAAAGTGGTAGAACTAAGGAAGTTCAAGTGTGTGTCCACAATTTAGGAGAGATAACTGGCAAAACCCCTTCCCCCCTCACTGCTTCTCCCCGCCCACCTCATTGTTATTCCCTGTCTTAGAATATTCATGACCTGCCTGGTTTCAGTCGCTTTCATTGGGCGTCTTTGAGAGGGGGTGTGGATCCCATGCATACCAATGACTGGACGGGTGGAGCCAAAGGTAAAGGGGTGGGACTATTAAAATTAGTACCGTATTTTTTTAGTGACATGACTAAACAAGAGAATCTGAGACTGCCCGTGCATGCGCCACCGTTCAGACACACACAGAAAACCACATATCTCAATAAAGGGGCTTCCAGACGGCAACGATAAACGCCGGCGTTATCGCCGGGCGAGTTTTTTTGCCGACATAAGGAAAATCGCGCCGTCGATAAACGCCAAGAGTTTTATGTCGGGAGGGGAGGGGAGGGGAGGGGGGCTGGCTCCGGTGAAGCAGGCTACCTGATCATGACCACGCTGAATTTACAATTCATTTACAATGAATTAATGACTCACCTATAATGATGGCTAGAGGTTGATATTTGAACGTAGACTATAATTATTCCAAGGTGTGTAGGCTAAAATAAGATGGGCAGCATCCAGCACGGTTTAAATATGTTGTATAATAAACTCTGCAGGCTAAAAGCATGTAACCAACATCAACATGCTTCACTTTGTCATATAGCGTGGCCGTGACAAACTCACAACACGTCGGGCAAAAATGCGTTGTAAACATTAGAACGTTAGAGCAGAATTGCCACAACTCACGTCATGGCTCGGCACAGGGCCGGATCTAGAGGTGGCATGGGTGGGCAGCAGGGGTTTAGCTTTGGGGTCTGTGGGGCTAAAATATCCTCAAATGGTGTTCCGTGACTCAAAGGCCGAATAAATAGTGGGCCCTGGTATCAAAAATGTTCAAAAGCACTGCTCCTTATGAAAAACTTTAGAGTTTCCCACCCTGCCATTCTTCCAGCCCACCCTAGTAGGGCTGGCTATATCCGGCCCTGGCTCGGCTCATAGGCTCGGCTGCGCCAAATGATTAGGGAATCCACTCCTTCCTGGAACAGAAACGGCACTGTGCAGGTCTACTGGTAGAGGGTCCTCACTCCTCAATGTTTGTTTGCTATAAATCGCCAAGCGTTTTACAAAAAGTTCACTGGAATTGAACTTGAATTGAATCCGGGCGGAAAACGCACAGCGTTAAACGCTTTCTTGAACGCGGGTCGATTTTTGAACTTTTGTGCTAAAAAAAACGCCGGCCCCATTGAGAATGAATTAGAGTGGACGATTTATTCCTCGCCGTCTGTAAGCCCCTTAAGTGTGTTTAAAAAGCAATACACAAGGGGCGTAAAAACAATTCACTAGGGATGGTGAAGAACACCCAAAATTGTGAAAAATGTAAAATTCATGGTGAAGTATATCTGGGTATCATTTATTTATGGTGTGTTGTGTTGCGCCACTAGAGGCTCTCCTGGTGCCGTTCCTCATACTTGTAGCCAATAACACGATTCCCAGACCAGTGGGCCAGTCGATTGGTGGTGCTGAATACATGAATAATACTGAGAGGGAGAGAGGGAGAGTGTGGGACGTTAAATCAATGTAGAGATGAGGAATGATGAAAGGAAAGCGGAGAGACGGAGGGAGGGGATCCGTGGTCCACGGCGAACAGACAAGATGAAGCGCGCTGCCCCTGAGAGAGACAGAGAGAGAGAGAGGAAAGAAGAGGGTTTTCTTCTGAATAGACGTGTCCTTGGTGTAAATCAAAGAGATGTTGATGAGGTCATGTCCCATTCATACTCCAGCAACACCACAACCAACGCCACTGTCACGCAACATACCGGGCGGATCTAGGCAATGCCCCCCTAAATGCCCTGACTGCCCCACCAAACATGATGGCATGCAAAACAACCTAAGATATTTCAGTATTTAAAAGTATTTGAAATGCTACTATACTGCTACTAACTAACTACAGTTGTGTCACCACTAAACCATCAGCATTTCATCATTGAAAACAGAAAACTCTGAGTCAGACCTTTAGCTTTATGCATGCTGCGTGTCTGTTGCAACTTCAACAACAACTGATGTTATTATTATTATGATGTTATTATTGATGCCTGCCCCCCCCCCCCCCCCCCATTTGGAAATGTTACATCCGCCCCTGGCAGACCTACAAGGAGTAGCTAGGCTGTTTCACTGTTTTTTTTTTTTTTTTTTTTTTGGTCGTATGTGTGTGTGAGACGTCATTGACGCGCCGCCTAAGCGATCGAAGTGTTAAACTTGGGGGACCAGAAGACGTGGTTCTCCTGCTGCACAAGTAATCGGCGCTAATGCAGGCTATGTACGGCGGCTGCATGCCTATTGACCTTATTCTCTTAGCCCATTATCTTTGTGTGAGCGGAAATTCCTGTTTCTCTTGCCGTGTTGCCAGTTCTGCAAGAGAAACAAGTGGCCAGGTCTGTGAAGACCACCAGTACGAATGAAAACAGCCGACTGACAAGCTAAGAGTGACGCATTGGGAATAAAAAAGGCACACCATGTTTTCACGTGGCTGTCTGTGAACAATTATATATTTATCTGGGGTTCCTTGACGTGAAGAAATGTGGAAGAACACCAGTTTAAACATTAGGAAGCAAGCTCCAACAAGCAAGGACTGTACACTTTAAATACAAGCCTCAAAACAATCCCTTCGACCAGCTGTTACCAATAATGTGTTTTCAAGTGACTTCCTACATTTTAAAACATGTCACTTGTAATAGCCAGACATGGCAACACCTGCCTGAACAGAGGCTTGGGCTCTGTAGTTGTACGTGTATCTATGTACCTACAATTAGGTCCTCGGTTTGACTCCCAGGCAAAGGCTACATCACACGTTACTTTTCTGCCTGGCTTCCCCAGTAGGTTGAGCCTATAGCCAATGTCTGGTGCCTGTGGACAGGCCTACAGGTATAGGGAGGACACCTGTAGTCTGTATGGTGCCGCGGTTCATACGGCAGTTCCCGGGGTTCGCCTTCCAGGCATAGGCTACAGTAACAGTACCATGTGTGTGTCTGACATTTTTCTACGTAGGGCATCGCGTTGGTGCTGCCATTATCAGGATGACCCAAATGGGCTAGCAATGCATTATCACACAGAAAAAGCCTCAGTGGTCATTTAACTGTGGTGTGGTCCCTGAGAGGGTTCCAGGTGGTCCCCAGGCTAAGTTGGTTAACCAGATGTAACTCTTGAGAATGTAAAAATGAAACCAAATGGACCCTT
This sequence comes from Benthosema pterotum, assembly GCA_039105355.1. Classification (NCBI taxonomy): domain Eukaryota; kingdom Metazoa; phylum Chordata; class Actinopteri; order Myctophiformes; family Myctophidae; genus Benthosema; species Benthosema pterotum. The sequence continues at coordinate 41,347,810 of CM076982.1, read as the reverse complement.
GCGGGTCCATTTGGTTTCATTTGTACACTCTCAAGAGTTAAAATATTCATCATCTTGACACAACTAGAAGATTAGTGGTCATTTAGGTCTGCATGTTTGCCTGTTTTGTTTCCCAGGCTAAAAGCAAAAGAAATCTTTAGTTGTGGGGTCTGTGGGGCTAAAATGTCCTCAAATGGGTGGTCCGTGGCTCAAATTTTGAATAAATGGTGGGCCCTGGCATCAAAAAGGTTGAAAACCCCTGATTTAACTGAATGAAAGCGAATCGGCCATAGTTGTGTCATCAGCCTCCTTTGGAGATGAACATATCCACAACATGTCCACTCGAAATGCCCCGTGAGGTCACTTCAGGGTCTCTCCTCGGCAACACAAAGCACCATCTCTTGTACCTGTTTGAGACGATGGATGACCATCAGTACAAAAATCTTGAAATTCACAGTTTGAACTCAGGACGGGCTTTATAAGTCCTTGTCAAAATCGAATTCAAGCCGACCATATTTCACTCTTGGAGAATTTGATTGAATGCAAGCAGTCCAACTAAAATACACAGAGCATGTGGTAGTCGATTACAAAATATGGGAGCAGATGGGTTATTATGCAATGTTTTTTAAAAACTGGATGCATCCTTCTCAGCGTAGAGGGCAGCGTCTCCTAGCAGGGCGACCACCAGAGACAAACCAGAGGAGACGTGGCATTTCGTATTAATTTTGCATCCCTCCCAAGAAAAACATGTTTGTTTCCCTAGACAGTACGACAGCCTGTCTGGCTTTCACCGCTTAGATTTGGATGTTCCCACATATTCCCCCAACAAACCCACCCACAGACAGCAAAATGTCAGGGTGTCGGGTATACCACAAAACAACATACAACACACATTCTGCCATGTGCTATGTGAGTACTGTCATCTCAAACTGTCACCTTTTTTTGGTACAGTTATTACATTCCAACTCTAGCAGCATTGCCCTGATCTTTTCAGAAAATTCATGTTTTCCCTGCAGATTTTTTTTATGAATAGCCATAACCTTGCTATTAGACACTGCACAAAAAACATGGACTATGGCTGTGAGTGTTACTAGAAAGTCCTATTTAACTCACAAACTCATGAATTGTACTGTTACACCTTGAAGTTTACCTTAGAGCAGTGGTTTTCAACCTTTTTGATATCAGGGCCCACTATTTATTCAGAAATTGAGCCACGCCACCATTTGAGAACATTTTAGCCCTGCAGACTCCAAAACTAAAGATTGATTTTGCTTTTGTCCACAATTCGATGCTGAATTTGGGGAAACAACAAAGTCAAAAATACAAACTGGCCATTAATCTTCTACATTCTCTAGTTGTGTAGACCTGGGCTAATTCAGATGGTGAATATTTTAACTTTTGAGAGTGTAAACATGGACCCGCAAGGGTCCATTTGGTTTCATTTTTACACTCTCAAAGAGTTACATCTGGTTAACCAGTTTTCCATCATTTTGCGTGGCGACCACCTGGAATCCTCTCAGGGACCACTGGTGGTCGCCAGACATCTGTTGAAAATCCCTCAGTACTACTACTAGGGAGAGTACTGACACGCTTTGATCTTGCGTCTCGCACTTCGCGCACTGCACTGGAGCTCTGCTGTCAATGCAAGTGGATGGGCGAGAGTGGTTTGATTGGAACTATGTTAGTAATATGCGCTTGTCAGCCAATAGGCGTCTCTGTTCAGCCGTAGCATTGGGAGTCAACAGGCGTGTCGATACACTCCCTTATAGTACTCTAGTTTACCTTACGTAAGCACCTCCCCAAACCGCTGTGGTCCAATCACAGCTAAGCATGTGATAACCTCTCCACCAATAGTTTTCCTATATGATATGGCATTGCCGTATGAGATTTTGAATAAAAATGTGTAAAAAAAAATCTGTAATGTCAAATATTTTTTACATTGGAATGAACAAGCCCATCTGGAAAGCATCCAATCCATGGTTGGAACACTGGTAAGAAGGCGGAGCTTACAGAAAGGTCTAGTCTACTGCTTTTACAATATACAGTTTGCAATTTAGGCCAGCTAAAACCAGAGAGACTTACAATAAGTAGAAACATTGCAATATCTTCTATACATACAGATTACTTGAACTTACAATTTACACGGCACAATTCTGTACATTCTGCATGCTTTCCTTCCGTCGGGAAATGTGTCGTACTTCACAGGAATTTCTATACAAAACAATACATAATGCAACAGTTCATCTCTTAGCAAGTGAAAGTCACTTGAAAGTCATTTCTGTCAGGGAGTGAAAACCCCATAGGTACAAAAACATATTGACTTTACTTCGGAAAATGGCAGTTCTGCTTCATGGTGCTGCATTTTGTGCTTGTAGATCTGTTGCTGTTGTTTGTTACGTTTGTTTGATGCTTGAGTAGGATCAAGCAGCACAGGGGGTTAAGTCACAATAACAACAGAAAAAAAGAAAAGAAAAACACACAAATAAAATCTAAAACATGGAGATAAGCGTTTTTTTTCTGCCCCTGGCGACAGTGACACTATGCTTTTAACCTGTTTTGAACTGAAGAAAATGGTTCAAAGATTTGCACCACATCTTCACCATTTTCCAAAAATATCAGACCTACAAGCAGACCTACAAGCCCACCCCGTGGCGCGCTATGAGCTTGTAGATCTGATATTTTTCAATAGATAAAGTAATGCCAATAATGCTAATAATGTTAACTAATGTTAGATAATGCTAATGCTAAGTATTGTTAATGATGCTAATAATGCCAAGTAATGCTAATATTGCTAATAATACTAAGTAATGGTAATAAATAATGGTAATTTTACTGCTAATATTAAGTAATGATAATAGTTCTAAATAATGCTAATGCTAAGTATTGTTAATAATGCCAACAATGCAAAGTAATGCTAATTAATGCTAAATAATGCTAATAATGCCAATTACTGTTAATGTTAAGTAATGCTGATAATGCTACTTAATGCTAATATTGTTCAAATGCTCATTATGCTAAGCAATGCTAAGTATTGCTAATAATGCTAATAACACTTAGAACATAATGCAAATGCTAAGTATTGTTAAAAATGCTAATAATACCAAGTATTGCTAATAATGCTAATAACACTCGGAACACAATGCTAATGCTAAGTATTGTTAATAATGCTGATAATGCGAAGTAATGCTAATAATGCTAATAACACTCGGAACACAATGCTAATGCTAAGTATTGTTAATAATGCTGGCAAAGCTAAATGATGCTGACAAAGTAATGCTAATTATGCTAATAACACCGAAAAGGCGTTCCCACCTGGAACGATGATTTTAAAGAGCTCGGCGGTGACAGCCACGCTCTTGACTGCGTTCTTCTCCCTCTCTGGTGGGAATGGTAGAGCTGTCAGTGTGGAGGTGGAGTTCAGAGGAGGAGGAGGAGGAGGACATCTGGCATGTCTGGAACAGAACACGGCGTCTGCCGCCGCCGCGTTCAGATACCAGTACATGAGCAAAGTGGAGCGCTGCATTATTAATATGTCTGAAGTCAAAACAGACAGATGGATGGCAGATTTCTGGACTCCCATCCCTGATTTTGAGTGCTATATAGAGAAAGGCCCCGTCAACGTGATCCAATGTTTTGATCCCCAAAAAAACAGAACAAAACAAAAAACGTACAAAAAGCGCTAAATGAAATCGATGAGCTGCATGTGGAAGACACTAGCAAATAAAATTGAAGCAGAGAAACAAGTTCTGCTGGAGAAATGGATGCCTATAGGCCTCTGTGTATCAATATTTTGGGAAAAATCAATTCAACCAAGCTTGAAAAGCTGAGAATATTCAATACCTGTCATGTTTTGACAATGAATGAATGACATTTTTATCAACAGAAGTGTAGAATTACAGTAAAAGTCAAGTACGCACTGCAACAAAACTGATAACGGCTTGGAGATTTACAGTACAATTTAAGTGCACCTACAACATCACCGTTTACTATTGTTTACAATAGTGTTCACCTTTCATCAAGGCATTTTGAGGCAAATATTAATTCTGTAAAATCAGAAACCGTAAATCACAGTGGAAGTAAAAAGGAAAAAGAGAATTATGTGTGGATGCCCTACAGTTTTCCTGCTGTTGTTTTGGCAGTCCACATTTTGCTGGCATATAAGCCCCTTGTCGTGCCAAATCTGGGTTGCACATGGTCAGTTGCACCCCTTCTGGTGTTGAGAGTGGACGTCATTGACTTTAAGGAAGTATATTTGGACGGGCACATGGGTATTTTGGTAGTATACCGAAGTGTACCAGAACGCATTGCGTTTGAGAACTCCTTGTGCCATTGGCAAGTCAGTTGATTGTTCAGCGCATTGCCAGGAAAGAGAACAACATCAGTGAGAATGGGAGGGGAGCGTTTGCCAAGGTTGTTATGTTAGTTCTATTCAGATTCCATCTCTGAATACATAGTTGCTCTGTTGGTCTTTTCCTTTTCACTAGCAGAGAAGTCAATAACACCCTCAGGGGGAAAATATGCATTTACTGTAGAAGAAAAAAAAAAACTCCAGGAAACGATCAGGAAAGAGTGAAGCGTCGGAATGGATCTATACGCTGCTTTTGATACTATTGTGTCGACGCTGAAGTATTGCGAGAAGCTGAAAACCCGCAAACATGCATGAGGAAAGGGGTGAAGGAAAGGGTGAAGAGTTGGAATGGATCTGTACGCCACCTTTGATACATTTGTTCACCACCGTAGTATCATGGGAAAAATCTAAAAGCGAAAAAATGTGACACAGCCCAATCTCACCCCAAGTTGTATAAATAGCACGCAGCCATCCTGGAGTAGCATTAGGTAACATAAGTCCGTTCATATCGTACTATTGAAATTTGAACCCTCTTAAGTCACTGGTGTGTGACGTCACAAACCCGGATGGTTTCGGGCTGGATGTGTTCAGAGTTTCAAATGTTTACTAATCTGTCCATAACACACCGTAACTCGAGCACGGTTGAGTCGGCTCTACCGAACGTCGCTGGGCACAGATCGCTTAGCTACATTCTCTCGCAAGTGGTGCTGCACGATGCTCAAGTTTGGTAGAGATGGCGCCACTCCGCCACTGTCAGCGGTTGGTATTATAGGAACTGAACTTGTTTTAGTGCTCTGTGGACTGAATTTTGGTTCAATTCATAGGTTAGAGCTTTCGAGCCAACAGCCACAATACGTACGCACACATGCGGACCTGTGGCGTGACATTCGACGCACACACACACACACACACACACACACACACACACACACACACACACACACACACACACACACACACACACACACACACACACACACACTCACACACACAGAGACCAGACACATCAGATCTCAGCTTGGAGAAAAGGTAAGGGCGTATAATTGGGTGGAGGGCGCGAGACTGGCATTTGAATGAATGTGGCAGCAGCAGCGGCTGCCTGCCTGCCGGAGTAGGACAGGATATTTTAAAGCCTAATTGGCGCGTCCCGTCTCTCTCTCTCTCTCTCTCTCTCTCTCTCTCTCTCTCTCTCTCTCTCTCCCTCTCTCTCTCTCTCTCTCTCTCTCTCTCTCTCTCTCTCTCTCTCTCTCTCCACTCTCATATCTTAACCCAAATTAGGCGTAAGCCATTTTCGTGTTTTAAGTGATATTTGTATGATTAGTATTACTTAGTATTATTAGTATCACTTAGCATTATTAGCATTAGTTAGCATTATAGGATTACTTCAGCTACTTTTACTTACTTTACTCAGCTATTGAAAAATATCAGACCTACAAGCTCATAGCGCGCCACGGAGTGGCGCGCTATGAGCTTGTAGGTCTGATATTTTTGAAAATGGTGAAAATGAGGCACAAATCTTTGAATTATTATTTTTTTTTAGGTCAGAACGGGTTAAGCCTATCCTTCATACAAGCATATTGTCAAATAACAACCCGCCCACGGCACACGTGCACACACACACACACACACACACACACACACACACACACACACACAAATTGAATATTTCCAATATACTTTTGTTGTCTCTCCGCATCGCGTCTTTCTCCCCCACCCGTATCGCATTCGCGGAATCAATTCTGCCGTTGCTCGGGAGTCCGTTCCCATCTCCCCACACATCATGACACCCACCGAAACACACACACACACACACACACACACACACACACACACACACACACACACACACACACACACACACACAGTGTGTGCTACTCGCAGTGTAATTTTTCTCTGGCTTCACCTCTCTCCCGTCGGCTGCACTGAGATGTGACTTTGCAATTACACACCTTTAAAGAACCAATTGGGCACACCTTCTCCCTATCCTAATTGGAATATGGCATATCTATCTATCTACAGTGTCTGTCTGCCTGTCTGTCTGTCTGTCTGTCTATGTTGTTTTTGGAAGGCATTAGTCAGCCTTCGTCGTCTTTTGGACGAGATGCTTATCAAGCGATTGGTTCGCAGTAGTCGGTAGTCCCTCAAAGTACTCTGATTGGGTAAGTAAGGCCGTAGTGGTGGCGTAATTAAGAGTTGTTCATGTATTGTCATGATTATTATCTCCTGGTGGTGTAGGTCATGGCCTACTTGTGTGCAATGCACAGTTCCACAACATAGTCCATAAATACTTTTGCATTTGTTTGGTGACCAAAGATGAGTTTTGAATGAACGTCTGTTTGGGAAACACTGCGGTCTAGGTGTAGGCCATGGTGTAGGCCATAGCTTGTTTTAGTCACATTTTAGTCACTTAGGACAAAATGCTTGTTAGTCTAGTTTTAGTTGACGGAAACTCTGAGGTTCTATCGTGTTTTTTAAGTCATGGGATGTCTTTTAGTTTCTTTTTCAAAGAAATAATATGAAAACATGCATTTAAATGAAATGTAATGAAGTAATAATATAATAAGTAGTTATTTAAGGTGTAACAGTATATTTAAGGTGCAGTTAGTGTTTTTTCCTCACATTTTAGTCATTTCTACCCTTTATAGCAGTGGCTTTCAACCAGTTTGGTCCCAGCAAAAACAAAACAGTTAAACAAGTAGTACAAGTACAAGTAGTTCAAAATGACCATTAATGTTCTAGATTCTCTAATTGTGTAGATTCCCAATTAACAGTTTTCGTGCTGTGGAAATGAATCTACGTCACCCGTTATCATTATGATTTACAGTAACAACTGATGCCGCTGACGTTAACGCTACTTGACGTGACGTTACTTACCGGTGCCGGTTTAATACGATCCCCATGCTAACAGCAGCTAGCAGCGACCGCAGCGACCATTGCTAGACCATAACAAGGGACGGACCAACCCGGAACCAAAAGTGTGTGTCCGTCAACTAACTTGTCCGTCGGGAAACATGGACCGAAATATGAAATATGACTTTTAGATGAAAATCGCTGGCACTGGCGACCTCCAAAAATATGAAAAAGGGCTGGCACTGAGAGAGTTAAGTGGTGCTAATTCATATGATGACTATTTGAACTCTTGGGAGTGTAAACATGAAACTAAATGGATGTTTACGTTGTCAAGAGTTACATCTGGTTAACCAACTTTCCATCATTTAGCTGGAGGACCACCTGGAACTCTCTCAAAGATCACTGGTTGAAAACCGCTGCTTCATAGTTTCAGTCTATTTTTCGACGTCCTGAAGAAGCTATTTTCAGCTCGTCTGCGTTCGTCTCAGTGGTGAAAAAAGGAGCGCTGTCAGATAACGGAGCCCCCTAGGGGGGTGAACCAGGTGCGCACGAGTATACGTGCAAAGATATTAATCACATACATGCATTAATCGTGTATTAACGTGATGGATGACACAAAGCCGACGGCGCCAATAACACCAAGCGCTTTGTACTTGCACTGCGCCTTATGACAGCATCCTACCCACAGTTTTCTTGGTTAAAGGCAGAGGTTTTCAACCTTTTTTGACTCCAGGCCCACCATTTATTCAGCATTTGAGCTACGGACCACCATTCGATTATATTTTCACACCAAAGACCTAAAATTAAAGAATCATTCTGGTTTTGTCCACAATTCCAGGCTGTATTTTGCCAACAAAACAGTGTAAACTTCTTAATTAAAGTGGTACTAATTCAGATAATGAATATTTTAACTCTTGAGAGTGTGAAAATGAAACCCAAATGAACTCTCAAGAATTACATCTGGTTAACCAACTTTCCATCATTTAGCCTGGGGACCACCTGGAACCTTCTCAAGGACCACTTGTGGTCCCCGGACCACCTGTTGATAAGAGATTGTGACATAAAACATTTTTCTTTTTTCTTTAGTTGCATCCAAATTGCCCCAAATAAAACCCTGAACTTTTCACATTCAGTACATTTTTGTGGTCTGGCACAAACAAGTGCTTTCATTTTCTTGCTGAATGTGACGTCACATTCTGCAAATCTCCATATACAGTATATATACATGGATATATGAAAGCATGAATGCTCGGACCCGTGAAAAGTTGTGACATTACGGGGTCAGAAAACTGAGTTCTCATGAGGGCTGTTGCAGCCTGAAAGAGGGACAAAAGAGCGACATTTCCATTTTTTTTCCCCGACAGTGTACAAATGTGAACCAAATGCACCCTAGCCGCTCTAGGGTATAGACTCTGTCTATACTCAGGGCTGCGTATTATTTGTGCCGAGCCTTCCTGTTACCATATTATTTAACAATGGATTTACCAGCAGATGCTACCGTTTCCACATTTTTGCCTGTTTTCATTGCAGCTCAAAAGCCTTCCAAACCCCCTCAGAAAACTCCAGACCAAAGAAAATCCATAGAATGGATGAATTCGGGTTTTCTGGATGTATATACAGGTAATTGAGATCATAGAGACTATAGATAAATGGAAAATTAAAAAAAAAAAAAAAAAAGTAAGAATTAGTCACAAAACCTTTAATATGCTGGAATTTGAGCAATGTCTTACATGTTTTCAGGACCCATAGCTGATGAAATCTTGTGCAGGGCAGTCCTAACTTTATCCTTTGTGCAAAAAAAAAAAAATCCATATATCTTTGCTAGATTTTTCATCGCCATTCTATGCTGGATATGGAGTCAGAGACAGATGCTGCTGAGAGCTTTGGAACACCAAGTACTGGTTGCCAAACTTTTTGGAACTCAAGACCCAAAAGAGAAATTATTTTTTATTTATTTATTTTTTTTTGCCAGGGACACAATTAAACTAGTGAGGATAGCAGATCTACAAGCTCCTGCGTTGAAAGCTGATGGACCTGCTATTTTCACTATACTATATACCACACCTGGGCATTATGCGGCCTGGGGGCCAAATGCGGCCCTTTGGCTGACTCTGACCGGCCCGTGAAAGGGTACTGTGGTTTTCAACCAGTGGGCTGGGGATCAGTGCGGTTCTTGAGAGAGTTCCAGTTAAATATGGAAAGTTGGTTAACCGGATGTAACTCTTTAAGAGTGTAAACATGAAACCAAATGGACCCACAAGGGTCCATTTGGTTTCATGTTTACGCTCTCAAGAGTTAAAATATTCATCTGAATTAGCCAGAAATGTAAAAGGATGGTTATTTTTTATCTCTGTTTGCCTGTTTTGTTTGTGAAATCCATGCTGGAATTGTGGACAAAAGCTAAATATTTTTTTTTAGTTTTGCGGTCTGTGGGGCTAAAATGTCATCAAATGCTGGTCCTCTGTGGCTCAGAGTGCCCTGGTGTCAAAATGGTTGGTCGTACTCTTACTTTCATCTTTAAATTAAATGAATATTACGCAACCTTTAGTTCAGCCTTTAGTCTTGGCCCTCCACAGTATTTTATGTATCTCATTCGGACCCTTGGGAGAAATATTTGCCCACCCCTGCTGTATACTGTATACATACATATATACTGTATATCAGGGGTGCCCAACCTTTTTTGACCCAAGATCTACTTTTCAGCAGCCAACCCAGTCCAATATCAACATTTCAAACCACACGCATCGTTGCCAGCCTACAGTAACTTCACAACAACACAACACTACTTTGTTTTACCACTTTACTTTATGTCCATATAAGCATAAAGTACAACAGACTTGTCATAAATAGGCCTACAACAGTACAACATAAGTACAACAGACATGGACAAACACGGCCATTGCAAATGCATTACACACACAGACGAAAATCGTTCTTTTTTCTTTTCCATCCCATTTTTTTTTCTTTCCCCCCACATCTCCCGAGATCTACTTGTGATCAGGCCGAGATCTACCAGTAGATCCCGATCTACTGGTTGGGCTCCCCTGCTGTATACACTATACAGTATTTAACTCATCCTGTACAGGGACCCCTGTTGGTGTTTTAAAGTACCTTTCACATCATGTTAAGTCTCACTAGTGCACCCTTAAGCACAAACAGTCCAACATGGTAACAGAAATAAATACTACTAGGCTTTGAATAAAAGAACTGCACCATTAAATAACATTAACACATATTCAACGCTGCACATGCAGTTCCATGTGCCGTAATAGCTCATTTCATTCTCATAAATAGATCTATGCATTTTCCTTTTGACCCGAGCGCCTTGCTGCGGCCGCCGCGGAGTTTATAATGATCTCATAATTGAACGTGTCCATGTTGCATCACAACCGCTGACAATGCCAGCATGCTTTCACAAGCTGCTAATAGCTCTGACGCTAACTTGACTTGGTCGTCTGATGTTCGAACAATCGCATCCAGAGGTAGAGCTTGTTGAGATTCATTGAAGATCGCAGAGATTGCAGAGATTTATCTAAAGCAGGGGTTTTCAACAGGTGGTCCCCAGCGGTCCTTGAGAGGGTTCCAGGTGGTCCCCAGGCTAAATGATGGAAAGTTGGTTAACCAGATGTAACTCTTGAGAGTGTAAAAATGAAACCGAATGGACCCTTGCGGGTCCATTCGGTTTCATTTTCACACTCTCAAGAGTTAAAATATTCATCATCTGAATCGGCACTATTTAATTAAGAAGTCTACACTGGTTTGTTTGCGAAATCCAGCCAAGAGAAGTCTTTAGTTTTAGGTCTTTTGGGGCTACAATGTCATCAAATAGTGGTCCGTGGCTCAAATGCTGAATAAATGATGGTCCCTGGTGTCAAAAAGGTTGAAAACCCATGATCTAAAGCCCTGTTCTTCAAACGTACATCATTTTCGTCTTAATTGCATTTTTGCGCTTTTTGTGTTGGCAATGTAAACGCAAGTTTCCTCATGCCAGAGTCCTTTGAATTGAATTGAAATGAATCGAATTGACTGTCATCTCTTACACAACTGGCTTTACCATGGCCTGCCTGCAATAAACCTGTACCTGATTTTCAGACGGACAGAGAAATTCCACACACAACCCGATCCGCTCAAATTTGCATGAGATTATGACAATCCGGCAGAATGCATCATCGACACACTTTGCTATCGACATCTCCTTCTGTTATTTTAATATTTGCTGACAAGGAAACTTCGTTTCCAGGCCTGTCGTGTGCATTTTTGATAAATAACACACACACTTGTATACAGTAGATGCGGAATGCCTCTCTGAGATGATCCGCTTAATAAATCTGAATATGCACGATGATCCACCTGGGCGACTGCAGACTTTTTGGGTGAGTGCTGGTGTTTGGCATGGGGGGGGTCAGATCAGGGGCGTTTTTGCCATTAGGAAGACTAGGCAGTTGCCTAGGGCACCATGAAGGGAGGGGGGTGAGGGGAGGAGGTGACCACCAGACATGCTTTAAAAGGATCCCAGGCTAATAAGCCTCATATGGATAAATACATTATACTTATCCTCTATAACTAGAATTGAACATTTAAAACACATATCTTTTTTTTTTTTTTTTTTTTTAATAGTTCATAATTGTATCCCTTGGGAGCACCATTTTACAAACAAATTTGGTAAGGGGGGCTCCAGTGAAAATCTTGCCTAGGGCTCCAAATTGCTTAGAAACGCCACTGGGTCAGATCAACATGTGTCAGAAAAGACCATCTCTAAAAGTGACATAGGCGGGGTAGGAACTGGACTGGAGTGTACAGGATTTTACAGGTCAAATGGAAGACATTGAAGAAGAGGCGGAGAAGGATCAACATATGGAATGTCAGAATAAGTCAGCTCAGCTGAGCATATATGGACATCTAAGGGTTTGAAGTTTAAGCTCAGTCGATGCATGGATGGATATCCAGGGTTCGATGAGTTCAGTGTAGTGATCTCCATGCATGAAGACGGCCATTTATGGAGCATGACACAAACGATATCATGCTCCACGGGTCGTGACCAACTGCAAACGGTCATGACGGTTTGGGAATAAAAGGTCAACCGTTGGTAAAAGGGTCGCCAGGACCGTGACCGTTTCAAACAATGGTCGCAACCTATGTCGCGGCTGATGATTTCGCCCTCTCCTGATGACCACACATGGCGACATGATGTGTCACAAGACGTGATGGACTCACAGCCATATAGGTTATGATGGGGTGATGGCATCACAGACAGCATCACTGCACAGGGTATTTCAGGTTGAACGACAATACCGCACACAGTACAAAAAAACTAAATTGCCACTACAAACGCTCTCTTTTTTGACATGCTTCAACTATATATACACCATACAGTACTTTCTTAAACGCACCAATATTGTGGACCTCTTCGGAAAGTAAATACGAAACACTCTCTCTCTCGCTTTGCTCGAGTTCTTTCCTCGGTCAGCATTGTTCTGCAGACAATCAGACATCCATACATGTAGCACAAGACACGGAAAGAGAGACGGGAAAAAAAGCAATTTTCTTTCTCCATTCCCTTCACTTCCTATCCAAGAGTGATTTTTCACGCTCACAGGTATACCATATATATATATATTTGTTTGGCAGCAATCTCAGTCATGCCTCGAGTCTCTCCCAGTGGTCATATGAATGATGTTTTTTTATGGATGTACACTATTTTGATATACAATATGGGGCTCGTGTGTACTGTGCACGGGTCTGCAATTTCTGAGATTGTGTTTGCAGACAGGAACACGAGGTGTGCGGTTAACCTTTTCCTGGTGCGCGTGTTCAGCATGCACTCGTCTCTGTAGCGGTTGGATGATGACACAGCTGGAAAGGAACAGTATGATTACTCAAGTAGTGTGTCTGTATGTGTGTGTGTGTGTGTGTGTGTGTGTGTGTGTGTGTGTGTGTGTGTGTGTGTGTGTGTGTGTGTACAGTAAGTACACTTTTTCTCCCAATACTTTTACGTTGTACACCAATTCTCAATACTTTTACTTTAAGTCTTAAGAGAAGTGTCTTTGCCCAGATTAAAACCAGGGACTTTGCAGTTCTGAAGTTGGTAAAGCTCATCTCTACCAATGGAGCTATCCAGCAGACACTACTTCTAGTCTTTCCTCGTACAGCTAGGACGAAAATAGGGTTGGAATACTTTCTCTTCTCTTGAAGTTTGTGGTCTGAAGTGGTTTTCGTGAAAAAAATAATTGCGAATGCAATGAGCATCTTATGATGAAAGCCTCTTACTATGCCATGTTCGCATAGTAGCCATGTTCGCTTCAAGCGCAACTAAGACATGCTTGGCACGGCTGCCAACTTTTGGAAAGTGCCTGGAGTGTGATCTGGCACAAAGACCCTTTGGCCGCGGTGGCGGGGGGAAAAAATGCATTTTTTTACCATGATTTGACACATTTTCGCGATTATTACCATCCATTTCCCTAAATTAAGTTCTGATCCCAAACATTACATCCAATATATGTCATTAACCAATATTTTATATAATTTAAATATTTATGTTCACATCAAATGCATTTCCCAAAATCCCCACTCATTTCTGTAGTCTTATTCTAAAGCAGGGGTCTCAAACTCAATTTGCCTTGGGGCCACTAGAAGCAGAGCCTGGTTGAGGCCGGGCTGCAGCCACAGCGCGTCACATGGACAAACGTTTTTTGCCGTTTCAAGGCTATTTTCTTTTTTTTGCCATTTTCGCCTTCATTTCACTTAAATTTAAGTATATTCAGACTCACCAATGTGGGATAAAGAGTGTGTGCATATGTGGTGTTGTGTCGCACAAAAAACAAAAATAACATCTCTATAATAATATTTCTATTCCTTTCTATTTCCATTCCTTCCTTCCTTTTGATACCACTGTGCTATCTGTTTCATTCAGTAGCACATAATATGATTATGATGATAATAACTATAATTGAACAATATTAAATGGACTATTTACTGGACAATAGAACCTACAAACAATACACCTGGACAAAATAACTGGACCAGGCAACCCATCAACAAAGTGGCTCTGATTTGATTGTGATGGCATGAATTACAACCAATAAGGAAGCAGTAACAAAATGTTTACTTTATCTATCAATTTATATTCCTCCTAACAAAGCCAACTACAGCAATTTTGAACTTATACAGCCACTACAAAGCAGCGCCATAAAATAAATAAAATCAAAAATATAGTTTGTCAGTGTCAGTGTCAGTGTCTTGCAAACATGACGCTAGAGTAGACCATCAGAATCGCCACTTAGGCCCAACCCAACGAGCAGCATTGGTTTCCCAATAGTTGTCATGTTTTACACATGCCTAAATAGGCTTTTATTTATTTGCGCTAGCCTCTTTGAAAACTATATACCAGTTGCGCGACGTCTCATCTTTGCTGGCAATGCTGTCTGCAGTGGTCGCTCAATGGGGCTTTGAAAATACTATTCAGCACGTTCGGTTTCTGACCCCACAATGTCGCAACTTTTCTACTAGATGGCTATGATTCTATCCAGCGCAGATGTAAGCCTGCCCTGGATCAACGACAACACCGTTCACTACAAGGCAAGGGGGACACAACAGCTCGTTTTAGACTACTTACCTTAGCTCAGCGTGCTGCTTTATAATCCATGCATCCGCCCGTATCGGGCTTTAGAAAACGGCTCTGCTGTCATTATTTATCAAACCGAACGCAGTCCTTGGTAAAAAGGCAAAGTTTTCTTTTCCCTGCATGTGTTTGTAAACAAGGAGCGGTGGATAGAGAGACGCCATGACAGGATCTCGCCCGTACTGCAGCCAATGGCGTCATTGCATTTCATCAGATTGACAGTTCAGCGACAAATCAGAATGGACTATACTGCACGGGGGATATCCGGTTCCTCTTTGCTATTCTGTGTAAATGGCAAAGCCAGTAGGCGGGCTTTAAACAGGATCTCAGCAATCAACAGTCAATAGTAACAGACTGTTCTCCCGCAAATGCTTTTGGTTGCCTGGTCGGTTTGACGGGGGAACTCGTGGCCGTCGCGGGCCACTTTGTCTTGGCTCTGATTTTCGAGACCCGTGCGTGTGAAGATGGGGGTGTGGCGTGTGCTCGTGTGATATCCATCAAATCCGTGTGAGATACGGCCATTGCGTGTGTGTTGGTAGCAGTGATGCTTGGCATCTTAGCATTAGCATGGTAACGTTAGCATATTAAAATGTTAGCATGTTCATGTTAGCATGGCATGTTAACATGCTAGTATGTTATCATAGCATGTGAGTATTCTAGGAAATTTAGCATGCTAGCACAAGGTTGCACAGACTTGGTGAGCAGCAAACATACAGTGAAAAAGGAATGTATTTTCTAGTTGAAAATTCAAGTACTTTAGCAAAGTAGAATAAGACTGTCAGCATTGTACTCAGGTAAAGTACACAGTAAGAGAGCATAATGCACTTGTGTTACTTGTCCACCCTCTGCTGAACACACAGAAAGATGAAGGCATGTTGAAGAACATGATCTATGAGTGAGAGAAACATGGAAACCAATAAGGTTTTCATTGTTCCCCCGGCTGCTGTGTGGAGGTGCCTGGAGAGACGTGCTTGTGGTTGCTTGTGGTCGTGACTAGCGAGCAACTATACCAGGTCTCTGGTCTCATTTTCCGGTGTGGGTCTGTCTAAAATGGACCCATGCAGACCTCTGCAGTGCATGTTTGCCAAACTTGGAGTTGAAGTGCGTCGTTTCCAACGAGAGTGACGCAAATACGAGCTGTTTTAGTTACGTATGCAACATGACAACTGTTTTAAAGTATTGTTTAGTGACATCCAAAGTATTATTTTATTGTATTGTTGTATTATTATTAAAGAACGACCTGAAATCAAGGCGTTTAAAGTCATTAAAGCTGGCCTATTGCCTGACTCCAATGCATTTCTGCCTACTCCTCTACTTCTGACACTCCTGCAGAGCGTATCGCGAGAATGGCAGTTCTTAATAGTTTGTGAATTAGGTGAAACTAGTATCCTGCTCTCTCTGTGCGTCAAAGTAATGAATATACGTTGTTTGAAAATCGTTGTCAATGATGACTGCAGACCTGTGCGTGCTCAGAAAACCAGATACATAAGGACACAGGTCAACTAATGCTCAGTCACAAATGAAACCCCCAACCCTAACAGGAATGGAGCAAATACACAACTGAAATAACAGACACTAGGGACGTTTAAAAGATGTTTATGCCAACAGTTTCCATGACATCATCAATCAGACAAAGTATACGAAAATATCCTGTGACGGGTCTCCTTTCATTTGTCTGCATGGATCATCAATACATGATGTTTTTTCGTGCCTTGTCTGCTGGTCCCTAAATGAAATCCCATTCATTTCATCGACTTTCCAGGAGCGTGTGCGGCCCGCCGTTAGACCGGTTAGAGACCTTAACATAGCAGTGATGTTTTTGTGATGTTTCTAGATGGCACTGGTCACTGGTTGGTATAGTGGAGCACGGCCCTTCCTATCAGGCTCGGACTGGCTATAGGGTGTACCAGGAGCTCTCCCCGTGGCCGTGGCCATAGGGGGCCACTATGTGGTGCTTAAAAAAAGTCCCCCTCCTTTTTGGAAGACCTGTATTGTAGCTGTACCAGTGAGTAACAAATCAACCCTCTTCTATCTTGGATCATTGGATCATTCTTGTGAGCAACAAAGGGCTGTGTAGGTGTCTATTAGGCTAATATCAGTGGTTTTCAACCTTTTTCATACCAGGGTCCACTATTTATTCAGCATTTGAGCCACAGACCACCATTTTGTGACATTTTACCCACCAAAACCCAAAGATTTCTTCTGTTTTATCTACAATTTCAGGATGGATTTCAGAAACATAACAGGCAAACCTAGATCTCTAGTTGTTTGGATTTGAGATAATTTAGATGTATATTTTAAGTTTTAAGTGTAAAAATGATATTGTAACTCTTGAGAGCGTAAAAATGAAACCAAATGGACCCTTGCGGGTCCATTTGGTTTCATTTTTACGCTCTCAAAGAGTTACATCTGGTTGCCAACTGTCCATCATTTACCTGGGCACCACTTGGAACCCTCTCAAGGACCACTGGTTGAAAACCACTGCTTATATTATTTATGTTGTGGTGCAAAAGTGGCAGTGTTGGGGATTGTTTGTTTGTTTGTGTTTGAGCTGACAGAGTTTGTGCTACCCGCACGCTGGTTGCGGTGGGCCCGTCTGGGCCAAATTCACACAAAAAATGACCAGGCCGATTTTTTTTTTTTGGTCCCAATCCAGCCCTGCTTCCTAGGTGCATGATCTGCACAGCCAGGCCCTTCATTATACCCACAGACGGCCATGTCGGTACGCCGCTCCCATTATGTGTTCCTGTTTCTCCCTTACATCCATCCATTACGGCCGTATACACCCATGTACAATGGAGTCCTTTTCAACGGCTCTGCCTTTTCAACAGGAAAACACCTTCTTGAAAAAAAAGGTAATAGTTTCTGCACGCCGGCCCCCTGAATGAGAGCTTATTCTATGAAATGTCTTCCGAGTCACGACGGTTTTCTGAAAAAGCCTTCCGACGTTTCTTCGTCAGTGGTTTTCTCCGAAAAAACGTAGCGTGTCAAGGACCCCCCGAGGTGCCTGTGAAAAGGCTCTGTTTTGTCTTTGACGGTGCAAAAATATTATATTCAGGTGAGCCTCCGAATAGGCACATGGCATATTAACAACTTGGAGCTCTTTTGCAACGTTTTAGAAAATAGAAAAAAATAGTTGAAAATAGAAAAATACTTCAAATACTTCAAGTATTATCTCATTTCTTTATTTCTAGCGTTTCTGTGATTCTTTTTTTACTGTGGTGCAGTCGGCATTCAGGGTCTTAAATAATGGTTGTTGTTGTTGTTGTTGTTGTTGTTGTTGTCGTTTTACAAAATGAAGCTGTTTTGGGGGGCTTTTTTACTTGACAGGTGACAGTAAGTAAGTAGACAAGAAAGAGGGAGACATAAGGAAGGAAACAGTCTTTGTCAGAATCAAGACTCGAACCTGCAACACACGCTGAACCGAAAGGCATTCCTAAAACTATGTCAATGGGGGGTTTTGGTTTCATGACGCTCATTTTTCGCTTTGCTTGTTGGTTTAATGACACCCTGAAAACCTGAACTTTGAGTGGATTCCTGGTGATCAGCTTTACTTATTACTGGAATCGAATAATATTACATATTACGTTATTACTTTATTACTAGTTCTCAACTCCCCAAAAAATAGAGATGTACAAAATAATCTGTTTAGCTAGCTCTTTTTAGAACTGAATCCAATTTATTGGAATAATAATAGTCTCCAATCCCACAAACTACACCTGAAAACAAAGCCAACAAAATCCGACATTGTAAATGTCTTTCTTAGATAATAAAAAAATAAATAAAAGGAGCAGAGAGAAGCAATGGGAACATTTTAACCTTGAATCACAAAACAGACCTGCAGCTAACAAAACCAGATTTCGAAATTTGTCTCTTTGACTTTTTAAACTTTTTCACAATTGTTTTCAAAGACAGTTGAGGTCTTGTATTTAAAAATAAAATACAAAATAAAGCAGCAAGCGATTTATAGTGTACATAACTGTGCGCAGGATGCAGCGTGTGGACTGGATCTACAATCTACTGCACATCTCTGTTGTTACAGTACCTGTCGATAGATAAAGATAAATCTGTTCTATTTTTGTATGCAACAACAAGCTCATTTTAAACAAGTAACTTGGCATTACTTGCAAAGTAATGCATTACTTATTGCCCATTTTGCAGAGTAATCTCGGTACTTAACTTCTTGGAGCAAAAGTAATAATATTACAGTAATATGTAATCTAAAATTTGTTACTGCCCAACACTGCTGGTGGTCTGGAGTTTTCTGTGGAGTTCGGGAAGCTTTTGAACTGCAATGAAAACGACAGGCAAAACAGTACAGGCAAAAGACAAAAGAATGGCGGTTTGCATCGTATAGCCTATTTCCTCAACCACCCTGGTGCAGTGGTGAAACAATCCGTCCGTGACAAAAAAGTGTGACCGGACTCACATTGTAAGAACAATGGCTTCCTTCCACATGTTGAACCGGAGCTCATGCAGGGAAAACAGAATGACAGCCTGTAGCATGGTGGAATGACAGCTGAGAGAATAGCCTCTGGAGACACCATACCAGGCTGCTTACTGTAATGTTCTGCTTCAACGGGCCGTTGCCAGTGTTGCCAACTGCCAAAATCCAAAATGCACTAGTGGCACCTCCCAAAATGCACTAGAATGCGCTAGAGCAGTGGGTTTTCAACCACTTTAATGCCACTGCCCACTATTTATTCTGCATTTTAGCCATGGAACATGCACGATTTGTTGAGTTTAGTCTCTCGGACTAGAACTGGCAAAATGTTGGTCAAAATAGCAATTCTGATACATTTTCCAAATGTATAGATTCTTGAAAAGTAAATAATTCAGAATTAATTAAATATAATTTAATTCAATATAATTTAACTTGAGATCCTAAAATGGTCGATTTGGTTTCATTTTACGATCTCAAGAGTTACAGATCTACAGGTATAAGGGTCCATTTCTAGGAAGGGAGGAGGACAACAAGGGTTTTATCTCTGGCGCCTGTCAACCGATTTCGCTCCAACTCACCAGCAAAAAAGCACTAGATTTTCTGCCAGGAGTTTTTCACTGATTTTGGCACTAGGGAGGTCTGGAAAAAAGCTAAATATAGCGATAAATGTGCCAAGTTGGCAACACTGGCCGTTGCCATTCCCCAACATACCAGGTCAAAATCCAGCCTGGAATTCTGGACAAAAGCAAAATAAATCTTTAGTTTTGGGGTCTGTGAGGCTAAAATGTCATCAAATGGTGGTCCGTGGCTCAAATGATGAATAAATAGTGGGCCCTGGAATCTAAGAGGTTGAAAACCACTAGTCCCGGTTGGCCGCCTTGTTTTAATCCTTGTGTCCACGCTGCGACATCCTCACAGTTATATGGTGGGTGAGGGTTACATACAGGGTTAGTAAATTCTGAAACAATGGGAGGTCCCAACTATGCCTATTGCCTCAGCCTGGCCCTTCAAAATTAAATTCAATCCAAGTTAAATGATTGATTCATCCAGTAGACGCTAGTTTATCAGACATATTGGCCTGTGTCTTGATTACTGGATGGTAATCAAGACAAAACAACACAAAAGGAGCGCGACGTTTTCACCTTGATCGTCTACTTGCATTCATTCTTGCGATGCGCTTAATTAAGATGTCTGCTCTTAATGTCTGTCTGCAGAATATAATGACAGAGAGGTTTTCACCTCCTCACACATCCAGTGTCCTTTATTATTGTTCAGCGATGACACAAAGAAGTGAGCGGAACGACACTGTAATTGGAACATTATAAAATGAAGCTGATTGGTTCAACCTACCTGAAAATGCTTTATTAAACTGTACTAGGTTACTTCTTGACTGGTGGTCACTGCTGGTATTGCAGTTTTTTTTTTTTTTTTTCAGTTACATTCTCTGGTATCCCTTGCGGTTTTGAGTTACATTCTGATTGGTCCTCTGTTTGGTAATAAGCCCTGTTAAGAGTCGTCACGTGACATCATTTTCCCAGAAAACATATTTAGAGAGCAAGCCTTGCGGGCTGACATTCAGTGAATGGCTTATGTGACTATTATGCCAATCATAATGGCTATCAACTTTAAAGTGCAAATAACATGGATTCCTAAAACTGTTTTTAATACATTGACCGCGCGCCCATGGTTTTCGCCCTATGCCACAGCTCAAGCCAGTGTAATCGGTAAAAAACCCTTATTTTGAAGTGCCAGATCTCCTAAACAGGATGTGTGATGACGTCATGCTGTTTCTGGTGTCTTGACTAACCTGTCCTCTGACGATCCGAGCAAAAAGTTCCGGGTCAAAAGTCAGGAAATGACGTCTAGCAACAGACAATCCACCCGTGCGCCACGGCAACTCTATTGGAGATCCCCAGAAAAGGCTTCTAAATGCATTGAATTGAATGTGTGCGAATGGGACAGAAAAAAAAAGTTGTTGTAGCAATTCTGTCCCAAATGAGAGTCAGTGTCAACTTGGAAAATCAACAATGTTCGACATTCTAAACATAGTGGAAAATGCAATTTTGGAACTGAAGGCTGAAGGAGAGCAGGAATTATATAACGCAGGGTGCATTGATGACAATATGAGGACAAACTCAAACGAGCTGTTCCTGAGAGCAATTTACATGAAAGCTCCTATATGACATGAAAGACTCAATTCACACTAGATATTTTGTGGGGATAGAAAACACAGATTGGAGCACCAAAAACACACAAAAAATAAAAGTTGAATTTTATGTTATTCTCCCCTTTAACATTTATTTAAATGAAAGCAGTATTTTGTTATTTTATTACATGAGTGAGAACCTATTATATGAAGTGGTCCTTTAACACTAGAAAGTTAAAGGATTCCACCCATTTTCAAAATTTTCCTGAGAGGGTACAAATGGACCCTAGCGGGTCCATTTGGTTCACATTTGGTTCTTCACAAAAAGGGGTCTGAAATAAAAATCATTAACATGGTGAAATAGATCTTGATGATGTCATCAGATGCATTTCACCATGTTAATGATTTTTTCAGACCTCCATTTTTAGGAAATAAAGAAACCGGGGAACTTTTTTTAATCATGTCCACACAACATCTCTAAGGTATATTAATGACATATTAAAATGTTGAAAATGGGTGGACTTCCCCTTTAAAGATGGAGTGCCATGATTTTTTCTACCCTAAAACATGATCATCAGGTATTAATGTTATATGAAAAGTAAGATTTTTTTTTTCCCAAAAAGTGTACAGTGTTTGTTAAACTGTCATTTTTATGATTCCACCCTACCAGTTCATTAAGTATGTCTGGTTTGCCTGGTGGGTGGTGATGGGTGGAGATCCACCTGAACTGAAGCCACACCCACAGCTTTAGTTGCATGATAAAGGGGGAGGAGTTAGGGGAGGGGCTGAACACATGATGTCACTATATTGAAGTTTTTTTCATTGGCACATTTGACTGGAAAGGTTCAGCCCCCAGGAAGAAACCCTAAATACAAAGGGAAGACATCATTGCACATAAAAAAACACACCAAGGGTCTATTTACACACTGTCACCTCTTAAACTTGTACAAAATTGGAACAAAAATCACCGCACCCCCACTTTAAGTACTACGTAATTACAACTAACCATTATGTGCTAACTCTGAGCACGGTGCCAGAGCCCACAGGAGCACATTGGGTAATGGAGCTTTTAGTTTGCACACCTAAGTGTTTTCATTGTTGACCTTGCGTTCCCGCGAGCATTATTTGTCTTGTGTCAGCACCAAAGGAGCGCCGCCACCGCGCTCTATTTATTTATTGCCTTTTGGAAAACAACGTTTAGCTTTCTTTATGGTGTGTAATGGCCTCTTGTCATCCCTGGCTTCGGTAATAACTGAATTAAAATACATAGCGGTGTGTGTTTGTGTCAGTGCTGTTCCTTTGGTTCATTCTGTTTCCTGTAATGGATGTCTGGGGGGAAAAACTGTCACATGGTGAATTACACCTTGATGACATCATAAAGATGTCATTAAGATGACAGAATTTACTGCTGATTTTAAAGCTGTCCGCAGAATAGTAATAATAGTAATAGTAGTGGGTGTCAAAGTTACAGTACTTGGCGAAATTACTTAGGGGCTACTAGTTATGGGCAAGTCTTTTAAAAAGTAAGGACTTCTAGTTATAGTTACTTCTCTGAAAAAGTCTAATACAAACCCATTATAACTTAAAACTCCATTTTTAACCATGACAGATTATTCAAAAACAACCCATCTTTTTTTCTTGTGACTGGTATTGTCCTCCGAATATGTGAGACGGCCGTGGAATTTCATTTACAGCTTTCATTTATTTTTTAAATATTGGTTTGGAAAATGTAGCAGCCAGTCTCCATATTTGCCTCCAAACGAATGAAACATCAGATTCCCTCTGAAACAAAATCTGTGTAAATGGTTCCCACTGAAACTGATAAGTTGGCAAAGCTAACGCAGGAAAGAACAACTATTACACCCACATTAAGTTAAGTATCCTCTAAGGTGTAGTTAATGTGGGCAGGTTTTGATTGACAGTAACCTTTGCGACCGCAACAGATAATTAAATTATGACCCATCCATAATTACTACTAATTATATCTGTTTCACAAAGGATTGTAGTAAATTATTGAAACAAAATGCATTTTTGCTTGACACCAGTTCATTTTTAGGTTAAATAAGTGATAAGTGGATGCGGAATATTAACTAAACCACAGAATTAAAGATTGTTGTCCGTGGAGTTATGAATGTTTTCTGTGGAAGTAAAGGGACATTTCACAGCTTTTGCAGCATATGCCAATGACATTTAGAAGTTTTAGAACACTTTCTTGGGGGGTCTTTATGCGTGTAATGTGGTTTTAGACATACGTATGTGGTAGGCTATTAGATATTTTAGATTTTAGCGTGTGAGTATAGTGTCTCTGATGTCATCGACTCCTGTACTTCCTGGACTACATGTTGACAGCCCTTTCCCTATCCGCTGCGCCAGAGAATTGTTGGAGTTGTAGTCCAGGAAGTAGCGTCCATAACATCAGAGACACTGTAAGTAAGTAAGTAAATTTTATTTATATAGCACCTTTCCCAGAGAGGTCTCACAAAGTGCTTTACAGACATACAAAAAACAAGAGGATAAAATCAGGAGAATAACATAGAAAAGGTGTGCAGCTCCAATATACATAAAAACAGAAAACATGGAACATTAGAGAGAAAAATAATCGTAATAAAAATAAAGATAAAAATAAGTAAAAAAAATAGAATAAAATCCGAACCATCAACTAGCAGCAACAAAAGCTTGTGCAAATAGGAATGTTTTAAGACTTTTCTTAAAAATGTCTACAGATGCAGAGAGTCGCAGTGAAAGTGGCAGTGCATTCCAAAGTTTGGCAGCAACTGCCTGATAGGATCTGTCCCCTTTAGTTTTCATTTTAGTAGAGGGTGGGGCTATAAGGTGTTGATCAGCCGATCTAAGGGCCCTACTAGGAACATATCGAGGGACTAGGTCAGTAATGTAGCTAGGGGCCTGACCGTGCAGTGCTCTATAAGTGATGACTAGTACTTTGAACTGGACTCTAAAACTCACAGGGAGCCAATGCAAGGAGGCCAGCACCGGGGTGATGTGGCACCGTCTGCTGGATCTAGTTAATAATCTGGCTGCTGTGTTCTGGATTAGTTGGAGGCGGTCCATGCTGGATTTATTAAGACAGGTGAAAAGGGAGTTGCAATAGTCAAGTCTCGATGAAATAAAAGCATGTATGACCATTTCGAGTTCAGTATGGGATATGATGGATCGGAGTTTGGCAATATTTCGTAGGTGGAAAAAACAGGTACGTGTGACAGCTGTGATGTGCGGGTCGAGGAGCATGGACTGGTTAAACTGTACGCCGAGGTTTCTGATGTTGGAATGAATGTTAGATCTGAGGGGCCCCATACAGTTCACCACTTTAGGAACAATAGCCTCCGGTGCAACAATGAGCACCTCTGTCTTATCCTCGTTTAACTGTAGGAAATTGTCAGACATCCATGCCTTAATTGCTGCGATGCACTCATGTAAAGTGCTAAAGTTAAAATCGTCTGGAGTCCTGGAGTTAAAAGAGTAATACAGTTGGATGTCGTCTGCGTAGAAGTGATAGGAAATGTTTTTAAAAGTGCTAATAAGGTGTCCCAGCGGTAGCATGTAAAGTGCAAACAGGGTTGGGGCAAGCACAGAGCCCTGAGGGACGCCCGAAGCAAGGGGAGCGTAATCTGACACGTGAGGGCCCATGGTTACAGAGAATTTTCTGTCTGAGAGGTAAGAAGAAAACCATTCCAGAGCCTTCCCAGTAATTCCTACCCGGTCCCTAAGTCTACTGATTAAAATAGGGTGGTGGACCGTATCAAAAGCCGCACTTAGGTCCAGTAAAACCAAGATGGAGCTTTTCCCCTCATCAGATGCCATCAGAAGGTCGTTTGAGACTCTTAAAAGAGCTGTCTCTGTAGAATGCATTTTCCTAAAACCTGATTGAAATTTATCTAAAATGTTGTGCTCATCTAAAACCGATAAAAGCTGCTCCGCAACAACTCTTTCTAAAACCTTAGAGATAAAGGGGAGCTTAGAAATGGGGCGGTAATTATTTGGACTGGGCTGGTTCACTGCTGGGTCTCATTCAGAATGTCTAAAATCACATTATTATACACATAAGGACCTCCAGGAAAGTGTTTTAAATCTTTGAATCCTCGTCGTCATTTGTTTGCAAAAACGGCGACATGCCCCTTTAACACACTTTGTTCCTGTGGGGGTTTATCTTTTCTTTTCATCACCAAATACATGAATTCATTCTGGCTGGTCTGTACTTACCTTAACTTAATTTCCCAATTGTGGGGGGCAGGCGAAAATGGTATGAGGGCGGCCTCATCACCACCCCCATACCATTTCCATTTAAATTATTTCGTTGTGTGACCCATAAGATTTATATCTTGTACAGGACTTACAGTATATTAGGCAAGCAAGCATCAATAATAACATCAGTTGTTGTTGAAGTTGCAACAGACACGCAGCATGCATAAAGCTAAAGGTCTGACTCAGAGAGTTTTCTGTTTCCAATGATGAAATGCTGTTTGTTTAGTCGCGCCACAGTTGTAGTTAGTTAGGCCTGGCACTCATGTTTCTTTGTATGCCACAACAACATTTCTTTATTGTCCCGCCAACTCACACTTGCACACATGCAGGGGTGTAGTGGAGGGGGGACTTAGGGGATGACGTCACCCCACTTCTCACATCTAAAATATTTTTGGGGCAAAAGTAGGCCTACCGTATGTTTTTGTCTTGTCATTTACTTTTATGGATACAATTAGGCATTGTAAACAATCTTTCTCAATATGCTATACTTGTTTTAATAGCGTGTCTGTGTGTGTTGCGCAGGTGCACTCAAATGCAAGTGTGCATGCGTGTGTCTTAAAGGGGAATTCCACTCATTTTCAATATTTTACTATGTCATTAATATACCTTAGAGATGTTGTGTGGACATGATAAAAAAAAGTTCCCCCATTCTGTGTTTCCTAGAAATGGAGGTCTGAAAAAAAAAATCATTAGCATGGTGAAATACACCTTGATGACACCATCAAGATGTGTTTCACCATGTTAATGAGTTTCCTTTTTTCCGAGAGTGTACAAATGTACACATTTGTACACTCTCGGGAAAAAAAATGAAAATGGAATTCCCCCCACTTTTAAAAGTACCACTACAACACTGCACACGTGCAACAGCAATTTCAATCATGGCGCGTGGTCAGCCTTGAGAGCGCGCCGTACCCCGCGTAGTCCCCCTCCCATCGCAACGGGAGTATAAATAAGCGCAGGCGAGGAGTCGTCAGTGACACGTTTTGTTGGAATCTTAGCGCTCCGAGGCACTATGCCTCGGAAACGACAGGCTGCCGCTGCTATCCTGTCCATCAAGCGTAGGGCCTATGGGGTAGAAATATGGTCCTTTGGTCCACCTTGTCCCGGTGGGGGGGTGGACGGGGGGGGTCCCCGTGCCCACTGAACCGTTCTTCAAACTGTCGCCGAGTCTTTCATGAGTGTCAGCGGTGTCATTTTTCTTCTTCCCCGCATTCGTTTTATGCCTCTAGACTCTCTCTCTCACTCTCACTCTCTCTCTCTTCAGTTCAATTCAAAGGGCTTTATTGCAGTGGTTTTCAACCAGCGGTCCGGGGACCACTAGTGGTCCTTGAGGAGATTCCAGGAGGTCCCCAGCTAAATGGTGGACAGTTGGTACCCAAACAGAACCTTTACAGATATGAACGGAATAACCTTCAGGGCGTACATTTTTTACACTCTCTAGAGTTCAATTATTTTCAACATCCGAATTACTTGAAGAATTGTTATTTTGAGCGAAAAATCCTTGGGTTTGGGGTTCGAGAGACTAAACTCGAGATTCTCCATGGCTAAAATGGAGAATTATTAGTGGGCTCTGATATGAAAATGGTTGAAAACTTTTTTGTGCTTTTTCTCAAACCAAAAGGCACAATACAACAGTTACATGTAATACGTACATTTGAAGGTCAGATTCTTCAATAAATCAATTTCTACAGTATGTACCGAGTTCACTATTGATGCAAAAATACACAGAATGGTTATTATTTAGGGTGGTTGTGTTCCATCTGCTATCCTTCTCCTGTCACAGCCAGTGGCGTTTCTAGGCAATTTGGAGCCACAGGCGAGATTTCTCCTGTGATGTCCTGCAGTGTTGGGCAGTGTAATCAGATATGGTATGGCAGCCTGGTTTGGAACACTGTCTGTTCAACTTAAATCTAGAATATCAAAAATGGAGTATACAGCCATGAAGGTAATTGGCAGGAAAGACTCTCCTTCATTACAGTCTATCTTTGAGAAAGCAGTGATCAGTCTGGCAAACAGGGTGTTGTCTGATCCTACACATATCCTGTTCACTGAATACGAGCTGTTACCTTCCGGCCGGCGATATAGAGCATTTAGATGCAAAGGAAATCGCCTCAAACTTTCTTTTCTTCCTACTTCGATTGTCCTATTGAACAGTCATCATGCCCTCACATGATGAGTGTTGGATAGGGCTCTGTGGGTGGGTTTTAGTCTAGGACTTGAGGGTTGTTTGTTTCTTTTTTACTTCTTTTTTTTTTTGCTTTTTTTTTTTTAAAGTGAACTGTTAATTGCACTTTCAATTTTTGTACAATGCTGCTAGTGTGTTTTATGTATGTCCTACGTACAGTATGTTTTAATGCTGCTATGTATATGCTGCACTTTTGCCCAAGGCAAATTTCCCTCAGGGGACAATAAAGTATATCTCATCTCATCTCATGTCATACCGATGACAGGCACAGTAAAATGGCGCCCCCCAAGGGATAAAATTATGAACTATTTTTAAACATATTATATTTGTTTTAAATGTTCAATTCTAGTTATAGAGGCCAAGTATAATGTATTTATCCATATGAGGCTTATTAGCCTGGGATCCTTATTACCCCCCTCATTATTGCCCCCCTCATGGCACCCCAGGCAACTGCCTAGTCTGCCTAAAGGCAAAAACGCCCCTGGTCAAAGCAGCTCACAAATCTCACCGCTGGGTTTGTACTTGGTTGTACTTCACCCAGTTTTTTTGTCATCAGTCATGTTTTCAAACTCTCTTTGGGTGATTGTCATCCGTGGGAAGTTACATGTCTCTCTCTATCGTTCTCTCTATCGCTCTGTATTAATGTTGTAAAATTGTGATAAATTGGGCGTTATCTAATCATTATTTTTTTCCCTTTTTCCCTTCTCGGTTGCTGCCACCTCAACTATGAACATCTACTTGCAGGTAATTAAATTCACTTTTCCTAGTTTGGCTTTACTTTTGACGATGCTCTGTGCTATCTCTCTCTCTCTCTCTCTCTCTCTCTCTCTCTCTCTCTCTCTCTCTCTCTCTCTCTCTCTCTCTCTCTCTCTCATTCAGCTCAAAAGGCTTTATTGGCATGAGAAAACACTGCCAAATGTTTACACAGCAGTACAACAATACACCAAAACAAAACAATGTGAACATTTGAAAGTCAGAATCTTCAATAAATCAATTCCTACTGTATATACCAAGCTCACTCGATGCAACAGTACACACACTGATTATTGTTTGGGGGTGGCTGTGCTCCATTTGAAATGCTGTTCTTAGCTCACAAATGTTGCTGCTTCGTTTGCGCATTGTTTTACTTCGCCCAGCAAATATGGGAGTTTTTATTGTTGTTAGTCATGTTTTCTTGGTACAGTGGACCGTACATGTCTCTGATGTCTCGGTGCAGTGGACAGTATGTGTCTCTGATGTATCTATGCAATGGACAGTATAGTCACTGATGTATCTGTGCAGTGGACAGTAAGTGTCTCTGATGTATCTGTGCAGTGGACAGTATGTGTCTCTCATGTCTCAGTACAGTGGGCAGTATGCATCTCTGATGTCCTGGTACAGTGGACAGTATGCATCTCTGATGTCTCGGTGCAGTGGACAGTGGATCCCTGAAGTATCTGTGCAGTGACACTGTGTCTCTGATGTCCTTGTACAGTGGACAATATGCATCTCCGATGTCTCGGTGCAGTGGACAGTGGATCCCTGAAGTATCTGTGCAGTGACACTGTGTCTCTGATGTCTTGGCCAAATGGACAATATGTGTCTGATGATGTCTTGGTACAGTGGACAGTATGTATCTCTGATGTATTGGTACAGTGGACAGTATGTATCTCTGAAGTATCTGTGGAGTGACTGTGTCGTGTCTTGGCCAAGTGGACAGTATGTATCTCTGATGTATTGGTACAGTGGACAGTATGTATCTCTGATGTATTGGTACAGTGGACAGATGGTTAGGAAGTGTACCTTAGTTTCCACTTTGTTTTGTGTGCATAGTCTGTCTTCTCTCGAGATACAGGTCTGCCTATGATGGCCTTTCTCGATCTCAGTCGAAGATTGTGCATTGTGAGTCCGTAGCTAGTCATGATTTGTCATTGTTTTGGGTCGGTCGTGGTGCCCAGATATTCTGCCATGGCATATATTGTTTAGGGCCAGATAGCATTCTAGTTTTCTCTGCTTTTGTGTTGCTTCTCTCTCTCTCTCTCTCTCTCTCTCTCTCTCTCTCTCTCTCTCTCTCTCTCTCTCTCTCTCTCTTCCCTCTCTCTCTCTCTCTCCTTCTCTCTCTCTCTCTCTCTCTCTCTCTCTCTCTCTCTCTCTCTCTCTCTCTCTCTCTCTCTCTCTCTCTCTCTCTCTTTTTCTCTCTCTCTTTTTTGTCTCTCTCTCTGTCTCTCTCTCTCTGTCTCTCTCTCTCTCTCTCTCTCTCTCTCCTCTCTCTCTCTCTCTCTCTCTCTGTCTCTCTCTCTCTGTCTCTCTCTCTCTCTGTCTCTCTCTCTGTGTCTCTCTGTCTGTCTCTCTGTCTCTCTCTCTGTCTCTCTCTCTCTCTCTCTTTCTCTCCCTGTCTCTCTGTCTCTCTCTCTCTCACTCTCTCTCTCTCTCTCTCTCTCTCTCTCTCACAATGACCCCGTAACCTTTCATACTCGCGAGTCGCGTACAAACCAAAAACATTGTCATCACATGATTCTGCACCCCATAGAAAGATGTACTGTAGTAAAGCTAGACAGATGCCTTCTGGGGTGTGAGAATGAGACTTGTGCGTCATGTCTGACATGCCCTTTTTGTAATCCATTATTCAAGTTGACGCCTGTCTTTGTTGCTGTGACGGGAATGAGTAAGTAAAGCCCTGTCGAGCACCATGTGGCCCCGTAGGGCAAGAGCCTCTTGTTTCGGTAGAGTAGCTTGATGTACAAGTACACCCACCGGACACGAGGCAATAGTACTGTATGTCAGCGGGAACATGCTATCAATTCTAAACCTCGACGCTGAGCGCCATGTTGGGATGCATTATCGGGTCCCTTTTGGCACCGCCTGAAAGAGACGGGGCGGGTCAAGCAGACTCCCTACGGTTCACCGGTCTTCAGTTAGTGTGTGTGTGTGTGTCATGTGGGGGAGAGAGAGAGAGATTGAATGCAAGTGCAGGGCATGATCTAATCAAGGAGAGAGGGAGGGAGACAGAGAGAAATAGAGAAACAGAGAGAGAGAGAGAGCACCAACACTCACAATAAAACTTGGCGAAAGTTTGAAGAACAGTATTGGCACTATGCCCTGAAAATCCAGGCCTTTTCTTTTCTTTTCTTTTCTTTAAGACAAAACATGTTTTACCAAATTCCATAGTAGGTCGTGTTTAGGAACTGATTACTGGTTGGTTAAATCATGTCACATGCGGTTACTTAAACCAGCACTCCGGGACGCCTAATCAATGCAAAAAGTGCAGCAGACTGGGTGGCTAGGTTAGCTAGTTTCTGGAGATATTATTCGTAGTGAATATTTTGAAAGTGAAAATAACTTTTTAGTGATTCTCTTTAAGGGCGACACCAGGCGAGTTAGAAACTATGGGCTCCATGTTCGTTACTGCTAAACCCCTTATCCCTTAACTTATTTGCCTTTTTAAACTATTAAAAAAGAACATTGTTCAATAGTTTAAATGGCCAGTCTAAAAGCTCACAATGAGTCAATAGATTGGCACGTTGAACTATTCCGAAATGTTTTTTCAAAATAGTAAAAAAAAAAAAAAAAAAAAGATAAGGGGTTTAGATGGTAATGAAAATGGAGCCCTATGTGAAATGATGTTACACTTGCCCAGTGGTCCCTAAAACTACAGCCCAATATGTAGTATAGCTTTCCAATATGATCAAATATATAATCCCCAGCAAAAAGGTTAGGTAAGAGAAAAATTGATGCAGAATGTGTGGTGTTTAACCTGCAGTCAACACGATTATTATTTTTGTTCAATGCAAGATGCAATGCAATACAATGCAAAGAAAAGACTATTTGCCTCATCTGCCAAGAGACATTGTCGGTATTCAAAGGATACAATCTGCACCGACATCATGAATCCCGTCACAAAGACGGGAGGTTATTTGAGTTTTTATTGATTTCATAAATAGTGTTATTATGTATTTCCTGAGATGTTTTTTTCTGTATAGAACCCAGAGATGGTTATTTTTCTTGAAAAGTACATTTTTCAGATGTCTGTATTTTACTGAGTATATTTTCACAAGTAATTTTTACTTTTACTTGTTATATATTCACACAAGTATCTGTATTTTTTTACTCAGGGAAAGTTACGTGGCCCTCACTGTAAAAAAAAAATTGGGGCCGTTGTGTAATATCTGCTCTCTTTTTTCTTTTTTTCTTTTTTTTTTTTTATAATAGTAGTTAGCTGCATGCCTCTGGTTTTCAAAGTGGAACCCGTATTTTAAAGAGCCTTAAAGGGATATTACACTTTCCAAAAATGTTTGGTAATTTTATGGTCTAGACCAGGGGTCTCAAACTCAATTTGCCTTGGGGCCACTAGAAGCAGAGCCTGGTTGAGGCCGGGCCGCAGCCACAGCGCGTCACATGGACAAACGTTTTTTTTGCCATTTCAAGCCTATTTTTTCGCCATTTTCGCCTTCATTTCACTTAAATTTAAGTAGATTCAGACTCACCAATGTGGGATAAAGAGTGTGTGCATAGGTGGTGTTGTGTCGCACAAAAAACAAAAATAACATTTCTATAATAATATTTCTATTCCTTTCTATTTCTATTCCTTCCTTCCTTTGATATACCACTGTGCTATCTGTTTCATTCAGTAGCACATAATAGGATTATGATAATAACTTTAACTGAACAATATTAAATGAACTATTTACTGGACAATAGAACCTACAAACAATACAAAATAACCGGACCAGCCAACCCATCAACAAAGTGGCTCTGATTTGATTGTGATGGCATGAATTACAACCAATAAGGAAGCAGTAACAAAATCTTTACTTTAGCTATCAATTTATATTCCTAACAAAGCCAACTACAGCTTTTTTGAACTTATACAGCCACTACAAAGCAGCGCCATAAAATAAATAAAATCAAAAATATAGTTTGTCAGTGTCACTCAAAAACTAGTCTTGCAAACATGACACTAGAGTAGACCATCAGAAGCCCAACTAGCAGCATTGGTTTCCCAATAGTTGTCATGTTTTACACGTGCCTAAATAGGCTTTTATTTATTTGCGCTAGCCTCTTTGAAAACTATATCCCAGTTGCGCGACGTCTCATCTTTGCTGGCAATGCTGTCTGCAGTGGTCGCGCAATGGGGCCTTGAAAATAATTCAGCACTTTCGGTTTCTGACCCCACAATGTCGCAACTTTTCTACTAGATGGCTATGATTCTATCCAGCGCAGATGTAAGCCTGCCCTGGAGCAACGACAACAACGTTCACTACGGGCAAGGGGACACAACAGCTCGTTTTAGGCTACTCACCTTAGCTCAGCGTGCTGCTTTATAAGCCATGCATCCGCCCGTATCGGGCTTTAGAAAACTGCTACGCTGTCATTATTTACCAAACCGAACGCAGTCCTTGGTAAAAAGGCAAAGTTTTCTTTTCCCTACGTGTGTTTGTAAACACGGAGCGGTGGATAGAGAGACGCCATGACAGGATCTCGCCCGTACTGCAGCCAATGGCGTCATTGCATTTCCTCAGATTGACAGTTCAGCGACAGAATGAACTAAACTGCACGGGGGGAGGGCGTGTTTCAGGGTGCAGATCCGGTTCCTCTTTGCTATTCTGTGCAAATAGCAAAGCCAGTAGGCGGGCTTTAAACAGGATCTCAGTAATGAGCAGTCAATAGTAACAGACTGTTCTCCCGCAAATGCTTTGGGCTGCCTGGTCGGAATTTGACGGGGGAACTCGCGGCCGTCGCGGGCCGCATTAATATTAAACGTTCATATTAAGGTGGGGGCCACAAAATATCATCTCGGGGGCCGGAAATGGCCCGCGGGCCGGCAGTTTGAGACCACTGGTCTAGTCTCATGTGAACACACCAGACAGTTTATAAGTTACTCCATTCACTATTTAAATATTTGATGTTCATTTGTAAGCCTCCAGCTCCTTCCTATACAAACCCATTATAACTTAAAACTCCATTTTAACCATGACAGATTATTCAAAAACAACCCATTATTTTTCTGGTGACTGATATTGTCCTTCTAGTATGTTACTGACGACAACATGCAGCTAGCATAGCAAGACGAGGCTAGCGATCGCCAACAATCCCAGTCAATGGCATTTCATATCAGGGGTGCCCACACTTTTGTTGACTTGAGAGCTACACTTTCAAAATGCCAAGGTAAACGAGTTCTACCCACCATTTTTCGTCCCTTTGCTGAGAATTGGGATAGTGGTGCTGATGTTACATTCTATTGAAAGGGTGGAAATGGAATAGTGGTATTGGTGTCACATTATAATAACCTGGTTAATAAGCCAGACTCTGGCTTATTTCAAGTGTGATATATTTAGGGACATGTCATGTCCCTACCAGAGTTTGTGAGCGGAGCGGAGCGGCCGAGAATTCCGCTCATCGCTCTCGACGTATTTGGTCCCGCTCGCAATCCGCTCACGTGGACCCCCTCCCAGACCGCTCCCGCTCCGCTCCGCGCTCATATTCATTTGGGCAGCTCCGCGCTCCTCGCTCCGCTCAGCCCTGCCTGCTCAGGAGCAAAATTTGACGGCTTCAAAAAAAGGCTGTTGCTTTTTCTTTGTCGAAACACATCGTGGTTATTGCCCCCTCACAGCATAAAGTCAAAGTCAAAGTCAAAGTCGCATGATTTGTCACTACATTACCGCAGCGAAATTGGACCTCCGCTTTTAACCCATCACTTGGAGTGGTGAGCTCCAAGGAGCGGTGAGCTGCGGCTTGCCGCGCTCGGGAATCATTAGCTGATTTTGACCCCCAATCCATCCCTTTGATGCTGAGTGCCAAGCAGGGGGGCATTGGGTCCCATTTTTTAGAGTCTTTGGTATGACCCGACCGGGAATCGAACCCCGGCCTCCCAGTTCCAGGGCGGACACTCTAACCACAAGGCCACTGTTCTGGTTCATTTAAGACAGGAGTTCTGGTTCATTTAAGACAGGAGTTATATGTGCAGTTACAATGCTGTCTATATTAACCCAGACAGGTACGTCGAATAACTAATTAATCTTATGCCGCGCTATTTCGTTTCCAAAATGCTATACGGGATAATAGGTTATTGATGATGTTACACTGTGGGGGAATTGGACATAATTGGGGGGGTCGCTGCGCTCAAATACGTTGCCGTTATGATGTGCAGTGCTTCAAAATAAATAGCGAGGTGACGCATATAAGGCAAGATGGACAGCAAGAGAGTCAGCTTACTTTTTCTTTTTTCCAATTTCCATCATGATCATCATCTCCTCCTTCCTCCCGCACCTCGGAGAGGATTTTAAATGTCTTGATCGTGTTGCTGGCACTGTAGGCCTATAGTCGCCATCTGAACCACAACCACACGTTTATGCTGTGCTACTGAACACGTGTGCCGTTGTCTAGACTGAACGGCTTGGAGCAGCCTGGAGCGGAGGATAATTCTCGCTCCAGAGCGCGCTCCGACCCATTTGAAAACACGCTCAGCGCTCACTTAAAAATCCACGCGCTCCGCTCCCCGCTCCGCTCGCGCTCCGCTCCGCTCACGATCTCTGGTCCCTACCTGCGCATGGTGATCTATTGGTATATCAGGATTTACCTATTGGGCACCTCTGTTTTATTTCAATGACCGTAAGTAACGTAGATCAGGGGTGTTCAACCAGTGGTTGAGGGGCCACCAGTGGTCCTTGAGAGGGTTCCAGGTGGTCCCCAGGCTAAATGATGGAGAGTTGGTTAACCAGATGTAACTCTTTGAGAGCGTAAGAATGAAACCAAATGGTGTCATGTTTAGGAGATGGATGGCCTTTTATCTAAAAAGTAAAATAATAAATAGAAAACAAACTCTCTATGGCCCAGTCTCAGGTGAACAAGTCTATACCAGGATATATGTGGGATCTCAGCCTATAGTATCGTGGTTTCCATCCATCCGTCATGGGTGTGGTAGTACACCGTAGCACCAGCGAATGGCCTTGTGCTGATGGATGCGTGGCGGCTGCTGGTTCAGCCGCACTCTGAATAATGTGTGCTACTAATAAATACAATAACATGTCAGTCAGGATGTCGCTCCGTGCTTAACCCTTTCTGTGCCGTGCACGTGCTGGTGTTCTAAGCTTTGTTAGCATAATTAGCATTACTCAGCATTATTAGCATTATTGCCAATACTTAGCATTAGCATTACTAAGAATTATCCTATGATAAAGAAAGAGGATAGCGCACAGGGGCGTGGTGCAGGCTGGTGCCGGAGGTTTGCACATGCTCAGTGTAAACAGGAACTGCTATGGTGGAATGTTCCAGCAGAGGCGCTAGATAGAAATCCCATAACTTGTGATGTCAATAATGAGATCCAGAGTAGTTGTGAATTAAATAGCATCACTCTTCCCTTTTCAAACGCTTTATATAATCCATCCACTGTTTGAATGAACAGTAGCCTATCCATGTTTATTTGTCATTTCACAAAAATAAAAGTCGACACATGTACTGTCTGTAATTAAAGCAAGCATAACAGAGAAAATCTACAAAAGAACAATGTACAAAACATTTCCATCCAGTAAATGTAGGCTACTTGCTCTTGTCTTTCAGCTGTTATAAACAGCTTTTCTCCTCCACACAGTAGTTAAATTGACATAATATTTAAACTAAAGACAGAAGCATTGTAGTATGCTATGAAAATGGTGAAAATGTGGCGCAAATCTTTGAATTAATTTTCCGTTCAGAACGCGTTAAACGCGAGGCGGACGGATCACCGGGACAAAGCGATCCATCTCGGAGACAGATTGAAACCACGCTGGGTATTTATTTCTCCTTCCTCCACTCCCCTCGTGCTTCTTCGAGATGTTGGAGACGCCGCGGGTTTAATCCCCGAAACCCTTATTTTGATACACAGCGTTTGGTGTGACTGTCGATCGATTCAATTACCTAATCTGATGATTGTCCGTGATTGTTGTCATTATTGATTTGCAAAATACTGTGCCAGCTCTGACTAGTTATGATTGATTAAGTTCATTGACACACTTTGGCTCAGAAGCACCATAGACCATTTATTGCAAAGCTTTTGCATGTTGGTATGGTGGTGTGGCTCTGCTCATGTGATATCAAATCTACTGTATGTACCCAGACATAGGTCTGATATCACATTTGATATCTCAGATTTCTGTGCACCGAGACACAGCTCTGATATCAACAACCCCCCGGAGCAGAGCCTAACATAAGACATTACAACGTAGTCAACAATTCATTCCAAATACATACTTAACATAATATGACAGACCATATAACACATAATGATCACAGATACCGATAGGAAGTTTGCATAAATTGTTATCCAAGTCTATCTAAACATACTGTATATCTAGGATAGCTAGGTTGGTACGACAAGTGCTATGGCTATGGGCTGATATGGAGTCTGAAGAGGTGTGTTTTCAGACTGTGGTAGAACATTGGGAGTGGGTCTGCCTTTCTGATTGCAATGGGAAGTTGCATTCCCACAGTTTAGGGGGCCAGAAGGGAAAAGAGTTTGGGGCGTGTGGAGCACTTAATGAGGGTACTTCCATCTTCCCTGCGGGGCTTGATCTGAGCACTTGGGAGGGCTTGTAGTGTGCCAGGTGACGGTGCCAAATCTTTGGTCGCTTCCAATGCAAGCACGAAAGTTATGATTGTGTAAACTTGAGCAGCCCTATTCTTTGGTTAGAAACAACACTGTGTGTGTGTGTGTGTGTGTGTGTGTGTGTGTGTGTGTGTGTGTGTGTGTGTGTGTGTGTGTGTGTTGTGTGTGTGTGTGCGTGCGTGTGTGTCCATGATCCCTTGCCGTTTGAGATCAGTTTGCGTTGTTGTTGTTCCGTCGCATCGTTTCTTTCGGCGAGTTCATGTTTGTGCCGCGCGTTCATAATTCAAGCGCATTCATCATTTAGCGTCTTTAGAGGGTGTAGTGGATGAAGAGGAACGTGGAACCGAACGACAAACCGAGAGACGCGTCTCCCCGGAGCAGAGACGACACGGATGAATATTAATCGAGGGCATTACGGACGTTTTTATTTGGCGTACAGGAGAGGGAGCGTCGGGATGATTCTGTTATGTTATTTATCGCTCACTTTGAAATATTGCCCTTGGTTGCGATTCTGCTACGCGTGTGCAGGCAGGGCTGCAAGGCCAACGTCAGACTCCCGTTTTCTGCCTGCGTTTCGAATCTCTCTTTGCATCGCGCGCGCGTGCGTGCGTGCGTGCGTGTGTGTGTGTTTTTATTCTGTGATGGATAAGCAGACTTGATCTGGCTCTTCATTCTGGAATGTCAATGTATGCTTTCTGCATGTCAATCAAGCCTGGACAGATACAATTAAGTGGTCTAAAAGACTGTAATTACTTTTTTTTTTACCCAGTGCCAATTACCTAATGTGATCCTGGGCTCTACACACCCTCCACCAACCTGGGGAGGCAGCAGACTGGCCTCATGTTTCCTTCAACGTATGAGGAGACAGGGCGTTGGGAGTTTTCCTGGTTGGACGTATAGCGCGTGGAAGGAACGCGTTATTCCAACCAGTTCCTGTCCCCTCCATCAGGCGCCCCAGCTGGCCAGGGGGAGGCAGTTTAGAGTCCAGGATTACAGCATGTTTTTGTGAGGGTATCTACCCTAGGGGACATGGGGAGAACATGCAAACTCCACACAGAAAGGCCCTTTCACCAACCCAGGTAGTGAGTAGTAGTAGTAGTGTTTCAAATCATTTTACATATAAGCACTTTCATTTAAAATATCTTTGAAAGGTGGGTTGCTTTGCTTGCTATCATGTTTGGTGGGGCAGTCATGGCATTTAGGGGGCATGCCCCCCCCCCCCCCCCCCCCCCCCCCCCCCCCCATGCCCATGCCTAGATCCAGCTCTGGGCAACAACACTTAACACTGAAAAAATAACTAAATAAATAATATTTGTTTTCATTCTGCAATCTCTGAATGCTACAGTGAAATCAGTAAACAAACTGCTCCCGAAAAGTTAGTTTTGTTGCGTTCTGCTGCGTGTACAGCTGCGACGAGAGATTGTCGGGAGGAAAATGAAAAGAATTACGGGAAATTGCTCATAATTCGTGCGCCGTTGCCGCTGCGAGATTACTTCCTGACATGGATGCGATTGTTCCAATTTAGGGGGAAAAAAAACAAATAAACGCTGTTATCCGGGGGGCTGGTTGGTTGGTTGGTACATGAGCATTTTTGGATGTCTGCCACGTACGCGCACGCGCGTGGCACGCATATACGAAACACCAGTGGGCTTCACACCAGCATGCTGTGGCTCTAATGGAGGAATAAACTGTTTAGCAGCGATTGTTCCCAGAGCACCCAGGCTCCAGCAGAGGTGTCAAATTATAGCTTTGTTTGTTTGCTTTCGAAACCCCTCCTAACACACACACACCCACACCCACACACAGACCTCACACTCATTAGCTAAAAAGCTCTCTGTTGGCTTTTTGGCTGGTACTGATAAAAGGCCTACAAAATAAACAACAGTTGAAACTGATTGGGCAACAAAATCCAGTCTTTGTTCACGCAGGCTTTTCTCCTGTGAGCGCTACAGTATAAACTGATGAGACCAGAGACTGTACGCTGGTCGGATAAAGACCAATAATCGTTCAACGCATGCTGTGAGTGAGTGAGTGATTTAGCGGCTATAGTGGTTGAACTTATTTCTGAGGTACTTATTAATTTTACTGGACGATTTCCCTCGACTCCTTCAATAACACTTTCAAAGCATGGGCACCTACGGAAGGACGGCCGTAATTCGGAACCTGCCTCCCTAAAAACCATCATTCCCCCAACTCCACCCCCTTTTTTCACTTCCATAGATGTTCTTCTATTCCAGATCAGAACTGTGATCTGCTTCCAACTTCTTTACAGAAGTGAATATACATATGTATGTTTAAAAGTCTTCATGAAATGAACAAGGGCTTATATATACTAATATACACAGCCGTATTCCAGGTTTTTTGGTGTATGTTCATTCATAGCTATCGGTCTTGTATTGAGTTGCGTTTGAATTGTGCTGAATACTGAATTGTAGTTGTTGTCAACCAAACAATCAATCAATTCCAATATTCAATACTTCTACTTTTACTCCAATGTATCTCAAAGGAAAATATCGTAGGCTTTCTCTCACTACACTTTGGTATTCTGAACCTTAATTTTTTGTGAGCTTGTAAGTCGGCCATTAGAAAGGATTTTATACATTTTGATGCACAGTATATTTTGATGCCAATAGGCTTACGTAATGTCACTCAAGTGTCTTGAACCCAGTGTCTTATACTACTTCTTTCTACAATAGGGTATTATTGATACTTTTACTCACGGAAAGGTGAGTGCATACAATACTTTTTTCCATCCCTGGGTCTCCGGCCTCCATTAAAGCAGTCTGTTTAATGCGTTGTATGGAGACAGCTAGGTCTGGGAGACACCGGGGCTATAATGCCATGGATGTTGTTTTGGTGTACGGTTGCATGATGAGGGAAGTGCACAGGGAGAGAGAGAGAGAGTGAGTGAGTGATAGTGATCAGTGTTGCCAACTTGGCGCATTTGTCAATATATTTAGCTTTGTTCAGACCCCCCTAGCGCCAAAATTAGTGAAAAACTCCTGGCGGAAAATCTAGTGCTTTTTTTTTTTTTACTGGTGTGTTGGGGCGAAATTGGTTGACAGGCGCCAGAGATAAAACCCTCATTTTTCACCGTTTTTCCTCCTATGACATTGGTTTTCAACCAGTGGTCCCCAGGCTAAATGATGGACAGCTGGTTAACCAGATGCAACTCTTTGAGAGCGTAAAAATGAAACCAAATGGACCCTTGCGGGTCCATTTGGTTTCATTTTTACGCTCTCAAGAGTTTAAAATATTCATCATCTGTGTTAGACCAAGTCTACACAACTAGAGAATGTAGAAGATTATTGGTCATTTTGATTATTTTTGTTTATACTGTATACAACATATATGTTCCGTTCCAGGCAAGCATCTAGCGCATTCTAGTGCAATTTTGAAGTGCCACTAGTGCATTTTGGATTTTGGCAGTTGGCAACACTGATACTAATAGTGCGAGGTCTGTCTGGGTGTGTCCAGTAACAGCAGGGCTGCTGCTTCATAAAGTTGTCTGCTGCTCGCGGGTTCTGTCACACCACACACTACACAGACGCTCGACCGCCTTCACAGCGGCTCTATAGAACAAAAGTGTAGTTGTGTCGGAGTTTACGCCACCGACGGAGCGGACGAAAAGTCGTGAATGAGACAAGACAAACACCAACCTTTCAAGATGATGTTCGATCATCCCATGGCTTCCTCGCTGGGCCTGCATAGGAAGGCTTCCAGGGTGGAGACGGCGAAGAGATTCTGGCGGGTGAGTTGTGTGTGTGTATATGTATGTGTGTCTATCGGGCGGATCTAGGCATTGGGGGGGCAGGGGGGGCAATGCCCCCATAAAGGCCCTGACTGCCCCACCAAACGTGATGGCATGCAAAACAACCCAAGATATTTGGAAGTATTTGGAACACTACTATAAAGCCAACTACCGTCGTCTCACCACTAAACCAACAGCATTTCATCATTGAAAACAGAAAACTCTGAGTCAGACCTTTAGCTTTATGCATGGTGCGTGTCTGTTCACTTCAACAACAACTGATCGTTATTATTGATGCTTACTAGCCTATTAATAAAAGTCCTGTAACTGAAAATGGTATGGGTGTGACGTCATTGAAGCGACACGGGCAATGAAGCCGCTCCCATACCTTTTTTGCCCCCCCCCCCCCCCAATTGTGAAATGTTACATCCGGCCCTGGAATATATGTGTGTGTGTCTGTTTGGGGGGCTGTTAGAACAGGTTGCAAAACATACGGAGAATCTCCCCATGACTGAGCCCGAGATGTCTGTATGCATGCTGCTACGCCTAAGTGCGCTCAAAATGAAAGTAAAACAATGGCTTTTGGTTTTTGCCCATGAGAGGGGGTTACGTACCACCTGCTTTTTTTAATGTAGAAATGAAATTGCGAGGCGGGCGATGACCTACTATAGCAGTGCCAGGCATAGGCTACGGTCTAGGCGTGTCACCTGACGGCATGTTGTTCCGGGTTCGAGTCCTGATCCCAATGATCCCGATCCCTTTGCTTCCTGTCTTTCTCTCCCTCTATTCTGTCTAATCTTAAGTGTGTCCTATATCAATAGAATAACCCCCCAAAAACTTGCCTAAGATGAAGCAGCAGTCCTACCAATTAGCGTGTGTGGGGAGGGGTGGGGTGCACTTGCACCATTTTTTGCAGTGTATGTGTTTTGTCCAACATATCTAGTCGGATGCACATGAACCTAACCATGGCTCTCCCTAACCGCACCAATAGCAGACAGGCTGAACCAGCATAGATATAACATAATAAATGCCAAAGATCTTGGCATTCTTGGCATGGGAACATGTTCTAATCGTACAGCATTTTATGGTACATGAAATGCAATGGAAGTGTGTGGACAGAATACAACCATACAAGGATGGAGGCTGAAAGGAGGTTTGCAGAAAAACAATGGATTCTAAGACTTAATACAACATTTCCACAGGGTTTAAACCAATATGAAAGATAAGTAAGA
This sequence comes from Benthosema pterotum, assembly GCA_039105355.1. Lineage (NCBI taxonomy): Eukaryota > Metazoa > Chordata > Actinopteri > Myctophiformes > Myctophidae > Benthosema > Benthosema pterotum. Next base: position 41,305,438 of record CM076982.1, on the reverse strand, counting down.
GTAGTTCTCTCAGACAAAGATAGATACTATAGAAACCCCAAAACAAAGAAACATTCTGAGTCAAAACAAACTGATGACCAAAAAATTGCATCTAATAGGTCTTGACACCTATAGGGGACTCTTCTATAGGGGACCCTTCTTCAATAAAAGATGATGAATGCAAGCATTCTTTGTATTGGACACCTCAACTTAACCGCCGGTCCCTATGACATGGCAGGCAGAAGTCTGCCTCGCAACTTTTTTTTTTCAATTTGCTTCATACACTGCCAAATTGCCTGGAACTACAGTATATCCCTCAATGGATTGTCTGCTCCTTCGCCTGGAAAGGAGCCAGCTTAGGTGGTGGTTTGGGCATCTGGCTAGGATGCCTCCTCACTGCATATACTGTACTGTATATCCAACTGGGACCAAGGACCAGATGATGGAGGGATTACATAACCGACATCTCTGGCCTTGACTCGTCTCTGGATCCCCCAGGAGGAAGTCACTAATGTTGCTCTGGAGAGGGAAATCTGGAGCTCTCTGGTGAAGCTACAGAACTATAGATCAGGGGTTTTCAACCTTTTTAATCCCAGGGCCCACCATTTATTCAGCATTCGAGCCACGGACCACCAGTTGAGGACATTTTAGCCCCCCCCACAGACCCGAAAACTAAAGATTTCCTTTGCTTCTGTCCACGACCATTTAATCTTGTAGTTGTGTAGACTAGGACCAATTCACATGATGACTATTTTAACTCTTGAGAGTGTAAAAATGAAACCAAATGGACCCGCCAGGGTCCATTTGGTTTCATTTTTACGTTCTCAAGAGTTGCATCTGGTTAAACAACTTAACCTGGGGACCACCTGGAACCCTCTCAAGGACCATTGGTGGTCCCCGGACCACCTGTTGAAAACCCCTGCTATAGATAATCGGTTATGGATGGATGGATGGATGGATGGATTGTCTTTCCATATCAGACAGACGTCAGTCGGTCCCAGAGGGGCATTCCGTCAGTTAAAGGCGAATTCTCCTGCCCCCAATTGGGAGATGTTAAATCCGCCCCTGCCAGTGTCTGGGCCAAATTCACGACCAGAAAACGACCAGTCCGATTTTTTTTTGTCAAAGTCCAGCTCTGCCCCAGATTCTAAAACTCCCCTAATTATAAAATGCTCTCTGCGCCCCTGCCTCGTATGTACGTCCAAAACTGCAAAAAGGCACCGCGTTGGCAAGCTCAAAGAATCTTCTACTTTTTCAAAGACAACACTGTGGCCATAATCAAGTACGTGGGTACGGGGGCGGACTAATGGTGGGGGAAAAAAGACACCAAAAGTCAGAATATGCGACAATGAGGCTCATTAGCGTGGAATCCTTTTAAAAGTCGTGGAAGGTACCGCGAGGACGCCGCCGCCGCCGCGCCTCAATGTTCCGGAACAGACGTAGACAACGACACGTCTCCTAAAAGCAGCGCGTCATTGTAACCCGTGTCATCTAAATGGCTTTGAAGCCGCCGCTAAAAGGCTCCAAGGTTGACGTGCTGCTTTAGAAAGCTGTCCTGTTCTTCTAATGAAGCCTTGTCATTTTTTTCTCCCTCCTATGTCATTCCTTTTTCTTTTTTTTTCTCTCTCTTTTTTAATATAGCTCACGGCAAATCAGCCTAATGGGGCTGTGAAAGACCAGCCGGGTCTTTGGTTTTGAAGCACGCGGCATTACATGCCAGTCCTTGAAAGGGAAAGTTTACGGCTAATCAAACTCCCTGTTAGAAATAAATAAAAGGTTTCGGCTCCCGGGGAGCTGGGAGCCTAATGAAGCAGGGGAGTGATGGGGTGGTGGTGGTGGTGGGGGTGGTGGGGCCGCTGCAACCAGTCTGCAATACATTACCTCCGAGAGACGTATTCATGTTTTAATTGGTTGGAGTTGCCTTTCTCTAGCTGCCGTACACAGATGTGTGTGATATTATCGAGAACAAAAAAAGAAAAAAGAAAAGTTGGCTTGGTGCCACGTTTTGAGCTCGCAGATATAGGGTTGTCACGGTCTAATGACAATCTATTGAGATGATCGCAATTATGTTGTCATAATTGTTTCGATGTTGAAGGACGAGGATGCGTTGAAAAGTACAAATAGTGCATCTACTTTGTAGTATTTAAAAGAATGCCAGTAATCGCCTAAAATGTTTTAATTTCCAATGACAAAAACACAATTTAATCGTCAAACTAAATGGCTTGTGTGGTAAATAATCGGCAACTTAGATGTGTAAACATGACAGCCCTGTACTTGCATTTAGGGATGTCCTGATACTGTTTTGGTATCGGGAAAAAAGTATCGGATGGGTCTTTTTTTGTCATAACCGTTTATATTGTTTGAATTATAGTATATATATTATTATAGTATATAATTATATGTATAATAGTATAGTATATAATTATAGTATTTATATTGTTATATGGGCAAATATTGTAAATCCCACAGGTAACCCACTGCTGACTGGTAAATCGTAAATGGTGCATTTATATAGCGCCTTTATCCAAGGCGCTTTACATAGCTTGTGCATCACATTCACCCATTCACACACACATTCATCCACTGATGGCAGTGGAAACCATGCAAGGTACCTACTAGCACATCAGGAGCAATTAGGGGTTCAGTGTTTTGCTCAAGGACACTTCGACAGTAATTCTGCGGGAGCCCGGGAGCGAACCGGCAACCTTGCGGTTACCATCCGGTGACTCTACCCCTGAGCCACTGCCGCCACTGGGAACTACTTTTTTTTAGCTGACTAACTTACTTGCTTTAGTATATAGAGCAACGCCTAATGTACTGTGGCTGTGGTGAAGTAAAGGCAGGTTACAATATTTGCCTTTGAGAAGTAGTGGAGCAGAAGAAAACACATTTTTTTTCTTATTTTTCTTTCTTAGTTTTTTAGAAAAATCAGCCAGGAACTCTCTCCCCATCCATTTAAACTGCCTCTATTATTCGCCATCTTTGCCCAAGCCAAACCCCACTTCTCTCACCCTGCCATCTCTCTCTCTCTCTCTCTCTCTCTCTCTCTCTCTCTCTCTCTCTCTCTCTCTCTCTCTCTCTCTCTCTCTCTCTCTCTCTCTCTCTCTCTCTCTCTCCGTGGACCTTTGCCCTGCTGTTTGATCTGGTACCGTGTAATGCTCCAACCACACTTGACTCGACTCTGTCAAGTGTCAATCACGGCAAATCCGCTGGAGATGCTGCTTGGCTGTAACATCGCTCCAGTCTCTGATCCCTCTCGTACACGTGTGTGTATGTGAGCTGAGCACGTACATGTATTGACTTCCTTTGATCCTCACCCCATCTCTCTCTCTCTTTCTCAGCTAAGGTGTCCTTGGCCTGAAAAACCTGCAAAAACATGTGGTGATTGGTGTTTTTAGTGCTGCTACCATTCGTGCGCAAATGTCACCCTCTGCAAGAATTGAGATAATTACTATTCTCACACGATTGTACGTTTTTTTTCCCCATGATAATATGTATTGCATTCACTCTTCACGCTGGAGAACAGATGTAATGGGACTAAATTAAAGGGGCTCTACCGTGATTTTAAATGGTTGCCCTTTAATATACCCACTGGTGACTAAACAAACGGAGAAATCATTCACTTTCCTACTCTCTCAGGATGCTATTCCAAGACATTGCAGCTGCAGTACCACAAATGTCCACCCCTCACAGGGGGCGCCCTCACCCCCTGTCCGCCTAGTGATGAGGATGACGTAACGGTGATGTCAATAATATAACTATTGATGATGGTATTATCCCCAGAAAGTGTTGGGGTACTTGCTCTCTGCTCGCTCCGCTCACGCACAAGTAGGCCATTCTACTTGTGCGCAGCATGCAAGTTTGCACTCTACCAAGTGCTTTAAATCAGAGGTTTTAGTCTGCATTTTTTGTTTGCTTGTTTGTTTGTTTGCCAGAATCAGATCTGTGCAACATCAATATTGAAATCTGATTGGTC
>CM076982.1:41053983-41298983 GCA_039105355.1 Benthosema pterotum | reverse complement strand
CCCCCTCTATCAAACAACTGGTAAACCAGGCATGCTTAACAAACTGAAGGGGGTGTCCACATACAAATGACATTTTAACAAATACTGTACACTTTTGGGAAAAAATCATGGCATGACTTCGGACACTTTCAAGCTTCTATCCGATTGGTGATCGTCATGTGGTACTACAACTTCTGCCACGTGGTCAAATACTGGTTTGCGATTGGCTTAAAAAGAGTGGTAAATAGGACAACTCCGCTTGTAACTTCGAAATACACGGCTGTGATATGATGCAAATTAAATGCAAATTAGACGCCAACGGCTCAGAACGATTATATCCTTGCAAGTTACAAGTCTGTTTCTTTCATTCATGGGTAAAAAAGTGGTAGAAGCGTAATTTACCATGAAAGGACGTGGGTTGTTGGCTGATTTACCCACTGTTTCAGGTTAGAGTGGGTAAATTAGCCAACAACCCACTCCCTTTCATGGTAAATTCCTTACATTCAAGCTGCCTTTCAAGCGCTGCTCATTTCATTGACGTCACGCGCCTGCTACAATCTTGCAATGACCCGATGTGGTGTGTTGCGCGCGTATGGTGCGTATATTGGCTATTTTCTCTGCCGTGTTTACAGAGAAAGTGGGAAAAAATAACTTACAGTAGCCTAAGGAGAGACAGCCGGATCAATTAGCGCACTGCGACCTCAGCTGCGACCTGTAATTATATGGCTGAGGCTCGCTGCGACCTTCAGCCTAAGAACCTGACGACTGTATGCTCTGGATAATTAACCGACAGTGAGCGGAAACGCCTGTTGGTGTTCTAAGCGTGATTAGCACTATTAATATTACTTAGCATTACTTAGTGTTATTAACAATGCTTAGCATTTGTGTTGCTTAGCAATATTAGCATTATTAGCAATACTTACGGTTAGCATTATTTTCATCATTAACAATACTTACCATTATTAGCAGTATTACCATTACTGACTTAGCATTATTAACATTACTTGGCATTATTAACATTGCTTTGTTACTTTATTAGCATTACTTCAGCTTCAGCTAAAAATATCAGACCTACAAGCTCACGGCGTGCCACTCGGTGGCGCGCCGTGAGCTTGTAGGTCTGGTATGTAGGTCTGGTATGAGCTTAAACAGGAGTAACGTAAAGTATGCCGGCCGTGACCTAACATGTGTTGCATCAGTTATTAAGTAAGCTGGCATATGTGACCGCATCTGACGCTTTGTGCCTCTTGTCGGACAAGACTAATTTCCCCTGGGAGCTATGAAAGCGTATTTTTTTATTTTTTACCCAAATTCACTTTTTAGCATATTGATACAGTTCAGACTTTGATCTTACTATTCATCCGAACAGTTAGATGATTTGGAGAAGTTAAATGTGTGTATTTAGTTGCCAAAAACGCGACTTAAAATCGGTAGGTTTAGCGTCTTTGTGTGGGTGGGAGAGGGGCGACTCGGTGATTTGCATACATTGATTGTGATTGGTCATCCACAGTACACTCGGTCTCTGAGAGGAACGGTCTCTGGTTACAGCAGAGTCCCAGTGCATTACAAGACACCCCGCAGACCGCATTGATGTTGTTTTTAAGACATCCAAATAAATAATGTCACTTTCCCGATGTACTTCCGAAGTAGTTCGTCCTCCCTGCATGGTGTGTGCGTGTGCGTGTGCGTGCGACGCATGGCTGCATTGCATGAATGAGCGACGGACGGCTCGTTTCGTGTTTACTTTTAAAAAGATTGTGATGAGTGTGGAGAACGCGTTAGCAACAGGCTATGTTGTTATAATCACTTCAGTCTCTGTTGGGAGGACGTGAACACAACAATATTAAAGGAGGAATCCAACTCTGCCCATTTGCCTGTCTGTAAAACAACTGCCCCTGCCCAGGCCACAGCAAAATCAGCCCCATAAAACCCATCCTGTTCCCGTCCATGCGTGACGTAGCTAGTTAGCTTAGCCTACAGACAGAGATAAGTAAACTCCGTTCACTTCATGGGGCCAGTCTAATGGAGGATTTTCTGCATACGGCAACAGCCCAGCTTTAACGGTCTTAAGTTGCTTTATTTTAGATCGTTTTAGTAATAGTACAACATAAACACTATCGTACAGTAAAACGGCTACTGTACAATAACTGTACCATTGACATGTTGAAAACATCCATAAAACAGCTCGTATTTGTAACGCCTTCGATTAATTTCCAACTCCAGTTTGTCCCTATTTGAGCTACATGAACAGCGCTTGAGCGCTCAGTTTCTGACCCCTCAATGTCGCAACTCTACTAGATACAACTGGCTACCCATCATGCATTTCACCCGGCACAAAGACGGGTGGTCTGGTGGTGGAAAACAATGTAGGCTATTTCCAACGTGTCCCTATCCAGGCTGAATGAACAAGATTTATATTATAACGTTGTTTGTCCCGATAAAGAGTAAACCTCCATGGCTTTTATAATGTGTTTAACATGACTTATTTTGATCATTGTTATTACTGCCTGTAAATGTCTGATATAAAACCGCTATCAGCCGTTTTTTATTTTTCTTTTTTGCCCGCAAAACGATCTATATTATAATGCAGGGGTTTTCAACAGGTCCCTGCAGTGGTCCCTGAGAGGAGCCAGATGTAACTCTTTGAGAGTGTAAACATGAAACCAAAATCCCTTGCGGGTCCATTTGGTTTCATGTTTACACTCTCAAGAGTTAAAATATTCATCATGTGAATTATCCCAAGTCTACAAAACTAGAGAATGTAGAATGGTCATTTTGATCTGTATGTTGAACTGTTTTGTTTTCTCTGAAGTCATCCTAGCATTGTTGACAAAAGTAAAAGAAATCTTTAGCTTTGGGGTCTATCAAATAGTGGTCCGTCGCTCAAATTCTCAATAAATAGTGGGGCTACTGTATACAGTTAGCCTATACAGTTTGTGGGGGTGGTTAGGGTATTTAAATGAGGCATTATGGGTGGAGTGGAAGACCGTTGTCACCTCCCATTGTTAACACCCACTTCTACTCTGCTGTAGGTGTGAACTTTTCTCAAACTTAAAATGCCTTTTTCTCAGCTTTCCTATTTTGGGACACCCAGATTTAAATGCTCACAACTCCTACAAAAATGCTCCAATTTCCTTGAGTGATGCATCAAATGAAAGCTTACATTGTATACTTTAATAATCTGTAAAAAACAGAAAATTGACCTAGGCCTCCTTGAGGCACAAAGCGTCAGATGCGGTCACATATGTGTGTGTGTTTCAAAAACACAATCCAACTTTTCTTCAAACTTTTTTTTTCTCCAAACGGTGTGTTGGAGGAAGGCACAGTTCTTTTCCCAGGCATCGCCTCAGGCCAAAGGCAAGGTTGTTTTTTGCTTGGAAGACATTCCGTGTGTCTCGCCACGTGGGTTCTAGGATTCTGATTCCACTTCAGGGACTCCGTGTTGATGTTTACTCATTTCTCGAGGAAAATGTTTTTCTCCGCCGTCGCCATGCATTCAAGGCGATGTGGTTACAGCTACCGGTATAAACAGTGGTTTCCAGTATTCTCTGAGAAGTGTTTGTATGAACACGTTTCAGTCATCCAACCCCCTCCCCCCTCCCTCCCACCCAATGGACAAATGAAAATCCTTGGACTGGAGATGAACACTTTGACCTGACAAAATGTCTTCTAAATCCTAACAGAAAAATCAATGTTTCCGTGTACACTAGTTCATACCAAGGACCCCTAGAATCATCTGTGTTTGGCCGCTGACCCACATCTGAAAATATGGAGTCAGTAGAAAGTAGCAGATAGATCTGCTCTTTTCCAAAACCACAGCTACCGCAAAGATTACATACTGTATATGTGTCTGTGCCACATGCTTTCACGTTCGAAACCCTTATTTTGAAGTGCCAGACGGATTTCCGAAACTGGATGTATAATGACGTTGTCGTGTTTCCGGTGTCTTGAGCATTCTGTATAACCCTCTGTGCAAAAACATCCGGGTGTCCACCAGTCCCGGATGTACCGCTCATGTCTCTCATTGGAAATGACTGGTTTGCCAGGGAAAAAATGGACATTGAGGGGTAGAATCTGACGATAACGCCATTCGAATCCATGGGACAGAATGGGTGCAACCAAACGATGATTGGCCAAACGATACGTTCGGATCAAAAGATGGATTAAATCATGGAATCGATAAATCTTTGAGTTTCTTGAGTTCGGCGTGCGACGAAGGCAAAATATTAAAACACCAAAAGGGTTTTCCATACTGAATGAATTCATCCCTAATGTTCAAAATTCATTATTCTGTTCATTATTCTAGTTGGATGAACGATGCGTGACCCTACAGTTTTACATACTGATATACTGTATCTGTATGTAAAAATGCAAAATACCCACCTGGAGTAACCCCCTTTTTTCTAATCATGTATTTGCCCTGTTATAAAATTTGGTGGGGCAGTCAGGCCATTTAGGGGGGCATTGCCCCCTCGTGCTTATGCCTATAGATCCAGTCCTGGACTTAAAGGAGAATTCCGGCCCAAAAGTTTTTTTGTATCTTTATTTGCAGTTATTTTTTTTTTTTAAAAGTGGTCCAGGTGTTATTTTGTGAAAATACTCCTTTATGGCTGTTTCCCCTACCCCAAAATAAGCTTATAATGGGGCCAATGGGCGTTGTGCAAGTTCACCTATATACATCGCTCCAAAATGCAATTTTTTGCTATATATTGTGTCTCCACCATGTCAGTAGTGTGTTAACACTCACACTTTCACTTTCACTTTTGGTTCAGCAGTGATCCAGCTGTCTCAAAAGCTGGGGGCGTGGCACATGGTTTATGGCTGAACCACTGCTAAAACAAAAGTGAAAGTGAAAGTGTGAGTATTAACACACTACTGACATGGTGGAGACACAATATATAGCAAAAATTAGCATTTTGGAGCGATGCATATAGGTGAACTTGCACAACGCCCATTGGCCCCATTATAAGCTTATTTTGGGGTAGGGGAAACAGCCATAAAGGAGTATTTTCACAAAATAACACCTGGACCAATTTTTTCCAAAAAAATAACTGCAAATAAAGATTAAAAAAAACTTTTGGGCCGGAATTCTCCTGGACTTAATAGCTCCGAAAGCGAAGCCATCCTTATGGGCAGATCGATATCTCATAACCAGCACCAAGTTCTCATCTACAGTCACTGACCTGGGGGTGAAATGGACCCACTCGTTGACATTTGATTTCTGGTAACTTCCATACTTCCAAAATAGCAGATCTACATGGCTCCTTTCAAAAGATTTTGTACACATTTTGAATGTATGAAATATTTTTACAGTACATTTTTGGAAGGTAATACAGGCAACTTTAGTGTGTCCAAAATCTGTGTTTGTACACAGATTTGAATCTAACTCCACCTCACCTCCACTCCATTGGCTCACTCTGAAACTGGTGGAGACTGCTGCACTGTGATTGGCTAAAACGCCCCAATAACCCCCTCCCCCCACCCAATAGCACTGCCTTGTCCTGAGCCTGATGAAAAGAATTTGTTGACAACAACAATAAAGTTCTGGACCGTCTGCAGGGCAAAGCAAGTGTCTGTCTGCGTGGAAACAGCTGCAGCATCAAAGTCGTAGCGACGTAGAGGGGGAAAAAACGCAAAAAATGTATATAGTATATCCATTTAGATTTTTGGCTAGGAAGTTGCCTATAGTACCTTTAATACGGGACTTCTAGCAACAGATCAAATCTGCAATGCAGTACTAGTAGTTATACTTTTACCAAAGTAAAAGTATTTGAGTACTTTTTCCCACTCCTTGCTTGCAAGTTTGAGGACTCCAATTCCAATGCAACTCCTGTCTCCTCTGTCTCTCTGCCCTTGATCTCCTATCTCTCTGGATGAAACTCTGAATTAAGTAAAATAAACTGCCAAAGATAGATTCACACACACATTCCATAAATAATCCAGGTCCACACACTCAAGGAAGGTTGGGAAAACTGCTTAAAAAAGGCCTTTAATTCAGGATTGGTTTTCACAGCAGTGAACCGCGGGCTTGGCACAGTGTCTGTGCACCGCCACTGTGCCGCTGTAGCCCATAAATTGAATTTAGAGTCCCCACAGATGCATCAGTAGATGTATTGTTTAGCGATCCTATCTGAAACAAAACATAAATGGCAAGAAGAATTAAAAGAGAGAAAAAAAAATAATGCTGGGAAACAAAACCATAAATACTCAAGGTCCAGGCCTGGAGATATAGGTTTGAAACATTTAAAATGCTTGTAAATTCAAAGGGCTGCGGAATCATAAAAAATACACCAACACTTTTTCAAATTCAGTGTAGTGCTACTACACCCTCTTCCAGAAAACCTTCACACATTCCAAACTAGGTAGCCGTTCCTCAAATGTTTAATCAGGAAAGCATGTTTAGATTCAAGCTGAAAAGCATTATTTTATGCTTTGTCATTGCTCAAGCTTGAAGATCTATTTTGAAAGATCTTCCTGGAGCAAACATGTACAACGAGTGTCTCCGAGTTACTCCTTTACACCTGATGGGAGTTTCCCTGGTCGGACGTAACACGTGGAAGGAACACGTTATTCCAACCAGTTTCTGACCCTCCATCAGGCGCCCTGGCTGGCCAGGGGGAGGCAGTCTAAGGACCAGGATTACTGCATGTTTTTATGAGGGTATCTACCCTAGGAGACACAGGGAGAACATGCAAACTCCACACAGAAAGGCCCTTTCGCCAACCCAGACTCGGGTATGCATGGGCACACACAGCGTCCCTAGCTAGAATCAAACTAATGACCTTCCTTATAGCCGTGAGGTGACAGCACTATACCAACTGTGCCACCGTGGCCCCCGGCCTCACTTTCCGAATGTGAATTAAACATAATTAAATATTTAGTAACACAAACTTAACTTGCAGGCTGGAAGTTTATGTCACTGAGTTCAGCCTGAGCCTCTTCTGTGGTACCTGTGTTAACAGGAAAGCCATCAGTAGCTTGGTCTATATACCAAACAACTCAATAAGCAGGCTAGCAGGCAACCATAGAGTTATAGTCTTGCGTGACCTATTGGCTACGCATGGGGGCATCGGAAGAGTCATTCCACAGCAGGTCTGATTGGTTGAAACAGGTCACATGCCGTTACTTCAACTAGCACTCAGTATCGCCTAATCGATTCAAAGATTTCTGCTGGTGTTTTTCTCTCATTTGTGGCTGTAGTATCTACATCTTACTTTTCAGACATTCTAGGTAACTTTTGTAGAATTGATTGTAGCTTTGGAGTTTGGACAATGATCATCTGTCCACTACACTGAGAGTCCTATTCAGGGGATTAAACCTGGTGAAATTATCAGTGTGGTCCTTTTAAGGCATATTCAGTGAGTTCACTTAATCGATAAAATTAAGTGACCCCCCCAACACACACAGAGTGTGTGCATAAGCACATCTTGTTACCTGGGGGACCAGAGGGTTTTTTCCAAACCTCCCAAATCACTGAACGCTCCTTCAATTTTTGCTTGTACATTGCTTGCATCCCCTTTTTCCTTTCCCTAGTCACTAGACATTGCCATTTTGTATACTTACAGTACCAACACACAGGCTGGTCATTATCATAAAGCACTCCTTGACTCCAGCTGGTTAATGCTTGGTGATTATGTTTCCGGCCGTGGTGCATTGTATAAGGGAAGAAGGAATGGATGGCTGAGGAACAGTGAAAAGCCCTTGTTTTGGAGATGGAACGAAGCCATGTACGGCTTTGTAAAGTTTGTAAAGAAATCACCTCTTACTGCAATTTTGCAGCGTCCCTTAAGAGCCATTTGCGCACGCCACACACACACACACACACACACACACACGCACGCACGCACGCACGCACGCACGCACGCACGCACGCACGCACGCACGCACGCACGCACGCACGCACGCACACACACACACACACCACCTCCCCTCTTTATGCTTTAGGGTTGGATTCCAGCTTCTTTTTCCCCCCCCTGCATCTCAAACCTCATTAAGTCCTAGTGTGCATTTTGGCACTTTCAGCAAAGATACAGTACAGTACAGTACAGCAGCAGCAGTCAGACAGAATGCTGCTGCAGGACTGCGGGGTGGATCGTAGCACAGATCAGCGTGTTAACAGCTCCCTGTGAGACGCTGAGCTCCCGTAACGTTGCTCAAGGTGTGTGGAAGGAAGAAGAAGGGTGACGTGGCAAAAAAAACATGCACAAACATTATCCAGCTATAATAATGCCGCTTTGGTCCTTCGAGCCGGATGCTGAATATGAAAGTGCGGTGCTTATTGTGCAGTGGGTTCTAACCCTGTGGGTACTAAATGGCTTTTATTTTTAGGGGGGAATGATCCCATGATAATTTGCTCAAAAGTATGCGGGCGTAAGTTTAAATCCTACTCCTGCCGTGTCTCACATCTCCAGGGGTATAGTTCTCAGGGGTAGAGTCACTGGTTACCGGAAGGTGACATACAGTAGTGTTGAAGTGACACCTACCCAAATTGCTATGGTCCAATCACAGCAAAGCATAACGTGATTTGGACGAGTCTTTAGTATGGCTGTATTTACAGTCCCCTTCGAAACAGGCCTGTTTAGTCTTCACTAACATTATGAATCTTCAAAAAAAGATTTTGATCTCAACAAAGCAGTTGTATAAGTGGGCAAAGTGCAAAAGATTCCATCTTGTAAACCTCTACAACAGCTTTGCAACCGTGACAGGGGAAAGAAAATGTGTCGATTGGCTAAAAAATGGCAACTCTCGGGGGAAGTTTACATGGTGGAAGTCCCACCTTTTGATAGACTCTCTGCCTTAGATGGTGCCCAGGCTTTCCTTTATGCGGCACAGATTAGGTAAGCCTCGAGACCAAGGCTACATATTAGAGTCCTTCACGGGTCCATTTTCAAGGAACCGACTCGATTCAGACCCGGACGTAATCGGAGCCGCTCCGTTTTGGGCCCGCTGCTATAATTAACATGACGGCTCCGGACCGTTCAAAGCCCGGGACGATTTAAACCGGCTCCGAGACGAGCCCGGTGCTATTATTGAAATGATGGCTCCGGACCGTTCAAAGCCCGAGGCGATTCAAACCGGCTCCGAGACGAGCCCGGTGCTATTATTGAAATTATGGGTCCGAACCGTAAATGTCCGAGTACCCGAAATGTCCGAACGCTTTAATGAGTTCTACTAGTATATTATGAATAAGACGGAAGCTTACTGTTAGTAGTCCTCTGTTGGGTGGTGCTGCGGCGCCACTCGATGGTCAATAGCCTACATTGAACACCATGCATGTTGAACAGGACTCGTGAGTCCAACTGTTCACAGCGTATAGAAAATAAATCCACGTCTTCTTTAGATGTTGAATCCCAGTAGTAGCTGTACTTTTCTTCTTAGCCATTATTCCACCATTGTGTGTGAATAAAAATAATAATCCATAGTCAACTATTATAACTGCCGTCTCGTGATGGTAGATCACACAATTCTTATCTCCGTTGTGGAAGAGTGGTTTCTTTTTTGTTCTTGTGGTCTCTGTCGCACCAGCAGCAGACCATAGTCTTTATTGCTTATCTTAATAATTATTATTATATCACGATAGTTAAGTTGTTGCCGTCTTCGTGTGTGTGTGTGTGTGTGTGTGTGTGTGTGTGTGTGTGTGTGTGTGTGTGTGTGTGTGTGTGTGTGTGTGTGTGTATGTGTGTGTGTGTGTGTGGTGTTGTTGTTGTGATGATGACGTATGCAGTAACTTCCTGCTATGCTGAAGTCACGTGACTCAATGCTCGCCTCTCACTGGCCGGAGGAGAACAAGGGGGGGATGGTGAGGGTGATTGACAGCTGTGGCGGCCAATCCTCGGGTTTTGGGTGTAACCCGAGGTCCGAGACGCCCCGGAACCGGCCTGATTGTACCCGGGACATGCAGGGGACATGCAGGAACCGGCCTGAACGAACCCGCAACATCGCGGAACCGGACCGTTTGTGCCCGGATGTCATTTCTTGTAAACGGAACCGGAACCGGCCACGGGCCGGGTCGGTGCTCGGGTTTTATCGGGTCTCGGGCTAACCCGAAGTACTCTACTACATATGTTTCCACGGCATACGGCATGCCTTGTTGACGGCTTTGGAAGAGATTTTGGTTCCTAACACTCCTGGCCATGATAGGTTCCTAATTTGAACCCATATTTAATGTCTAATGTCCATTACATTTACATTGGAATGAATGAGCCCGGCTGGAAAGTGTCCAACCCATGGTTGGAAACTTTAGAGGGCGGGGCTTACAGAAAGATCCATTGCTCCCGAAGAGCTTGCACGGTTTCTTCTGCCATCAACATACGTCAATGCAATACACCATTTATATAAAGCACTTTGGATAAAAGCCATATATACATTACATACAGTAAATGCACCATTTAACATTTCTCGCTCCTCTCTCTTGGTTTTCATGTCTCTCTCTCTCCCTCTCTCTAAAGAATAAAGCATTATAACATGCCTGGGGGGAATATTATGTGTAATATCACGTACCTGGCCGGTGCCTACCACCCTATTACCATATTAAGAGCTGAGAGGAGATTAGATGAAAACATCATCGATCCCTGCAGCTGAATGGAGCTCTAAACTGCATCCTTAGCATAATCTGTGTATATATATACGTGCGGAGGAGATGCTTCCACGCTAAGGCCCCCTTTTTTATTATTCACAAAGCGAGAGTCTCCAGTGATCAGTGAAAACCTCAGACGCACACAAACTCTGCGTACGTGTGTTAAAGACTGAGCGCCCGTGAGTTAGAGAGGCTCTGCTTCATCCAGTCTCGGTGAATATACAGCTGAAGTGAAGATGAAGCGAGAAGGCATGGGGTGCTCCGTCGTTTGCTGATTTCTGTTACATGCTTTCCCAACTTTTTGAACCAAAGTAAAAATCCTCTGTGTTCAGGGAACTCAAACCCCGAAAAAACAAATGGCATATTTGTCTCCAACAGGATGAAGGCATGGGGAGAGTATGTCCTGCACTCCGTCTGTCCATCTGTCTGATATTTCAAATTCTATCCTGTTTGGCTAACGATGGCCTCCAAAGTCTGCAGGATTAGCCTGTTTTGAACAAAAAAGCCTTGCATCGAGAATGCAGCGACATTTTTCCACGCACTTCCATGCAAGGCTGAGGAATGCATTGCATCCCATTCACCTGGTAACAACATGCCGTTGTTTTTAATTCCCATTGGTCAGAAATGACTAAATCCCGTCTCTAACCCTCACCCTCAACATACTGTAGATGCGAGCATTCCACAGTTTGGACACAGGCAGGGCTTAAAACATGTCGGTCAGCCGACATGTTTGATGGTAGAATTCCAGCACGTTTGGGACTCCACATGTATGGGAGATGTTTCGGATCTATGGGCAGTCCCCATTCATCACATAGCGTCAAACAGCTGGAATTTTGCAAGAAAACCCTGAATCATTCATTTTTACCTACCAATTTCCATCAAAGGAGTACAAAGGAATGTCTGAAGAGAATTCTTTTCACCTATGCTATCCTTTGGGGCTATTATAGCGCCACCACCAGTGTTCTCCTATGGAAACTTGGCATCTCGTCTAAAATTAATGATTTAGGAAGGTGGCAAAGACAAAGGAATCTCCATGATAATTTGGAAGCTTCGTGGTGTGTGATAGAAAATAACTCCTTTAAAGATGGAGTGCCGTGATTTTTTTCTACCCTAAAACATGATCATCAGGTATTAATGTTATATGAAAAGTAAGATTTTTTCCCCAAAAGTGTACAGTGTTTGTTAAACTGTCATTTTTATGATTCCACTCCACCAGTTCATTAAGTATGCCTGGTTTGCCTGGTGGGTGGTGATGGGTGGAGATCCACCTGAACTGAAGCCACACCCACAGCTTTAGTTGTATGATAAAGGGGGAGGAGTTATGGGAGGAGCTGAGCACATGATGTCACTATACTGAAGTTTTTTTCATTGGCACGATTGACTGGAAAGGTTCAGCCCCCAGGAAGAAACCCTAAATACAAAGGGAAGACATCATTGCACATAAAAAACACACAAAGGGGTCTATTTACATACTGTCACCTCTTAAACATGTACAAAATTGGAAAAAATACAAAAATCACGGCACCCCCACTTTAAATAATAACGGGTGGGATTGGACAGTTTACCGCACGTGGATATGACATGATGACTTCTCCTCGTGTGCGTAACGCCGGCCTACTGTGTGTGTGTGTGTGTGTGTGTGTGTGTGTGTGTGTGTGTGTGTGCACGTGTGTGCGTGTGCGTGCGTGCGTGCTTATTGCACCTCGATCCTTCCTCTAACGCTGATGCGCTTGTCGATAATTGAAGTGTCTTTTTCGCTCCGCTGCCGGTCACGGTTGCCAGGTTACCAACTGTGATCTTTTCTGGCCTGCATCTACCTCCTTCCTGCATGCAACGGTTCACGGCACGCATTAGTCGCGGCACATAGAGAGGAATATAGGAGTTATAGAAGCGCTACGACCCCCTGAGGGCACAAATCAATGCACGAGGGTCTCAATACTGTCATTCCAGTCGCCCTGGAAAATATTAGTCCAGGCAGGGGGTCAGTCCTTCTGAGCTATTAGTCAAGCACTCGTACCTGTATGCGATTTTCTGGCACAGATTTCCAAGTTCCCTATCGATCAGTGCTGGATTAAAAGATTTGACCGCCAGGTGAATATTTCATGAGCGGCATGCAGCGCCGTTATTGTGTGTTGTTGTGGAATTGTTTCGAGACGTGTGTGTGTCCGTGTCCGTGTGTGTGTGTGTGTGTGTGTGCGCGCCGCGCGCGCCGCTATTAGACCATAGCCTAGTGCGCCTCCAAGACCTTAAGTCCCGTCTTTACTATGCATGGCTGGGCTCATTTTCAAGAGAGAGAGAGATTTTATGTTGGCAAATCAAATATTCATGCTGTAATGGTTTTGGATGACAAGGGCTCCTTTCCTTTCCACCCGCGATGTTAATCCGTTCCGTGCGGGAAGCCATTTTGTTGGTGTCTTAACATGCTTGTCGCTAAGAATGTGATTCCACACCGTTTTCTCAAAATTATCTATTCCATTTGGATCCTTCTAGTGATTTTTGACTGCATTGCGGGCAAAACTCCACAACTGATTCAAGAGCAAATTAACAACTTACATTTACTTCCTGTACTTCCACATCTACATTATGTGGAAAGACACTGGAAGGTCTTGAATGTACAGTATGTATGTATGTCATGGCTCTGTGCAGTACCTCATACAACCATAAGAGGGTGGCGCCAGGATTGTATTAGCTATCATTGACTTTAGCTATTGAAAGCATTACCTTTATCTTACAGCATTAGCTATAGAAAAATAGCAGATCTGTGCACAATTTCTTGGAAAATTGTGACCATGCGATGCAAATCTTTGCTTCTGGGAGGTTCCCTGGGACTACATATTCTCAGACGGGGGGTCCACAGTCAAACACAAAATATTCCGGGGGTTCTTGGCATGAAATATTACTCGAAAACATAGGTCTTTTCAGAAAACCGTCAGGTTTTTCAACGACATTTTGTCCCATCTTCAGCGTCAGGGGCTCCTTTCCTTTCGAAGCGCGATGTTAATGGGGCATCTGTGCACTCCCCGCGCCTCGCACATGACAATTAGACAAGCTGTATGAAGTTAGAGGAACACGTTGCGGGGACACGGAGAGCAGGCCGTTTGAAACGACCCCCAGGTTCACAGCGCCGGGGCAACGACACAACGACAACGCGCAAAGCGAAAGTTGGATCCGTGGGCGGCAGCAGCACAACAAAGTTCCATTTCATGGTCTTCAAACGCTCATCACAAAGCAGATTAGATCTGGCTGGAACTGTGAATGTTTTTTAACCGGGTGGGCGCTTATTACTATCATCCAGACCTCTAAAGCAGTCGGTTCATCTGCTTTTTTCTCTTTCCATTGAACGCCGTCCAGTTGGCCTTCGTTCTGCAGCGGAGCTGAGAGAGTGCTTTGTTTCTGAGCACTTTGTTGTATGTGTGTGTGTGTGTGTGTGTGTGTGTGTGTGTGTGTGTGTGTGTGTGTGTGTGTGTGTGTGTGTGTGTGTGTGTGTGTGTGTGTGTGTGTGTGTGTGTGTGCGTTTCTATTGAACGCCATCCAGTTGGCCTTCCTGTCATGTATGAGAGGTTCCAGAGTGCTTTGTTTTTTGACCACTTTGTTGGAGCTTTTCT
This sequence comes from Benthosema pterotum, assembly GCA_039105355.1. NCBI lineage: Eukaryota > Metazoa > Chordata > Actinopteri > Myctophiformes > Myctophidae > Benthosema > Benthosema pterotum. Next base: position 41,284,823 of record CM076982.1, on the reverse strand, counting down.
CTCTTTCTCGCTGTGTGTGTGTGTGTGTGTGTGTGTGTGTGTGTGTGTGTGTGTGTGTGTGTGTGTGTGTGTGTGTGTGTGTGTGTGTGTGTGTGTGTGTGCTCGCTCGTGGCAAGTCTGCCCCACATTTGTGCATGTGCATGTGTGCGTACGTGTGTCGGTGTCTTAAGTGTGTGTGTGTGTGTGTGTGTGTGTGCACATGTGTACGTGTGTGCATGTGTGCATATGCATGCATGTGTGCACGTGTGTGTGTGTGTGTGTGTGTGTGTGTGTGTGTGTGTGTGTGTGTGTGTGTGTGTGTGTGTGTGTGTGTGTGTGTGTGTGTGTGTGACGTGTGCTTGTGCATGCGTACGCTCGTGTGCGTGCGCACACACACATGCATACGGTGTGTGTGTGATAGCACATGGCTGTAGTGTATATCATCCGTATGTGCACTGCTGTGCCTGTCCGAAAGCCTGTGTGGCTGTGTGTGTGTGCGTGCATGTAGCGTGCACATATGTGTTAAAAGTGTCAGGCAGCACCTGCTGACTGTGCAGCAGCAGTGCCAGTATAGCAGCAGATAACAGCAGTATTAGTGAAGGCCAGCGGCTGTAAAAGCTCTGTTGATGGAACGGGCCGCCGAGGTGATAAGATGGAAGCCCTGGACACACCGAGGGAGAGGGAGGCAGGGGCGGATCTATAGGCATAGGCATGGGGGGGAATTGCCCCCCCTAAATGCCCAGACTGCCCCATGATGGCATGCAAAACAACCCAAGAAGTGCTTATATTTAAAATGAATGAATGAATGAATGAATTTCATATTTAAAATGAATGAATGAATGAATGAATGAATGAATGAATGAATGAATGAATCATTAATTAATTAATTAATTCATTAATTCATTCATTCATTCATTCATTCATTCATTCATTCATTTTAAATATGAAATTTAAATGAAAATGTGCTAAATTTGTGCTAAATGAAATTTATTCATATAGCACATTTCTAGACAATAGGTCACAAATTGCTTTACAGATTGCAGGCATATAGTAACAACATAGAACATACAACAGAAAAGACAAAACAACACAAGAACATCCGATTGACAGCAGGACACGCATATCAGAAACCAAAATACAGGGAAATATAGAACGAGTCTAACAGAAACACTTAAAATACAAGTAAGTTTTTAAACCAGATTTAAAACACTACTACTGCTACTAAATAACTACAGTCGTGGCACCACTAAACCAACAGCATTTCATCATTGAAAAGAGAAAACATCCCTGAGTTATGCTGCGTGTCGGTTGCAACTTCAACAACAATTAATTGATGCTTAACTTGCCTAATAAAAGTCCTGTAACCGAATATGGTATGGGTGCGGATTCATCATGAAGCCACCCCCATACCATTTTCTCCTGCCCCCCAATTGGGAAATATAACATCCGCCCCTGGAGGGAGGGGAGGGGAGGGGAGAGGAGGGGAGGCATGTATGCTGTTAGCGTATACCACTGTTCTGGGCTTAAATCTCTCCCCCCTGTGCTGGGATTAGTTCCACCGTTGACCATCTAACCATGCCGCAGAGCTCAACCCGGAGAGGTGCAGTCCAGGGGGCAGTGCACCGAGTATCTTTACTCAAGTATTATACTTAAAGGATAGACCACTTTTGTGAGTTTTCTCTGTAGTTATACTTTGCCATCATGTACTGTAATTCCAAATGTGGACAAGAAATTAAAAATAAGAAATAAAAAATAATGTCCCAGTGATTAGACATTGATATTTCCTCATAGCCGTCCCTGTTCAGCCGTAGCATTGGAGTCAACAGGGACTGTCGCTGCTCTCTCTCATTATATGGTATATACTCTAAGCAGCAGGCTTCAGTGATTGGTTCATACCAAGAGTTCATACCAGGAGTCTGACACTGCTGAGTGACAGGGTTGTCGGCCAATCAGCTGCTGTAGTTGGATTTTGAACTAATACCACACCGGAAGGAGGGACACCAGTCGTTGAATCGCAGGGGGAAAAATAACACTGTAGTATTTTTAAGGAGGTGATTTGGGTGCTGGAGCGGCGCATGCATCCCACATGCAAATGTAGTACTTTGTACTCCAGTGCATTTATTTTAAATGTTACTGTAGTGTAGAATTTAATTACTACCAGTATTACAAAATATGCTAATTTAAACTTTGTCCATTTGAGAATAGCTAATCTACAAGTTCATACCTACCTGCATACTTAAGCAGTATTACACAAGAGGGTCATTCTACAACAGTTGTCTTAATTCTACAAACTAGCTAGCCTAGCCACCCAGTCTGCTGCACTTACCAGAAAAACACCAGCTGAAATCTTTGTATTGATTAGGCGCCCCGAGTGCTTGTTTAACGAGCTGCATGTGACCTGTTTCAGCCAATCAGATCCAGAGTTCCTGGATTGCTACTCGTGCTGCCACGCTCACGGCAGTTTATTATTTTGTTCTTATTTTACTTTATAGGCCACTAATGTCCTCTTTCGGTTTTAGCTTTTTGATTGGACGCCGGCATGCCGGTTCGTGCTCAACAGCTGCTCGTTAAAAAATAAGTATTGGCTGGTGCCTGTGAGGACAGAAGGAGGCAAGTTATTTATATACTCTGTCCTGCTCCCACATATTCACCCTGGTAGAGACAAGAGGGTGAAGTCATCGACCGTTTCTCTTCTTTTCCTTGGCCGTGGTGTGGTTTGCACCCTGATAAAAAGATATGCACATGCACGCTCTTCGAGGGCTGTCCTGCACAAAACTGAAACTAGGGTTAGGGGTTTTTGCAGTTCACTGGAACTCCTTATATGGTCAGCACACTCTATAGTAGGCCGGTTTGTCACAAAAAAATAAGTGATATTTACTACTGCTACTAACTAACTACAGTTGTGTCACCACTAAACCAACAGCATTTCATCATTGAAAACAGAAAACTCTCTGAGTCAGACCTTTAGATTTATGCATGCTGCGTGTCTGTTGCAACTTCAACTACAACTGATGTTATTATTGATGCTTTACTTGACTAATAAAAGTCCTGTAACCGAAAATGGTATGGGTGTGGAAAATGGTATGGGGGCGAATTCATCGCCCGTGTCGCTTCGCGCCACGGGCAATGAAGTCGCCCCCATACCATTTTCTCCTGTCCCCCCAATTGGGAAATGTTACTTCCGCCCCTGGAGGAAGGGGAGAGGAGAGAAGGGGAGAAGGGGATATTTGAATTACTTACTTACTTTACTTACTGGCCTTTATGCCGGCTGGCATGTAGGGCAGCAACAAAGGATCTCCACTTCAGTCTGTCCTGGGCTCAGTGTCTTTATGGATCCCCAGGTGTGATGCAGGGTCTTCAACTCTCCCTCCACCGTCCTGCACCATGTATTCTTCGGTCGGCCTCTTTTGCGTTTGCCCTCTGGTGTCCAGTGAAGTGCAGTTGTGGTGATGTTGTAGTGTTCTCTGCGTATTACATGGCCAATCCATTTCCACCGTCTTCTCATTAGGATGGTGTCCATGTTTTTGTTTGCACAAGTGGCGGAGGTGTTGGTTGGATATAGTTTGGGGCCAGAATATTTGCTGGATTTTTCTTAGGCTTTTGGCTTTTTGTGGAAGGTTGCCAGTTTGTGGAGGTCATGTTCTGTTGTTCTCCAACATTCTGAACCGTAGAGCAGGATAGACGGGAAACAGCTCTCATACAGTCTGACTTTGGTGTTGGTGTTGTACTGGGCCGACTTCCAGGCGTTATTAAACATCTGTAGGGTGTTTCTGGCCTTGCATGAGCCTGCTAGTGATGTCGCTATCGGCTCCTCCATCATGACTGACAACACTGCCTAAGTACAGGGGCGGATTGGCCATCTGGAGTACAGGGAGTTTTCCCGGTGGCCTGCGCCACCTAGTGGCCTGGACAAGATCCGAAATGCACTAGTGGCACTTCCAAAATGCACTAGAATGCGCTAGAGGCTCGCCTGGAACATACAGATCAAAATGACCATTAATCTTCTACATTCTCTAGTTGTGTAGACTAAGTTGGGCTAATTCACGTGATGAATATTTTAACTCTTGAGGGTGTAAAAATGAAACCAAATGGATCTGCAAGGGTCCATTTGGTTTCATTTTTGCGCTCTCAAAGAGTTACATCTGGTTAACCAGCTCCCCCCCCCCCCCCAGGGTGGCCTGGCAAAGGCAAAATTGTCCCGGTGGGAAAATATGTGCCAATCCGCTCCTGCCTAAGTATATGAAATGTTCTGTTGTGGGTAGGTTTATTCCGTCTCTGTGAACTGGATGGGTGGTTGGGGATATTTGAATGAACACTGTTTATAATAAATAAGGCTGTTATAATGCGGGGCTTTGGCTGGCCCAGGGGCCATCATTTCTAGATCCGTCTGTGACCACACATCTTTTGTGCACGTCTTTTTGTGTTCCCAGAAGTGCCTCAATTTTGTGTGCCTCGCCTCGAATAAAGGCATTTTTCGGTAGTTAAAGTGTTAACAATAGTAGTCCGAGTTCCGTCGGAGGTCAACGATACCACGCTCTGGAGATTAGACCCGTCAAGCACATTACCACCTGGGGCTCGCACGTAATTATAGTTACTGTATGACATTGTACAGTAGGGACATTTACCTTCATTACGCTAATATGTGTTGATGCAGGAAAAACACCAGCTGCACACTGACACTAACATCATAATCAACCAGCGTTAACTGCAAAAGATGGTTGTTTTCTCCATTGCAGCACTGTACAGTACAGTACAGCACAGCTACCTAATGGGTGTTTTCATATGATAAATTCTTGTGATTCTCTGCAAAGACAAAACATCTATTCAATCTGTACCCATCAATAGCCTGTATCTTCTATTCATCATCTCAGATGGTACTTTTGGTCAAAACAGCGTATATTCCATAGCTCGGAGCTGATGAAGGTTACCATCTTACTGCAGGGTAAACAAGGGCTCAATGTTACATCCTATGTGCTGATATAAATTACATTTCTGGACTGGAAATTTGGCTCTTTTTTGATCTCCCAAAGCGGTAACTGTCATAGTAAAAGTAAAAATCCAAACCTCCTAATGATTTAACCCCCAGTGATCGTGGGGTCCCCATTCACCTAGAAACGATCAAAATCCTCAGGTGCACGTGTGTACTGTACGTGCACGCACACAGTCTATAACTCAATGGGACGAGCGACTGGAAGTGTTAGCCTAACCCGGCTCAATTTGAGGCTTTACTGGGGGCTTTGGCTGTGACCCGGTGAACCGGACGTCCTCATTACTCTGTGTTGGTTTTGCAGCCAGATTGTGTGCATTACTGCATTATTCTGAAGATTCTAGAGACTTCCACAGGATACTTTTTTGATTCTGATGTCTTTATTTAAGTGGGATTAAATTGATACATTAAAATCATCATCATTAAAATCATGGAAATAGCTCTTCTGGCAGAGCAAATAAGCACAATTAAACTAGTAGGGATTCAATAAATGCTGACAGAGTGTTAAGTGTTGAGAAGATAAATACGCAGTATATATAGCCTGTGCTGTGTATATATAGGGCTTTAGAGGTTAAATAACTGTGGATTTGACTGTGTTTCTTTCACCTCATCTCTACCCTGGATCTGCGAGATGAGCTGAGGCGTGGAAGCCTTAGAGGATTTGCAGGAATGCAAATGATCTGCTCTGGAACTATTACTAAAACAGGGAGATTATCTGCCTTTCTCATATAGCGATCAATCACATTCTGGGCTTAAGCTTTGGCAAATCGTTCGATGATGTGGGTTCTATATAAAAAAGATAAGAGCCATGTATGTCTGACCATTTTCTTAGCACGTCTATGGTTTCAACGGACACTTTCTGTAACCTGGCACAGACTTGTTTCTATGTTGAAGTTCAAATTCAACTTCGCAACTCCATCTGGCAAGGAGCCTATCTCCACGAATGAAGGTCGAGATACTGTCAAGGCCCCTGATTGGTCTCTGAAAAAAAACAGTTTAGGCTAGTTGGAACAACATCCAATCAGAAACAAAGGCGCTTCGCAACAGTCAAGTAGGAACTCGCCAGACTCAGTTGCCGGTAACATTCAGAAGTTGAATGTTGCAATGGCAAATGAGGCTGGTTTCCAGGCTACACTTCCTGCTTGTACTGGCTTATTTTTTCAGCGGCGGCGAGCTTACAGGAAAAGCTTGCCACCGCCGAAAAAATAAGCCGGAACAAGCCGGAAGTGTCCGGTGAAAAAAGAGGAATGACGTCACAGCCGAGCAGAAAAAGTCTGCTCATGTCTTCTCAGGTGCCCATTGGCCAATGGCAAGAGAGAAGCCAACTTGCTTTACTTCCCGAAGGAGGAGGCAGTGGAAAAAACATTTGTATTGTCCGTCTGATTGACAAAGCTTGGCAAACATTCCTTCATGTTTTCTGCCATCTATACTGTAACTCCCATCGGCCGCAGAGCCGAAGGACGCGTCTAACAGTGTACCTTTTTCATGTCTATGTTCAGACGAACTCAATGACAACACACACACACACACACACGCACACGCGCACGCGCACACACACACACACACACACACACACACACATTGAGACGTTTATTAACCCAGTTCAGCGGGAGACCCTGTAACAATGTCTTGTCTGTCCTGAGCCTTGTCTCTCTTGTCTCTTTCATGTTCTTTCATGTTCTTTGTTGCCGTGTCTTCTGGAAGCCAATAACAGCATGTGAAGCCCCTCTGTGTGTGTGTGTGTGTGTGTGTGTGTGTGTGTGTGTGTGTGTGTAAGGGGCGGATCTAGGCATAGGCATGGGGGGGGCAATTTCCCCCCTAAATGCCCAGTCTGCCCCACCAAACACGATGGCATGCGAAACAACCTAAGACATTTCAAACTACTGCTGTAGTTACCCACTGCTAACTACAATTGTCGCACCACTAAACCAACAGCATTTCATCATTGGAAAACAGAAAACTCTCTGAGTCAGACCTTTAGCTTTATGCATGCTGCGTGTCTGTTGCAACTTCAACAACAACTAATGTTATTATTGATGCTTTACTTGCCTAATAAAAGTCCTGTAACTGAAAATGGTATGGGTGCGGCTTCATCGCCCGTGGCGCGAAGCGACACGGGCGATGAAGCCGCCCCCATCCCATTTTCTCCTGCCCCCCCCCAATGGGAAATGTTACATCCGCCCCTGTGGTGTGTGTGTGTATGTGTATGTGTGTGTGTGTGTGTGTGTGTGTGTGTGTGTGTGTGTGTGTGTGTGTGTGTGTGTGTGTGTGTTTCAGTCAGTCACCCCTCCTAGCTAGCTCGCCAACAGCATGTGTCTGTACGCAGCAGGGAGGGAGCTCTCCATTGACATTTCATTCCGGCAGACCACAATGCGTTTGGATTAGCACAGCGGGACATCACCGGTGTGTTGCTTTACATTGGTAGCTATAGGTTGTATTAGGCTACCGCACATACAGTAATTGGATATCAAAGTTCCTTGGGGGGGGGTGGTATATCAGTGGGTCCCCCCCGGCGAGCGATGGCAGTCACTATCACAATCATTTAAAACATATTTTATATGTTGTCTATCAAAAAATGGCATATGTACTGTACTGTATATTGTACAAAGATTTTTTTTCTGGAACAAGATATCCAAGATGTGTCTTCTTGTTTCTCAGGGGGGCATGAGTTCAAACAATAGGAAATTTAAGTTACCGTCTCTCGGTCTAGGCCTTGGACACGACGAGGACCGTAGGCGTGGTCCGTCGCAGTTGCAACAGAAGCCCAACATAGTTAAGAAAGCAGGCAACGCCGACGGGGTCCACCTCTTCCACTGGCGTCTCTCTCGTCCACATTGTTAACACGACGCAAAAAGCCGCGTTCTGCCATCGTAGGAGAGGGTAGGACGGCCGCAAGGATTATATGACGAGCACAGAGCGATTCATTACTGGCGTCGTAGGTCGGACGTTCTATCAATCTTAAACAGGCTAATGGCTCTTGGCCCTGCCCATAATTGCATGTTGTGTCCCGATTGGACAAACATTCTACTCCAAGCCAAGATGGTCTATGCATGAAGATTGGCCAACTTGCATGGCTGCCTCTCGAGTCGAAAAATTGACTACAAAGCATAGCTATCGTCTCCTATGGTGGCATGGTTTTCTCCTCTCAGAGCCCTTTATGTGTTGATCGTCAAATTGTGGACAGACAGAGACTCTTGTTGACTTCATCCTGGTTCGCCTCGCTAAAAGAAGCCATTTTAATATAAATATGAGTTATTGTGTCTCTTGTGATGATTGGGTCCAGTATTTAGTTTAGTGTCCATGAGTTAAGGAATGGATCATAAGCTATGTTCACATTCATTCTACCATTGGAAATGAATAGACTCAAACATTCTTCTGGTCTCCTAATCCCGCCCCCTTCAGGAAGTAAAGCAAGCTGTCCTCTCTTGCCATTGGCCTCTTGGCTCCAAGTTCTCTGGAGCAGAAAGCATACAAGTGAGCTTTTCAGTTTGTGGCTGATCCGTATCCGGCTTTAGCCAGGCGAGGGGGTCAGTGGCCAAATAAATCTCACATTTGAGTCATCCTTGACATAAAAGCGTTTGAGAACCACCAATATATATAGTTTATTTTCTGAAAACTGTCAGGATTTAGAGGACAATTTCAGCGGCATCTGTCTCGGGTCTTAAATGGCTTAAGGTCTGATTGACAGCCGGTGCCCAACGTGAGCCCACCTTGCTCACTGGTGCGCGCCATATAGATATTTTTTTTTCTAAACTTAGAAGCCATCGCCGTGTCAGATGGGTGTCGTTTCGCCTTTTTTTCTCCGCACACCGCGGCGCTCCTCTCTCTCTCACTCTGATGTATGAGGGTCATTTTCCCTTTTGAAGGCTCAAAGCTGCCAAGCTGTGATGTGTGTGAACCAGACCCCATGCGTTCGTTCCCGACCGTCAATAGCAGTGCTGCACGCAGCCAGAGTTGCGGCGAGAACCAACCCGGGAGAAGAGAGCAGGGCCGGATTTAGCCTGCCCTACTAGGGTGGGCTGGAAGAATAGCATGGTGGGCAACTCCAAGGTTTTTCTACATGAAGCAGTGGTTTTCAATCTTTCTGACACCAGGGCCCACTATTTTTTTGGCATTTGAGCCAACATTTGAGGACATTTTAGCCTCACAGACCACAAAACTAAAGATTTCTTTTGCTTTTGTCCACAAATCCAGGCTGGATTTGGGAGACAAAACAGTAAAACATGGAGATCAAAATGACCATTAATCTTCTACATTCTCTAGTTGTGTAGACTTGGGGCTAAGTCAGATGGTGAATATTTTAACTCTCACGCTCTCAATGAGTTACATCTGGTTAACCAACTTTCCACCATTTAGCTTGGGACCACTTGGAACTCTCTCAAGGACCACTGGTTGAAAACCACTGATATTACCTTTCATTGGGTGGGCATACAGTAGGCACGTTTGGGTGGGCTCTGCCCACCTCCTGCCTCCCTCTACATCCGGGCCGGAGGAGAGAGCTCGTACGCTCGCTCGCTCAGATAGAGAAAATACTTCAAAGTAAAGCCCTGTGACACCCGCGGTGCGCGCCGTGCCGCAATGTGTCACCGCAATGGGAGAGACCTTTTTATGGGTGGCTGTCTGTCTGCTACAGGAAAATGCTTTCATTCCCCATCAGCGAGGGGCGCTGACACGATGCCGTCGTTGTCACTCATATTCCACACACTCTCTCTCTCTCTCTCCCCCTTCTGTTAATTCATTTTGGGCGAGAGCGCCTTTTTGTGTTCTAAAGCTAGGGGTTTACAGCCTTTTTCATCCCAGGGCCCACCATTTATTCAGCATTTGAGCCACGGAGGACCAACAATTGAGGATATTTTTAGACCCACACACCCCAAAACTAATAAACTAAGATTATTATTTTTTTTGCTTCTGTCCATGAACCATTAATCTTCTAGTTGTGTAGATTCGAACTAATTCGCATGATGGATATTTTAACTCTTGAGAGTGTAAAAATGAAACCAAATGGACCCGCCAGGCTCCATTTGGTTTCATTTTTACGCTCTCAAGAGTTACACGTGGTTAACAACAACTTAGCTGGGACCACCTGGAACCCTCTCAAGGACCACTGGTAGTCCCCGGACCACCTGTTGAAAACCCCTGTTCTAAGCCTTACAATTAGCTTTAGCTATATGATAGTATAAAGCATTGGCTATTGAAAGCATTGGCTGTAGCTATTGAAAACTTTAGCATTGGCATTATTATGCTATTATTGAAAGCATAATTAAAACGCATTGTTGAAAGGGTTTTGTGAGGGTAGATACCCTGAGTGAAAAATGGGTTGCAAAAATTGTGGGATAAAAAATAAAATAACTTCAGCTATTGAAAGTATTAGCATTAGCATTGGCTTTAGCTTTTCTGGATTTTTTGTAGAATTTAGTGTCAGGTCAAACTGGATTAATATATTGTAAACTGTCATTCTGTCAAAGTGACATTCCCTACAGAATATTAATTCTAACTGTTGCCATTTCCGTCCAGCCTAAGCCCTATTTTATGCTTTCTTACATTCTAAAACTCTTTTCTGTTTTGACTGTGTGAGCTGCTTCTTGCGTGTCTGCCTGCCTATATTACTCTTTTCTAGCTCTTGGCTCTTATTATTGGTGTCATGAAGATGAGGAGAATATGCTCTCCCTCTCTCGCCCCAAAAGTGATTCACAAATCACCAATTTTCCATTCGCTACGCCAGCCAGGCTCCCATTGTTGCCTCCACCAGGCCGAAAGGCATGGGGAGAATGTGCTTTGCACTCCGTCTGTCCGTCTGTCCATCCGTCTGTCTGTTGCCATTTAATCTCCGGCAATCCATGCCAAACTGTGCGCGCACATTCCCTAGATGCCAACCATTAATCTCTGCCCCAAAATATCCCACATGTAAAGAAAATGTATGTATTGTACATACAAACCTTTTTCATACCAGGGCCCACTATTTATTCATCATTTTATCCAATTCTTCTACATTTTCTAGATTTACATAATTCAGTCCACATTTGGTTTCATTTTACACTCTCAAGAGTTACAGATCTATTGATTGATAGATCTTTTGGTTGATGTGTTTACCCACTCGTCCATCATTTAGCTGGGGACCACCTGAAATCATCTCAGGGACCAATGGTGGTCCCTGGACCACTGGTTGAAAACCTCTGCAGTATGTGGATACATAGGACATATATATGTCATATATAAGCAGTATGCCACAGTCAGTTTCATATACTGTATGTAGGGGGCAATTTCATGTATGTGGCATATATTAAAACGTATATGTACATACCTGTACAGGTATATTTTCGTTCATGTGGGATTCCACAACAGCCCGTTATACCTCCACCAGGAGGCTGATTTCGGCAAAAAAACACACATTTCTGTAGATTAGTCATACACACTATCCATGCATCATATTTAGTTATCCATATATCCCACATTCCATCCTGATTGGCTAAAATTGGCGTCTAAAGTTTGCATGATTGGTCCATTCTCCATCGGTCCAGACAAAACACAAAAAAACACACACAATTTCCCTGAGATTATACAAATGCACAATTCAGCCACATTCAAGGTGGCGCTATAACTGGGAAACTCCCGTTGTTAACTATAACTGCATGGATCTGTGTAGCCTACAACTTTGAATATGCACTCCCAACAGGCCATCGAAAAAACATTTTCCCACCATGGGGGCCGATGTCTGTAAAACTCATCCAGATCATGCAGATATGTAATCTCTGCAGCCATGCAATCAACACAAGTCTGTTGTATTTCTCATTTTCTACACTGTTTGGCAACGATTGCTCTCCTATGTTTTCAGGAGTGGTCCGTTTGGTACAAAATACTGCAATTGTCCTGCTCATTCAGAATCCTATATGCAGCTATGGGTGGACCGTGGTCTGGCTCCGCATTTCCTCAACACAATGAAGAAAATTGACGCAAAAAAAGACAAATAAAACTCCTTAACATTTTTGGCAAACATAACACATACTGTTTCTAGTTGAAGATTCGCGCCACATTTTCACCATTTTCAAAAATATCAGATCCACAAGCTCATAGCGCGCCACTCCGTGGCATGCTATGAGCTTGTAGGTCTGATATTTTTCAATAACTAAATTAATGCCAGTGATGCTAACTAATGCTAATATGCTAACTAATGCTAAGTAATGCTAAGTATTGTTGATAATGCTAATAATGCTAAGTAATGCTAATGTTAGGTAGTGTTAATAATGCTAATAATGCTAAGTAATGCTAATGATATGTATTGCCAATATTGCTAAGTATTATTAGTGCTAAGGAATGCTAATCATGCTAAGTAATGGTAATTATGCTAATAACGCTGAGAACACCAAAAGGCGTTTCCAACAAGAATAGCTTAAGGTAAGAGAAGCTACAGGCATCTACCGGAGAGAGGAGGAAGCCAGGAGAGGAAAGGAATGAGGTTTCCTCTGTTTTAATCAGTTGAATCTTCAGCCTGTTAAGTCTCTAGAAGCCTAACAGGATAAAACACAGTTGGTTTCAAACCTAGCGAAAGAAGAAAGTTTTCACCAACAGAAACGCCAGCGCCTCTGCCCAGTATCCCTTTGCTTAGGGGGAACGGTCAAGGTTGTTCTGTCCTAAAAGAAAAACATGGGACTATTTAAAAGAAGTATTCTACCAGAGGTCGTTTGGAGGAACTAAACTGATTGGTTGAAAGAGGTCACATGGAACTACCACACAACGCCTAATCAATAGAAGGTTTTCTCAGAGTGCAGAAGACTGGGTGGCTAGTCTAGCTAGTTTCTTCAGATATTTGCGGTCAGAGTGCCTCTGTCATTGAAAAAATAGTATTTTTCAGCGATTCTCTTAGTTTTAAGAGGTAACTGTGGCAGCATAGTGATATTACGCTCGAGGGCAGTGCTTTAACGTCATTTCATCCACTTCTGCGATAAGTTCGGAGTTACTAAAGCAACACGTGTGTAATATTGGATAAGTATGCACTAGAGGAAAAGATTGACAGCTGGTGTTGTGCGAACAAACACGCACGCACGCCCACACACACACAGGATGGATGCTAACCACAAGGTCGCCGGTTCGAACCCAGGCTCCCCCAGGGTTAGTGTAAGTCAAAGCGTTCTTGAGCAAGACACTGAACCCCTGATTGCTCCTGGTGTGCTGGTAGCAGGTGCCTGGCATTGTTGCCACCGCCATCATGAATGTGTGTGAATGTGATGCACAATCTATGACAGGGGTTTTCAACAGGCGGTACCCGAGAATTCTAGGTGGTCCCCAGGCGAAATGATGGAAAGTTGGTTAACCGGATGTAACTCGTTGAGAGCGTAAACATTTTTGCGCTTTCATATTTACACTCTCAAGAGTTAAAATATTTATCATGTGAATTGGACCAAGACTACACAACTAGAGCATGTAGAAGATTAATGGTCATTTATGATCTGTATGTTGATGACTGTATGACTGTTTTGTTTCCCAAATCCAGCCTGGAATTGTGGACAAAAGCAAAAGAAATCTTTAGTTTTGGGGTCTGTGGGGCTAGAATGTGCTCAAATAGTGGCCTGTGGCTCAAATGCTGAATAAATAATTATAGTGGGCCCTGGTATGAAGAAGGTTGAAAACCACTGATCTATGAAAACGGTGCCTTGGATAAAAGCGCTATGTAAATAGCTAAACACACACGCACACACGCACACACGCACACACACACACACACACACACACACACACACACACACACACACACACACACACACACACACACACACACACACACACACACACACCACCGTTGTCTCCATGTCTAAGCTCATCTACATTCAGTACCTGCATGGATTACGCTACATGTATTGTGGATTTATTTTCGGGGAGTCTTTTTTTGTCAAGTCGTTTTCGTTTAGTCTTTGATGTTTGATTCACGGCTCTCTCCCTGCCCTCCTTCTTTTCTCTTCTGTTCCTGGAAGCAATAAAAAATAAAACATGGAGCATGCACAAAAAACAACACTTCCACCCACTTCAGCTGATTCTGATAACGATCTGAATCGTTTGATAGGAGGGAATTTATATAAAAAAGAAGACGGAAAAAAGATCAGCCGGTGCTTATTGGTTTTTGTCTTTTCAGACTTTAACTCTCCGCCTCACCGCGACTCAGCCAGGTGCTTATCTGCCGTCTTAGGATACGGCTAGCTTTAATTAGTTTTTTTTTTCTCTCTCTCTCTTTACCGTCTTCAAGGAATTATCTCCTCGTCAGTAGTTTCACCTTTTCAAATCGCCCCGTCGCTGTATATCCTCAAAAAACAAGAAAGAATCCTGGCTGGGTGTATAAGCCACAGTACTTCCTATAATTAGCTCTTAAGTCAGCTCTGCCGATTTCGACTGGTTCCTCCTCGCTTTCTGACATTACATGAGGGCCTTGAATATTAACTTTTTTATTGCTTTCTAAGATCCAGATCGTACATAAGCTATAGCTAATCAGATCAACACATGGCATTAACACTAGCATCTCTTATCCATCCATCCATCTCCAACCGCTTATCCGTAGTTTGGTCGTGGGGGCAACAGCTCCACATTACCCTCTCTCTCCAGAGCAGCAATAGTGCTCCGAGACGGTTCAAGACCAGGGAGTCTTTGTAATCTGCTGGGGTCTCCTCCCAGTGAGAAATGCATTGAGGAGCTCCTTAGAGAGACACTCGAGAGGCATCCTAACCAGATTAACCCGAACCACCTAAGCTAGGCGAGGAAGCAGTGGCTCTACTCTGAGACAAGTGTAATACCAATAACACTTGAGCATGCGTCTGCAGATAATGGGCCTCAGGTTCTTACATTTTCCTCTTACATTTTCTTACATTTTCCTCTTATATTTCTTCCCAAAAAAATTAAGTGAAGAATCCATGAATCCACTCAGATTCATGAAGTGTTCTTAAGTAGCCATTTTGTTTGCAAAATATGACATTGAATCCAGATTATTGTGATTTGCAGAAGTAATAGTAGTGGAAAAGTGTGAACTGGGATAATTTGCTGTGGGCTGCCTGGAACATCCTCAAGGACCCCTTGAGGTTCCCAGACCACACTTTACACATCTTGCAGAGGGCACTGTTTTTTGTGTTTCTTTTCGGATTGCATTTAAGAACAAAAAAGCCCCCCTTAGAGTGCTCCACAGTATCCATAGATTTTGTCCTTACCTACAAATCACAGCTAAGAAAACACTGAGACATCCCAAAATGTTCTTAACAACTTCTAAAATCCATTTCTTTCAGTCGCCTGTATCTCCTATTCCTTATACCGGATGGCATTTTTGGTCAAAACAGCATATATTCCACAGCTCAGAGCAGTCACCTAGCGACTCTATGGAACTCTGTGGAGTTTGTGAACTTGCCTCTATGAAATATGAGTTCCACTTTGGAAAATACTGGCGGCATCTAACTGCCATTATTACAAACATACTGGTGGAGCCTTAAAGTGAGCCTATAAGAACAAATTTCCTCCGAAGAACTTCTTGTGAACGCTTGATGCATGAGGCCCATTGTGCCCATTAGCCAGATGTAGATGTTTTGCTTACACATGGTAATGTTTTCCACTTCAAATTGAATTGTCCCACTTTCAGATGTTTTATTGGGGTGCTCCTTATTGCATTGCTTCAGGGGCCCTATAGAAGCATTGTTACAGTTCTGCGCACTCATCATACATACGGAAAAAAAAAACCCTCATAGTGCCGTTCTCTGTACTCTTTCTTCTCTCTCCGGTTCACTCGCGACTGTTTGCGTTTCATCCGACAATAGTTGCAGCGTAAAAGGTTTTGATGTGTCTTTGAGGTGTCTGTGTAGTTGGTGGATCCGCCGGGGATGAGAAAACAACAAAAAGGTAATATTGTTTTCTCTCCCAGGATGTTTCCCCCATTGAGCGTCTATTGCCCTGTCATCGCTTTCAGTAAATGTCTTGCTGCGCCGTTTTGGAGCGCTGAATGTCCCTATTTGGCTTTGTGGAACTGACTGGCGTGCTGCGCCTGTAAGAAGCTTAATGCATTCTGTACGGTAATGCCATTTGGTGTTTTAAGCATTACCATTAGCTATTGAAGCATATTTTTAAAAAAGAATCGTGAAAATGATGCGCAAATCTTTGATTTTTTTTATTTTTTTTTTTGGAGCAAATATTTTTCAGATCAACTCAAATCTTTGCTTCCGGGGGACTCCTAGAACAACACATTTTCAGATGGGGGTCCTCCACAGACAAACACTGATGATTCTGGGGGACCTTGGCAAGAAATATGTTGAGCATCACTGACACATACCCTCCCCCCGCCCAGAAAAAACTGTCTAGTGTCAGAAGCTAGAATCTAGTGTCAGAAACAAAGAGAGTTTAGAATCTATTGTCAGAAAATAGAACCTAGTGTCAGAAAATAGAATCTACTGTCAGGAACTAGAATCTAGTGTCAGAAATTAGAATCTAGTGTCAGAAATTAGAATCTAGTGTCAGAAATCATAATCTAGTGTCAGGAACTAGAATCTAGTGTCAGGAACTAGAATCTAGTGTCAGAAACTAAAATTTAGTGTCAGACACTAGAACCTACTGTCAGGAACTAGAATCTAGTCTCAGAAACTAGAATCTAGTGTCAGAAACTAGAATCTAGTGTCAGAAACTAGAATCTAGTGTCAGAAACTAAAATCTAGTGTCAGGAAACTAGAATCGAGTGTCAGAAACTAGACTCTAGTGTCAGAAAACTAGAATCCCGTGTCAGGAACTAAAATCTACTGTCAGAAAGTAGAATCTAGTGTCAGAAAGTACAGCTTGTAGAATCTGGTGTCAGAAACTAGAATCTAGCGTCAGGACAACATGATTTAACTCCCCCATTGTCTTGTCTATTCCTTCTAATAGGTAGAGCTGTGTGCACCGAGGAGCACTTCTGTGCGGGCTCCAGCATGCACTAGCGGCCCTTATTAGACCCCCTCCTCCCCCCAGGGGCAACGCTACGGCACGGGGGAGTTGAGCAGTGACAAATTCACAACAAGCCTCTTTCCGTGAGGGATGAAATGACCAGAGAGCAGGGGCGGATCTAGGCATGGGCATGGGGGGGCAATGCCCCCCTAAATGCCCAGTCTGCCCCACCGAACAACAGGACATGCAAAAGTGCTTAAAGTGCTTATATTTAAAATGATTTGAAACACTACTACTGCTACTAACTAACTACAGCTGTGTCACCACTAAACCAACAGCATTTCATCATTGAAAACAGAAAACTCTCTGAGTCAGACCTTTAACTTTATGCATGCTGCTTGTCTGTTGCAACTTCAACAACAACTGATGTTATTATTGATGCTTTACTTGACTAATAAAAGTCCTGTAACCGAAAATGGCACCCATAACATTTTCTCTTGCCCCTCCAACATGTTCTCTTGCCCCCACGCATGGGACATGTTACATCCGCCCCTGCCAGAGAGAGAGAGAGAGATTGGGGATAGAATGAAAGAAGGGAGAGACGTGGCTATGATGAAAGAACAATCACGTGTCCTTGTGTGACAAATGTCCCGTAGACTTTGCGATTCATCACGGTCAGCGGAGCGCGGGAGAGCAGCACATGTTGTGTAGCAACCCGACCACATCATTACAACTCTGAGGTAATATAGGTGACGACTCAGAGAGAGAGAGGGAAGAGAGAGAAGAGAGAGAGGAGAGAGATTTGTCTGGTCAGCATGTTCGGTCGTTTCTATTTTGAGGCCGCAAGAAAGTAAGGGGCAAATGATTGACTATTGACTGTTTAACTTCACACAACCCAATTGATATAAACCTCCTGGTGACGTAGTTGACGTAATTATTTAATCCCAAAGGGTTGTGACATCAATTTTAGTTGATTAGCATATCATAATGATCATGATCCAACAACAATCGGCGCATCATTACAGCTTCATTGCGGCCATTTTCCAGAGATTATGTGCATTACTGCCACCAACTGCCACATAATTCTAAATTTCCTTGGGATACATTTGATTCTGATGGCTTTATTTGATTGGGGTTAAATTGATGAATTAAAATCGTGAAAATGGCTGGTTTGGTAGAGTAAGCAAGCCTAATTAAACTAGTAGGGACAGGGCTAAAGGACAACTTTACCCATTTTAAACCAATCTTCATGTAATTGGTTCTCACATTGTCAGGTTAAATGCAATTACATGGTGCTCTATGGTGTTCTCCCTCACTACTCATGAAATTCAATTCAATGGTACATACCAATTAGTATACCAGTCTGTTTTTAACCAAAGAATATGAAATCGCACACCCGAAGGTTAGATCTCCATGTGACCTTTGATACTGTTGACCATGTTGCGTTAATCCTTTAATTAAAAAAAGGTTTACGAATCGTATTTACTGGCCATCTGCTTCACTGCTTTTCATCACTACCTAAAAGACTCTCTGCCAGCCTGGAATACATGGCTGTGTGCAGGGGCGGATGTAACATGTCCCATTTGGGGAGGGGGGGGGGGGGGGGGGGGCAAGAGAACATGTTGGAGGGACAAGAGAAAATGGTATGGGTGTGACATATCATGAAGCGATACCATTTTCAGTTACAGGACTTTTATTAGTCAATTAAAGCATCAATAATAACAACAGTTGGTGTTGAAGTTGCAACAGACACGCAGCATGCATAAAGCTAAAGGTCTGACTCAGAGAGTTTTCTGTTTTCAATGATGAAATGCTGTTGGTTTAGTGGTGACACAGCTGTAGTTAGTTAGTAGCAGCAGAAGTGTTTCACATCATTTTAAATATAAGCATTTTAATTTGAAATATCTAGGCATGATCCGCCCCTGTGTGTGTGTGTGTGTGTGTGTGTGTGTGTGTGTGTGTGTGTGTGTGTGTGTGTGTGTGTGTGTGTGTGTGTGTGCGTGTGCGTGTGTGTGTGTACACAAGTGCAGTGTGCACTGGTGCACGGGGTAATATCAAAAACAACTCCAGCAGCCAGCCTTTCTTGTGTACTCTGTCAGCAGGCCGAGGGATTCAATCCCCAGATGTGTCCACATTGGTCGCAGATATCTGTTATTGCTTTGATTGTGAATTCATATCCTCAGACCTCCAAACGCTCAAGACGTTTACTTTTTTCCGAGAGACAGCGAAATCGGTATGTGACCGCGGCAGGCGGCCGCGAACGATGGTCCATCGGTTGTGGCTGGTGGTGAATGAGTTCCGACCTGTGGTTATTGGTCGAACCCGTCAGCGGTTTTACTATCGGTCGACCATGGCCGATAGGTTGCGACCGGTAGCCTATCGGTCATGCCCGTTCTTCACCGTTCACTACTAAACCTAACTTACTTACTTACTTAGGCCTTTGTATTCCTTTTGGAACACAGGCCATTGATGAGTCGTTTCCACCCTCATCTGTCATGGGCCATCTTCTCCAGCTGTTTCCACGTCAGTCCCTGCTGCTTCACGTCTAGCTCGGCGCTCCTTCTCCAGGTGTTTTTGCGTCTTCCTCGCCTCCGCTTGCCTTGTGGGTTCCATGATAGTGACTGTTCGGCTATTGATGCGTTGCTTTTTCTTAGTGTGTGACCAATCCAGCTCCACTTCCTCCTTAACAGCTGTACCTTTATTGATTCTTGATTGGTGCGTTCCCACAAGGTTTAAGCATAAGGTTTAAGCTAAGCATATTCCCTAACCTTAAACATAAAACCGATACCTGCTGCGACAGACAGGAACCCGGCCGCGACCAAAACGGCCGCAACTCATTTACCTTCATCCCTCGACATCCGTTGCGGCATCTGCCACAGTCGCATGTTGATTTCACCCCTTTTTTTGGCTTCAGTGACTCCTGAAATGGAAGTGGAAAAGGGTTGGCAATTAGAGCAGCGTGTTTACTTTTTAAAGAGTGGTTGAGGGCGGGTGCGTGTGTTCAGAATGTGCCATCACTCAGCAAAAAAAAGCGAAACAAAATGAAATAATAACGATCGTTCAGTCATCACAGAACGACGTGTCGTTTTCGCCATCTTCTCTCTCTCTCTCTTTCTCTAGCCATTCCGGCTTGCAGATTCGTCACACCGGGGGGCAAACTGCAGCCGGTTTGAGGTCAATGGGAATGCTTTGCCGCGGCAATGAGAGCTGCAGCCGGAATTGGCTCGGATGGAGAGAGAGAAAACGACGTACCGCAGATGACCGTACCTCCTCCCCGTTACAAAAATGATCATTATCATTTGATTTTCTTTTAGCTGAAGGCACATTCCGAACAGGCACGGACATGCACATGCAGGCACACACACACGCACGCACAGACGCACGCACTTTGAATGTAATAAAAATGAATGATAATACTTTCTACGGGAAATTGCATTTATCTCCCCTTGTGGTCTCCTAATATATTTTTCAGTTCGGTTTTTGAAAGAAACTGGCGATTTCCATATTTTAAACCATTCCGAACTGAAAAATGATTCAAAGATTTGCGGCACATTTTCACCATTTTCAAAAATATCAGACCTACAAGCTTCTAGGTCTGATATTATTCAATAACTAAAGTAATCTTAAAGGACCACTTCACCACTTTTCAACGAATCTTCATATAATAGGTCTTCACTAATGTGCATGATAAAATACCACTGTTTTTTCTACTCAGTTCAGAAACTTCTTCCAATGACATCATCAATATGATGTCATTGGAAGAAGTTTCTGAACTGCCCACAGCCCTCCTGTGAGACTGAGTAGAAAAAATTGGTATTTTATCATGTGCATTAGTGAGGACCCATTATATGAATATATGTTAAAGTGGTGAAGTGTCCTTTAATGATGCTATGTAATGCTAATAATGCTAAATAATGCTATGCTAAGTATTGCTAATGATGCTAATAAATCTAAATAATGCTAATAATGCAAAGTAAGTAATGCTGATAATGCTCAGTAATACTAATGCTAAGTATGTAAGGCTAATAATGTTAAGTAATGCTAATTATGCTAAGTAATGCTAACTATGCTAATAACACATAGAACACCAAAAGGCGCACCCACCCACTGTTGATTAATGGATGGTGTCAGTGCACCGCGCCCTTTGGGGGCAGAGCCGTACAATGACAATTTTCCCCGTGTTTGTTCTCTAGGTGAGTTGAACGGCGGTAGCCGGTGCGTAGTACGAAGGGTGCACGCAATACCAGTCAAACATACTAATTGGTTTCTCTCCATCAGCGGAACCATCGAACACACACACACACACACACACACACACACACACACACACACACACACACACACACACACACACACACACACACACACACACACACACACACACACACACACACACTGCTTCTCTGCTCATGCTGTATTCATGCTGCAGCAGGGAGGGGAGCTGTCCTTTATGCGGTGCTGAAATCTACCTTAGAGCAGAGCTAGTAGTAGCAGTGGACTCAGACTGGGTATTAGGAGGAACTGTCCGGTTGGGGCCTGGTGCTGAACGGTACTATTGAGTTAAGCCTATGTGTACTAAACACGTTTTCGTGTTTTAGCTGTTGAAAAATAGCAGATCTACAAGCTCATAACGCGCCACCGAGTGGCGCGATATGAGCTTGTAGTTCTGCTATTTTTGAAAAATTGTGAAAATGTGCTGCAAATCTCTGAATACATTATTTCGGAAGCAAACATTTTTAACTCAAATCTTTGCTTCTGGGGGATCCCTAGAACAACATGTGTTCAGATGAAGGTCTGCAGCCAAATATGGATAATTCTGGTGGTCCTAGGCTTGAAATATGTTAGCATCACTGACACAGGAACAGAGATTTTTCAGAAAAAACAGACTCTAGTGTCAGAAACTATAGCAGCTAGTGTCAAAAACTTGATTCTCGCGTCAGAAACTAGATTCTAGTGTCAAAAAGTAGATCCTAGCATCAGAAACTATGATTTAGTGTCAATAACTAGACTCTAGTGTCGGAAACTACTGTAGAATCTAGCGTCAAAAGCTAGGATGTTGCTGCAGCTATAATCTGGTGTCAGGAACTACTGTATAATCTGGTGTCAGAAAGTCGAATCGAGGGTCACGACACAATGGGTTAAGTGCAGCAGATTTTCTCGTGTCACTGGGTGCGGCGGAGCGTGCAGAGACCTTGACGGCGGCGGCGGTGCCGGCTGTTGAGTCAGCCACTTTCCTCGAGCGCCGTCGGTCGGTCGATAGGTTTGAATTGTTTTTGACTGCAAAGTGAAAATTTTCTCTAGATTGCGCTGCCAGCTTCTCTCGCAATCATTTTTTTTTGTTGCTGTTGTTGTTTTTCATTCAGAATGGCAACGTTTTAAACAAAACACTACCCACCCACGGTTGATACAGCACCGACAACAAACACTCTCACACCATTCTGACGAGAAGGCACGAAAAACCAATCATTGCGTCATTGTGTGCGCTTTGTTGTCATGACAACGGCGCTTTGCCAAAACAAGCTACGGGCCGTGCAACATCTGTTGGCACATCTCATCTCAAGCGTTTTTGTTTCGGCTGTGGAAGAGGGAAAAACAACAGGGCTGGGAGCATGAGAATTCAAATCTACTGACTATATTTCCAACTTTGATCAGCTTTTTTTTTTAGAGTTAGTGTGTTTTGTTGCGGTTGCATTTACTATCGCATCAATGATGATGAATATGTGCCTATATACCTGATGGTATAGGCCAGGGGTTTTCAACAGGTGGTCCAGGGACCACCAGTGGTCCTTGAGAGGATTCCAGGTGGTCCCCAGGTTAAATGAATTAGCCCAAGTCTACACAACTAGAGAATGTAGAAGATTAATGGTCATTTTTGATCAGTATGTTTTGTTTCTCCGAAATCCAGCCTGAAATTGTGGACAAAAACAAAGTAAATCTTTAGTTTTGGAGTCTGCGGGGCTAAAATGTCATGAAATGGTGGTCTATGGCTAAATTTCTGAATAAATAGTGGGCCGTGATATGAAAAAGGTTGAAAACCACTTGTAGACTGACAGATTTGGCAGGTTTTCACAGTAATCTGTACTAACAATCAATCGATAACACAAGAAGGATAACACAAATAAGCCTTAGGGCTTGTTTCCTTGTTTACCTAGTGGTCATATATGTATTCAGTCATCAAGACGTGATAAAAACACCATGCAGTCAAAAGTCCATGTGTGGGTGTCCATTTATCCTCCACATCAAAGAGAGAATCCTGCCAGGCCGTCTTCATCCATTTGTAGCTTTTTTTTTGTCCTATGAGATTCATTCTATTACTCAGACCAAATGAATGGCCATTCACACTCAATGTGACTTCAGCCACAGCAGCAACCTGCAGCTCGCTAGAGATATTAACTCTGTTGATTCAGGGATGTAAAACTCAAATAAATAGCGGGCCAAAACAGGAAGAATTGGTACAAGTTGAAGGCCAGAGCTGCTGGACAGTGGGCACGGTTTTATGAGGATGTCCTGGGCAAACAGCTAAAATCAATGTCCCTTAATAGCAAGAAAACTGAACACTGTAGATTCTACAAAACATTCGCTCTTGAAAGAACATACTGAAAGATTTGTGGTGCATTCTCGCATTTTCCCTCAAAAAAATAGCAGCCGTGAACGCCTGCTATTTTTCAATGAAAGTTATAACATCAAAAGTACAGTACAGCGTGGTTTAAAGCTCAGTTTCATGTTCTGTGATCTTCACATAGTAAAATGAGAAAGTACGGTAAATCAATTGAGTTGACACAGTAAAACAATTAGTTGCAATCATTTCATACCAGAATGCCAATTCTAACAGTATTTAAATATCATCCCACGGGTCGAAGAGAATTCATCCACAGGCCTGTTTTTGGCCCCCGGGGCCTTGAGTTGTGACTTATGAGGTGTAGATCATCATCACCTTTAGTTTTTAGTAACATTGCATTGGTAGCAAATCACAATACGTCGACTAGCAATCAGAAAGAACTTACATAGAACGTACATCTTTCCTCTGGCCAAAACCCTGGATATTCTGACTTGTCCCCACTCTCAAGAGTTAAAATATTCATCATTTGAATTATCCCAAGTCTACACAACTAGAGAATGTAGAAGATTAATAATAATTTTGGTATGTATGTTTGACTGTTTTTGTTTCCCAAATCCACCCTGGTATTAAAGGCAAGCAAAAGAAGTCTTTAGTTTTGGGGTCTGTGAGGGATAAAATGTCATCAAATGTTGGTCCGTGGCTCAAATTCAGAATAAATAGTGGGCCCTGGCGCTATGAAAAAGGTTGAAAACCACTGGTATAGGCGCATATGGGGTACTAACTGTGGCCCTGGAGGTAGACTGACAGGTTTAGCAGGTTTTACTAACCACCGATCGATAACGCAAGAAGGATAACACAAATAAACCCTGTCTGCTTGCCTCCTTGTTTACCTAGTGGTCATATATGTATTCAGTCATTAAGACGTGATAAACACCATGCAGTCAAAAGTCCATGTGTGGGTGTCCATTTATCCTTCACATCAAAGAGAATTTTGCCAGGCCGTCTTCATCCATTCGTAGCTTTTTTTGCAAAGTCCTATGATTCATTCTATTTACTCAGACCAAATGAATGGTCATTCAGCCACAGCAGCAACCAGCAGCTCGCTGGATACGTTTAAAGAGAGATTGGGTAGATCAGGGGTGTCAAAACTCAAATACACCGCAGGCCAAAACAAGAAAAATTGGTACAAGTTGAGGGCCAGAGCCGCCGGACTGTGTTTCAATACACGGACACCGGTTTATGAGAATTTATGAGGATTAGGATCCGTTTCAGGTTCTGTTATCCTCACATAGTAAAATGAGAAAGTCAATCAAATGAGTTGACAAACTAACATAATTAGTTAAAGATGGAATGCCATGATTTTTTTTTTCTAACCTAAAACATGATCATCAGGTATTAATGTTATATGAAAAGTAAGATTCTTTCCCAAAAAGTGTACAGTGTTTGTTAAACTGTCATTTTTATGATTCCACCCTACCAGTTCATTAAGTATGCCTGGTTTGCCTGGTGGGTGGTGATGGGTGGAGATCCACCTGAACTGAAGCCACGCCCACAGCGTTAGTTGCATGATAAAGGGGGAGGAGTTAGGGGAGGGGCTGAGCATGTGATGTCACTATATTGAAGTTGTTTTCATTGGCACGTTTGACTGGAAAGGTTCAGCCCCCAGGAAGAAACCCTAAATACAAAGGGAAGACTTCATTGCACATAAAAAACACACCAAGGGGTCTATTTACATACTGTCACCTCTTAAACATGTACAAAATTGGCAAAAATACAAAAATCACGGCATCCCCTCTTTAATTTATTATCATATACCACAGAGACAGTTCTAACAGTATTTAAATATCATCCCACAGGCTGAAGAGAATAGACCTTTAGGTCTATTTAAGCCCCGCCCTCTTGTCCACCCTTGGACACTTACCAGTCAGGCTCATTCATTCCAATGTAAATATCATGGACTTTACACATTAAATACTGGTTCATTTTTGGAACCAGCCTTTCAAAATCTCTTCCAAAACCATCAACATGGCATGCCCTATGCAGTGGAAAATGTGTGTGTGGAATTTATTTTCTAAAACAATGTTTTATCATATAGGAAAGCTATTGGTGGAGAGGTTTGTCTATCACATGTTATGCTTAGCTGTGATTGGACCATAGCAGTTTGGGGAGGGGCTTACCTAAAGGTCTATTTATTCATAGGCTTGTTTTGGCCCCCGGGGCCTTGAGTTGTGACATACTGTATGTGGTGTAGATCATCAATGTTACTTTTGAGTAACTTGTAGCTTAGCTGTAGCTATACGTTTGCCAAACATTGCCACATGGGCCAAAACAACAGCAACAACATGGTAGCAATCACAATACCTCGACTAGCAATCAGAAACAACTTACAGTACATCTTTCCTTTGGCCCAAAACCCTGGACATGCTGACTTGTGATTCCATGACCCTCCCCTCCCTCCTTCCCTCCTTCCCTCCTGCCACCAGAATTGATGACGAGAGGTAGTGTGTCTGACTGGACCGCATGGGTTTAATGTACATAGGAATGGCAGAGAGAGAGAGATGGAAACGTTATTTCATTTCTTCCCCCATTTTGGTCCAGCTTTCCGTCAACTCGTGCAGTAATAGCTTTTCCATTCCCAGACCCCTCTCTCTCTCTCTCTCTCCCCCCCCCCCTCTCCCCCCCTCCCTCCCTCTCTCTCTCTCTCTCTCTCTCTCTCTCTCTCTCTCTCTCTCTCTCTCTCTCTCTCTCTCTCTCTCTCTCTGTGCCGATAGACGACGGGCCTCTCTTTTATGCTGATATGCGTTCTCCATCACAAAGTAGAGGCAGTGTTTGTCCACACACCGCATACCAGTACTGGAGGAAGTCTGGAGGACACAGTGTGCTGGTGGAAAGAGTACTCACCTGGATTGTGTGTATAAGTAAAACTCAGAAATTCAAAAAAAATGCTTTTAAATAGCACCTTTAACCATGGTGCATTACAATAACCCATTCACCAGTGATGGGCAGTAACTTGGACATTTTCCCGTAGCTTACTACATTTGTTCTGGGAATAGCTTGTAGAGAAGCTACACTACTTGTTTCGAGTAACAAGGAGTGTAGCTTAGTACATTTTCCCACACACATTTTCAAATTCCGCCCATTTTTAACCAGCTCAGTGGCCTTGTGGTTAGAGTGTCCGCCCTGAGACTGGGAGGTCAGGGTTCGATTCCCAGCCGGGTCATACCAAAGACTCTAAAAATGGGACCCAATGCCTCCCTGCTTGGCACTCAGCATCAAGGGTTGAATTGGGGGTAAGACCCTGTGACACACTAGTGTCATATCCAGGGGGTGTACTTGTACATCAAGCTGCCTCACGCTATAGAAACACGAGATTGGCTCCTGACCTATATGGGCCTCAATGGCTCAGCTGGGCCTCCTGACATTATGGCCTGGCAAGGCTGAAACCATGCAACCATGCAAGGAGCAGCACACCGGGAGCAATTTGGGGTTTGGTGTCTTGCTCAAGGACACTTATGTACACACTGGAGGGAGTCTGGATTCTAACTCCATTAGTTGTCAATGAGAGCCGCCGATTCTGGCGATAGCAGGTGAATGGGCGATGGTCAAAAAGTGGGTGGGGCAACGTCGGCCAAAAAGATAAATATAATTGAGGTCTTCCGCCGATACTTGTGCGATTTAGGCTACTACAAAAGAAATTCAAGCGTCGCTCGCTTCGCCCGGTCTTTGTCGCCGGCTGTTAAAAAGTACTGCTAGGGTTATGATTATAAAACCACCATGACGGTTTTATAACCCTATCCCATGGTCGCAGATTGATTTTTGCTGTCTTTCTGTAATTTGTAAGTCAGCTTTTTCTTCAAATGCCACAAATGCTTACAGATCAGAATTGGTTAATGGAGGATTAATCTAAAGCTACAAATCAACTGTCGTGTTCAAATGAACGTAGTGGAGTATTAGTAGTAGGAGTAGTAAAGTGTTGGCAAGCGAAAATACCCAAGCAAAGTACACATTTGCGACTCAAGTACGATACTTTAGTACTTCATTACTTTACCCTGTGCATTAGATATGAGCAGGACATGTTCAGTCACTGGAACAGCCAGTTTCCCACCGTCTGCGTCGTGTGACAGCCATAAACAACTTTTCTTCTTTCTTCTCTTTTTTTCCGTAACATCCCGTTGCACTCATTCCTGCAGCAACAGAACTCTTTTTTGTGCGTGTGTGGCGCTTTGTGCATCGAAGGGTTTGATATAACGATTTAACGCTGATAGATGGCTTTGGCCGCGCGTAATGGCAGAACATGTTCTGGGAGAGTGGAGCGGAGTATGATTTAGCGAACGCATCTTTGTAGATTTCCATTTCCTGCACTCAAATGGCGGGGTGTGTGTGTGCTGGCATGCATTTTAACCTGCTCTGTGCGGGACCGCGTCAAAATAGCAGATCTACAAGCTCATATAGCGCGCCACCGAGTGGTGCGCTATATGAGCTTGTAGTTCTGCTATTTTTGAAAAAAAAAAAGTTAAAATGATGCGCAACTATTTGAATATATTCTTTCGAAGCAAACATTTCTAACTCAAATCTTCGCCTCTGAGGGGTCCCTAGAAGATGGGGGTCTTACACTAGAATCTAGTGTCAGGAATTAGAATGTAGTGTCAGGAACTAGAATCTAGTGAAAGTAACTAGAATCTAGTGTCAGTAACTAGAATCTAGTGTCAGGAATTAGAATGTAGTGTCAGTAACTAGAATCTAGTGTAAGGAATTAGAATATAGTGTCAGGAATTAGAATCTAGTGTCAGGAATTAGAATGTAGTGTCAGGAACTAGAATCTAGTGTCAGTAACTAGAATCTAGTGTAAGGAATTAGAATATAGTGTGAGAAATTAGAATCTAGTGTCAGTAACTACTGTAGAATATAGTGTCAGAAACAAGAATCAACTGTCAGAAACTACAATATACTGTCAGAAACTACAATCTAATGTCAGAAACTAGAATCTACTGTCAGAAACTAGAACGTAGTGTCAGAAACTAGAAGCTAGTGTCAGAAACTAGAATCTAGTGTCAGAAACTAGAATCTAGTGTCAGAAACTAGAATCTACTATCAGAAACTAGAACGTAGTGTCAGAAACTAGAACGTAGTGTCAGAAACTAGAATCTAGTGTCAGAAACTAGAATCCAGTGTCAGAAACTAGAATCTAGTGTCAGAAACTAGAATCTAGTGTCAGAAACTAGAATGTAGTATCAGAAACTAGAATCTAGTGTCAGAAACTAGCATCAGAAACTAGAATCTAGTGTCAGAAACTAGAATGTAGTATCAGAAACTAGAATCTAGTGTCAGAAACTAGAATCCAGTGTCAGAAACTAGAATCTAGTGTCAGAAACTAGAATGTAGTGTCAGAAACTAGAATCTAGTGTCAGGACAAAACGAGTTAAAAGATGTGATTGGATGCATGCATAAAATGGAAAACATGCACAAACAACGCACACACACCCGCATGCATGCACCCACGCACGCATGCACCCACACGCAGACACAGTGCAGCTATACTTTCTGTCTTACATAACACCATACATCCTAATTATTTTTGCTCTCTAAGTCGGATCATCGCGCCTAAATTAAGAAAACACTCTTAACAGTTCCATTTTGTTTGGACATGTTCCAAAAGATTCCTAATTAGGATTAATATGTACGTAGCTGCGCAATGCGCGGGCCTATTTATACCCACTCGGGGGAGTTAATTGCATGCTGCATTCCTCCAAATCATCTCAGTTAAAAAAAAAGTACTTGCTCTTCAACTTTTCCTGGAACCGAATGTTTGCTTTGCGCAATACACACACGCACTTGCACGCACACATGCATGCATGCAGATGCACACGCACGCACAGACACACACACACACACACACACACACACACACACACACACACACACACACACACACACACACACACACACACACACACACACACACCAGGGGCGGATATAACATGTCCCATTTGGGGGGGCAAGAGAACATGTTGGAGGGGCAAGAGAAAATGGTATGGGGGCGGCTTCATCGGCTACGGGCGCCCCCATACCATTTTCAGTTACAGGACTTGTATTAGGCAAGTATAAGCATCAATAATAACATCAGTTGTTGTTGAAGTTGCAACAGACATGCAGCATGCAAAAGCTAAAGGTCTGACTGAGAGTTTTCTGTTTTCAATGATGAAATGCTGTTGGTTCAGTGGTGACACAGCTGTAGTTAGTTAGTAGCAGTAGTAGTGTCTTGCATCATTTTAAATATAAGCACTTTAATTTGAAATATCTTTGGTTGTTTTGCATGGCATCGTGTTTGGGGGGGCAGACTGGGTATTTAGGGGGGCATTGCCCCTCCATGCCCATGCCTAGATCCGCCCCTGACACACACACACACACACACACACACACACACACACACACACACACACACACACACACACACACACACACACACACACACACACACACACACACACACACACACACACACACACACGTTGCTCTGGCTTTAGTTAATATTATAATACCTGTTAATGAGGACTCGTTGAACCGAGGGGTAATTAGGATGCGGACGGTAATGATGAAATTGAGGACCATTTATCCCCCCATTAATGACTAGTAATAGGGTTGTGTGGTTTCCGTAATAAGCAGAATGTAACAGGGAATGAGTACGCTTGTAATTGGACATCAGGACATTCACATTATACTGTGAAACAGGTCTAATCAAACAGACACTAAAACTAAATAATAAACCTCTCTTACAATGATGACTGCAACTTACAGTAATGCTTAGCTACTCAAATCTAAAGTACTTTTAGTTAGTCTTCACAAAGACCAGTGGTTTTCAAACAGTGGTTCTTGAAAGGGTTCCAGGTGGTCCCTAGGCTAAATGATGGAAAGTCGTTTAACCAGATGTAACTCTTTGAGAGAGTTAAGAGTCAAGACATAAAATATTCATCATCTGAATTTACACAACTAGAGAATGTAGAATTGACCATTAATGGTCATTTTGATCTGTAGGTTTGACTGTTTTTTTCCCCCAAAATCTAGCCCAAATCTGGAATTGTGGACAAAAGCAAAAGAAATCTTTACTTTTTGGGGTCTGTGGGGCTAAAATGTCATCAAATGGTGGTCCGTGGCTCAAATTCTGAATAAATAGTGGGCCCTGGTATGAAAAAAGTTGAAAACCACTGATTTAGACGATAAGGGCATCACCATTTTATGGACGAAAATTATTATATTAGTGAGCATTTTGGTAGCTAAAACGACTAAATTACCAACTAGCAAAAGTGATCTTCTGGGCACTGGTCTCCACTAGGTCAGGTCGTGGCCTCCTGGTGGCGCTAAAGGCCAATGTAAAAAGACTATGATTTCGTCTTATGCCTTTGATGGTGATTGGATGTTTTTGGGCTTTATTTTTCTCCCCAAAAATTAGACCCACCTGTTGGTGGCGCTATAGCAGCTTAATGTGAAAAGGGTGTGGTCTGCCTAGTAGGAAAATGTGATTTTGCATACATTGTCTTTTGTGTTCATCATTTGCGTTTTGTTCTAAACAGGCCTATCTTGCAAACTTTGAAAGTCAATTATAGCCAAGTAGGATGGAATATGTAATTTGGGATTGAGTTGTCTATAACTAACTCCTTACTTTTTAAGTAACTCCCCCGACTCTGCAAACAACACCTTTAAAGTTTGTACTCATTCGGTGGTGGCAGCATGGCCGCGAAGTGCTTCAGCGGATGTTCATTTTATAGATTGAATAAAACCAGCAGCGGTCAGCATAACGCGCGTCCATCGATAAGCCCACGTTTCTTCAGGTGTCCTTGATCAGGACACTCAACATGGCATACGTCGGTGTCAGCGAAATTAGCGGCCATGTGTCGATACAAATCAGCTTGGTGGAAATATTATTTGAGGGTGATTTCAACTGCTACAGTTCCGTTCGCGTTTCTCTGCTTAGGGTGGTCTTCAACAGGTGGTCCAGTCTACCTTGGGGTGTCCTAAAGCCTAAGAGTCAGAAACAGGGTATTAAACTTAATTATTATGCTAAAATATGTATTACAAACGAAAATGACAATGTGGGCTCCAGGGGCAGAAGTGACACATCAAAATCCCCCTAGCCTAGATGAATGCGAAGCTCTGATTGTTTCAGATACTTCAGAACCGAAGAACAGAAGTAAAATTCCCCCATTTCCGTTTCAGTGCACCTTTAAATGTACAACATATTATAGGCAACCTTTTAGCCAAAAGTCAAAACGTATAAAGCTATAGCTATATTCTTGCCTTTTCCCCCTCTACATCGCTTCGACTTTGATGCTGCAGCTGTTTCCCTGCAAACAGACACTTGCTTTGGCCTGCTGACGCTCCGGAAATTTTGTTGTTGTCAACAAATCAGCCTGGCTCATGACATGCCTGGCTCATGACATCACAGCACGGCAGTCTCCAGCAAGTTCATAATGAGCCAATAGAGTAGAGGTGAGGCGGAGTTAGACAAAACTTTGTCTTAAAGTTGCCCATAGTACCTTTAAGTGTCTGAAAAGTAACATGAATTCTTCCATCCGCCGTTGCTTCCAGCCATCCGGCTCGTCGGTGGTTTGCACTCCTGCGTCTTTCTGGAGTGCGTCCACATTATGTTAATGTGGGACATCCTCGTGACCGGTGCCCGTGTGTGTTGGTTGAATTGGTTCCCACAGTGTGTTAATTTGCTGGCAGGCAGCTTTCGGAGTCTTGGCAGTGTCCTGCTATAGTCTCATCCTCCTGGCTGCCATAATAGAGAAGACAACTTGTAAACAAAATAGTAAAATGTACAAGAAAACCTCAATGTGTCTCTATGAAGTCTATGAAACAATGATATACCGGTGTAGCGTTGGTTCATCTCTTTCCCTGAGCCAAGGGGGCTGAAAAAAATGTAGAAGACTATATTTTAAATGTTGGACAGTAACTAGTTGCTAGAGCAATATTACTCTAATATTACTACTTTTCCCAGAAACAAGTAAAGTAAGGTATTACTCTGTCAAAATAGTAACATTACTTCACAGACGGGGAGTAAAAAAATCACGCCTTCTAGTTCATTTTCAACAGGATTGGCGTTTTGTGCTTAGAAAATGCCGTGTGATTAAGCAAGTGTGTGACTTTGGGCGTACTAGCACGGAGTCTAGTGTTGTTTGTTGCATGTGTGCTCGTTTCCTAGCCTGACCTCAGTCTGAATAGTCATTTCGTTTCACTTCATTATTCAGACTTATGTCCCTCTCTACCACAGCAGTTTCTGGGATGGGCGTTATCAAAGTGGCAGTCTTAACGGTGAGAATAATGAGAAAGCAGACGATGTTTCAAACGAAGTGAGTGACAGGGCTGTTGGCCAATCAGGCGCTGGGATTGGATTTCCAACCGGCACAAACGGCCCCAAAGGCAGGGAAGCCAGTCCTTGAATCACAGGAAAAAAATAAGGTAGTATTTTTTTAAGGTGCTGATTTAGGGCTGAGCCAGGCTACTCGTTTCCTGCACATGGCTGCAATGTATGTCATTGTAATGTATGTCAGCACTGAGTGGCACCGTGAAATAGCCGCAATAATGCGTGCGCTTCAGGCTCCCAGTCCGTAAAGCCCTTTAATATTATTATTGAAAATGATTGTAGTTTGTTCTAAAAGTAGCTGAACTAAAGTCGTTGTACTTCCCTTTTTTGTGGGTAGGGGGCGCAAAAATAACAAAAGAATGTAATAAGTATTACTTGTGATTCCAAGTGGTAGGTAATGTAACAGTATTACATTTTTAATGAGTAATAATAAGTAACATATTGCTGTCCTATAGTAATATTGCCCAAAGCTGCCAATAATAGAGCTGAGCTATTCCAGTATTGATTCCCCATTCATTTTCCTCATAGACTTTTCGAAAATGATTTATTACAAAGACGATTACACCGTGGCACAGAGCCAATTTGTGTCATGACAACACAATGTTTTGGGACAATCAAGAATACCAATGAAACAAAAAGTCTTGTATCTTGCCATTTTTTCTTGCTAATTAGATATTGTATGGCAATATTGTGTTTGTTGTCATGATTTGTTGAGACTCGAGTCTCCTGGGCATAATTGTCTTTATATAGATCATTTTCGAAAAGTCAATGAGGAAAATGAATGGGAAATCCATTTCTGGAGAATGAGAGGGGCGGGACTGCTCAGCCCTGTATAACCATATACCAGGTGTGGGCAATTATTTTTCCCAAGGGGCCAAATGAGATACATACAACATTGTGGAGGGTCAAGACTAAAGGCTGAACCTAAAGTCTGCGTAGTAATTTAATTTCAAGATAAAAGTAAGAGTAAGACAAACCATTTTGACACCAGGGCCCTCAATTTATTCAGTAAACCACAAGGGTCCATTTGGTTTCATTTTTACGGTCTCAAAGAGTTACATCTGGTTAACCGACTTTCCATATTTAACTGGAACTCTCGGACCACTGGTTTAAAATCATTTCACGGGCCGGTCAAAGTCAGCCAGTAAGTAAGTAAGACAGACATACCGGTCTTACTTCCAATCTTATTTTTAGCTTGATGTTTTTCTCCCCCATGTCATTTCACCTTTATTATTTCATACAGGAAGGTCACTTCAGAGCAAGCTCTCATTTGCCACGGCGCCCTGGATTTACAGTAAACATGTAAACATAAAATTCCCCAGTCGTACGCTGGTTTGGAAGCTATCAAGTGATATCAAGTTTTAAAACAGATCGTAGGCAGTTCCACACGTGAGGGGCATAGCAATGAACCCAGCTCAGACCCCGCAGCTGGGAATTCTACAGTAGGAATGCCTAAAAAACGAGTAATCTTCTGAATGGCCATTCCGATTGCAAACTTTGAGTTTTAATGAGCAGAGATGTCGTCTTTGAAGAGCTGCCAGTTGGCCTAAAAAAACATCTCAATTTGAGCTTCGCTGGACTTTGCTGCAGGGTAGCTGCTATAGTGCTGCATCGCATCAACATAAATATGTGAATATATCAGAACTGAACATTTGTATAGCCGGTCTCTTATTTTCTGTTTACCAGCGATAGCCATTATACAGAACACATTTGCATAATTGCCACCTTGGTCGCAAAAACACTTTTGTAATTGGTAACAAACACTTTTGTCCCGCTGATTACGGGGTTCTTATCGCGCTCAGATGCATTAAAGCCCGTCGTATTTTTGTTTTCCCGACGCGGTGTATATCGATTGGTGTTGAAGATTTAATTAGTCACGAGCACTTCCAGTTCATTACGTTTGCCAGCCTTGGCTTGGCAGCGGTCGCGCAATAATTGGGTCGAGATGGAGAGGCCCCTGCTCCAACGGGTTGGCACATTCAGTCAATTCCGCCGTCTGATGACTTCCCCGCGAAAGTGTATTTAAAATGGAGCCACTCCTAAAAGCTCATCCATTATCACTTCGGGGCCGCGTCCATTCATCAACATCGGAGTCTTGGGAGTGGGGTTGTATTTATGCACTCCCGAAACACAACACGAGGCAGTTATTATGTTCTCACGCTGCCAAGGCTCGCAGTCATAACTGCCCCCCTGCATCCGTCACTGACCAATGGGGTCGCTCGGTGCCTCGGCGCGGCCATCATTGAGTTTTGAGCTGACTGATTGGTTGTTTTGGAAGGCAGCCCCTTCGGCTCCCATACATCATTCTCGTTGAAGGTAACTAAGTCCGAGGGGTTGTTTTTCAGATGTTGTGGTGGGCGAGCCTCAAAGTGAATTCAAGGCTCTGAACTTTCGGGGTGGCCTTTCCCTCATGGCAGTATGCGATAAAGTTTGTATGAGCTACAAGGGAGGCGGCGGTGGCTCAGCGGTATGAGTATGGGTAGATGGAGAACTGCAGGGTTTCCAGTTTGATCCTGGGCTCCCCACTAGTAAGGGTCGAAAGTGTTCTTGAGCAATCCTTAAAGGTGGAATGAACCGGAAATGCCGGGATTTGTCTGGTATTGTGGACAAAAGCAAAAATAAATCTTTAGTGTTGGGATCTGTGGGGCTAAAATGTCATCAAATGGTGGTCCGTGGCTCAATTGCTGAATAAATAGGGGCCCCTGGTATCAAATAGGTTGAAAAAAAAAAAAAAAAACTGCTATAGGCGACACACACCGACACATGTTTGTTTACAATAGTTGCTCAGCTCAACTCTGCCACTTTACTGCTATGTGCCTTATTTCTATAGCCTAATGTGTTCAGAAAAATTCTATAGATATACAGTAGATTCTATATTCTAACATGATGGTTGAGTTTAAACCGAGTAACACTGTCTGGGTGCCAGGATGGGATTTAAAAAGATGTAGGATGAGAACAGGGCACTTTCTTTTCCAGGGGCGGATGTAACATTTCCCAATTGGGGGGGGGGGGGGGGCAGGAGAAAATGGCATGGGGGCAACTTCATCGCCCATGCCCGGGCAAGGAAGTCGCACCCATACCATTTTCGGTTACAGGACTTTTATTGGGTAACACCTGGCATGCATAAAGCTAAAGGTCGGACTCAGAGAGTTTTCTGTTTGCAATGATGAAATGCTGTTGGTTTAGTGGAGACACAACTGTAGTTAGTAGCAGTAGTAGTGTTTCAAATCATTTTTAAATATAAACACTTTAATTTGAAATATGCATGCCATTGTGTTTGGTGGGTCAGTCCCCCCCCCATACCCATGCCTAGATCCACCCCTGTTCCTTTCTATTGGCTTCCATTGATGTGATAGTGGATAGTGGCAGAACATACAGGAAGAGAAAAAAAGCGAGACGGGGGACGTAGTACTGTCGAGGTAGTTTACTGATTCCACATAGAACTTTCACACGGCTAGCATCAGCGTCAGCACAACGACAACAATACTAAGCCTATACTAATATTATGGTCACTTTTTTTGGCATGCATTGCCGGGTATGGCCATACAATGACCACATACAGTATGTGGTCTAAAAGTGTGAACTAAAAAGTATTTTTCAATTCCCTTTTCCTTTCAGTGCATGTTGGTGGTGCTTTGCATTGGCTTATGAAAGTGCGTGTGAATGGCGAATGTAATACACAAATCTCTGCAAAGCAATTTGGATAAAAAGGGGAAGGAAAATTCTGGGAAAAGGTTTGCTGGCAAAGAGGACGCTCTGATGCCACTTAACGACAATTTAAAACAGCTTTGTCTGTTGTGACGAAGCCTTGTTAAATCGCCGCTGTTATTTGCTGTTATCTCATTATCGCTTTGCTTTTTAATGACAGTGGTAACAAAAAAAGATGATAACGGGCGGCTGGCTCAACCTTTTGTGGCAGGGCTACAGCTGCATGGCTCAGTAGTGGTTAGATAAGTGAGCTAAAAGATAAACGAATCAATTTAAGCCTTAACACACACTGGGCCGGCAGTGGCTCAGGGGTAGTAGACTAGTGACCGGATCCGAAGTGCTCTTGAGCAAGACGCTGAACCCCTAATTGGTCCAAACGTGTAGGTTGTCGTTGGTGCCTATTGCTGGTTTGCTGTTTTCCAGGTTTAGCAGTCTCTAATTGTATTAAAAGTCAAACTCACCAACCATTGCAGCTGTATGGAAAGCTTGGATTATTTTCTTTCGATCTGTTTTTGTTTCATTAAAACCTCCACTTTAGAAATTTTAGGAGATTCACCTGCAAGGAATATCTTGCAGTTGACTATTCTTCTAAGTCAGTGGTTTTCAACCTTTTTCATATCGGGGCACACTTTTTATTCAGAATTTGAGCCACAGACCACCATTTGAGGACATTTTAGCCACACAGAACCCAAAACTAACTAAAGATTTCTTTTGCTTTTGTCCACAATTTGTGAAACAAAACAGTCAAGAATACAGATCAAAATGAGCATTAATCTACATTCTGTTGTTCCGTAGACTTGGGCTAATTCACATGATGAATATTGTAACTCTTGAGAGTGTAAACATGAAACCAAATGGACCCGCAAGGGTCCAAATGCAGGTCCATTTGGTCTCATTTTACACTCTCAAAGAGTTACATCCGGTTAACCAACTTTACATCATTTAGCCTGGAGACCAACTGGAATCCTCTCAGGGACCACTGGTGGTCCCCGGACCTCCTGTTGAAAACCCCTGTTGAGTTTGGAAGCACTCTTTTTCAGTACAGCCACCTCCTGCTGCCGGCCTGCATTATGTGCAAAATCAAAACAGCTGGTGCGCATGGGCTGTTGAGCGATAGTCAAATGAGCACTCCTAAACTAAACTACTTAGAAAACATATACCTGCAAAGATTTTATTGACCGAAAGTAGCTCATAAAATGTCTAAGGTGGATTTTTAGCTTTCCATACAGCTGCAATATATTGGTTAATGGCGGTCGAAGTGCCCTTGGGCAAGACTCTGCATGGCTTCCCCCTGCAAATGGCGTCCGAACGAATGGAGTGAATGTAATGTCCTATGTAAAGCGCCTTGGATAAAGGCGCTATATAAATGCACCATTTGCCCCACACACAATATTATGGTGCCATTTACAGTCTAAACAATCCACCTTAGGCAATGGGGGTTCCACAATCCATAGCTTTAGGAGGAGGAAAAATATATAGAGAATGAGAAATGGGCAGAGCCTGCTTTGTAAGGACTTGTTCCGGCTGCCATCTTGTTTGTTAGGGTTCAAAGTTGCTCTGAAGCTACAGCTAGCGACCCTCTACAAGATTATTCATCATTAATGTTAATGTTAGCAACCAAGTGGATTCTATTTGTTGTTGTTTTTTACACTATTGAATGTAAAATAAAGCCTTAAAGGTCCATTTGGCTTCATTTTACACTCTCAAGATATACATTCCAACTTAATTTACAAGAAGTCTATTGAGCCCTTCTCAAAACCCCACCCTTTGGGGCGGAGTTTAGTCACTGTCCAATACCAGTTGAAATAGTTTAGCAACGGTTCAATTAATGTCAAGCTTTCCTGATCTAGCGTTCCTATTGGACAAGGACTG
This sequence comes from Benthosema pterotum, assembly GCA_039105355.1. Classification (NCBI taxonomy): domain Eukaryota; kingdom Metazoa; phylum Chordata; class Actinopteri; order Myctophiformes; family Myctophidae; genus Benthosema; species Benthosema pterotum. Next base: position 41,246,483 of record CM076982.1, on the reverse strand, counting down.
TTGGGGGAGGGACTTAGTGAAGGGCTACTTAGAGAATGTATAGAATATTTCCACTGTTATATCGGGCGCGTTCAGATTCGGAAATACCACACCGGAGCGCACTCGCCTATTAGTTTGCGTTGCACAGTGTACTCAGTGCGCAATTTCCGAACACGCCCATCGTTTTTTCCTCTCTTTCACATAGGGTACTGTTATAAATAAAACAAATACAGAAAGCCGTGGGTGTTTTTCAATGCCTATATATACTGTAGCTTTTGAGTTGTTCTTGGTGAAGGACTTTCCAGTGTAACCCCTGCACTGTTCTTTTTGCCGATCACACGTCCTCGCGAGCAGACCTCGGCGGGAACGCAGGGTAATTGACTTGCAGAGGGCACCTGACTTTAATTAACAAAGTGGAGCAGACCTGCATTGCAAAGAAGCATATGCAATAATGCAAGGAGGAGGAGGGGGAGTCAAAGCAAACGTATTAGTGTGTGTATTCATTAACATTTTAGAACATTAGGTTTTCTTCTTCTTTTTTTTTTTTACTAAACTATTCATTTCCGCGCCGCGCTTGAGAGGGGGAATTAACAGTAGCCGCGGTTCCTGTAAGATGTAATTAATAAATAGAACATTGTCTTTTGATAAAGAACCAATCTCATTCTGTTCAGGGACGGGGCTTTTTCTTTTTTCTTTAGGAAATAAGTTAGAGAGAGAGAGAGATTGTGGGAGAGAGAGTGGGGGGTAGAGAGACAGATAGAGGAGGGGGACAGAGAGAGTAATAGAGCCAGGGGCGGATACAGCATTTCCCAGTTGGGGGGGCAGGAGAAAATGGTATGGGTGCGAATGAAGCCGCACCCATACCATTTTCAGTTACAGGACTTATTTCAGGCAAGAAAAGCATCAAACACGCAGCATGCATAAAGCTAAAGGTCTGACTCCGAGAGTTTTCTGTTTTCAATGATGAAATGCTGTTGGTTTAGCGGTGCCACAGCTGTAGTTAGTTAGTAGCAGCAGTAGTAGTGTTTCAACTTCAAGTCATATGAATTAGAAGAACTTTATTTTTAAATATCTTGGGTTGTTTGCACGCCATGGTGTTTGGTGGGGCAGACTGGGGGGCATTTAGGGGGGCATTGCCCCCCCCATACCCATGCCTAGATAGATCCGCCCCTGGCAATAGAGCGTGTCACTTCGTTAAATGCTTCATGTGGGAGCCTCTCTCTCTCTCTCTCTCTCTCTCCTCTCTCTCTCTCTCTCTCTCTCTCTCTCTCTCTCTCTCTCTCTCTCCTCTCTCTCTCTCCTCTCTCTCTCTCTCTCTCTCTCTCTCTCTCTCTCTTTCTCTCTCTCTCTCTCTCTCTCTCTCTCTCTCTCTCTCTCTCTCTCTCTCTCTCTCTCTCTCTCTCTCTCTCCACAACATACGTCCACGGAGAGAGTTGCCCCCCTCCACACCCCCCGTTTTTCCCCCCTTTTTCTTCTTCTTCTTTCCCCCACTGCCTGCCTGCCTTTCCCTGCCTGTGATCCGAACACACTTCTTCCACGTTTCTGCTGCTGCTGCTGCTTCTCTAGTCTCCCAGTCAGTCAGTCAGTCAGTCAGTCAGTGCAGGTGAGGGAGGGTGATCGTAGCTGCAGCTACTCACAACAAACCCAGAGAACAACATACTACGCGCACTGCATTCGGAATCAGACCCGTACACGTACGTTCCTCTCTTCTGCGGACTGCAGAAGAAGAAGATCAGGCTTCTTCTAAGTACAGTATAGCCGGCTACAGTACTAGTCGCCGCCTGTCCCTCCCTCCCTCGGATCATCGTACGTCGGGACTCGGGAGCAAGCACACCACCTGTGCGTTGTTTTTTTTTGTCCCCCTTCCTTCTTGAATTTCTTTGATCGCTCGTTTACCATACGTAGCAGAGGAGGAGGAGGAGGAGGAGATCATCAGCCATGACCACGACGAAGGACCCGCACCCGTCCAAGGCTCAGCAAGAACAGGTAGGCTCCTCTCCCGTACCCAAACCCCGCCGCAGCCAGCAGCAGCAGCAGCAGCCGCAGAGCCAGATCGAACTACTCGTTAGTCGGGCTGGCGACATTGGAGGGTCCGAAACAGCGTCGCAGCCTCGATAGGGAGCGATGACAAGCTGGAGTTGGAAATAGCTTGTTCCTTTCAACTAGGGCAGGGGTTTTCCACCTTTTTGACTCCAGGACCCACCATTTATTCAGCATTGGTGCCCACGGACCACCATTTGATGAAATTTTAGCCCCACAGACCCTCCAAACTAAAGATTTCCTTTGCTTCTGTCCATGGCAATTAAAGGTTCCAGTTGTGTAGATTTTGGGACTAATTCGCATGGATGGATATTTTAACTCTTTGAGAGTGTACGTTCTCAAAGAGTTACATCTGGTTCACCAGCTTAGCTGGGGACCACCTGGAACCCTCTCAAGGACCACTGGTGGTCCTCGGACCACTGTTTTAAAGTGTTGTGCAGTGACAACTCAAGTCTTTGTCGTGCTTCCGTGCTTAGCAAGCATTACTACCAAACAACACCACCGGTGCTGGCTGCTGGCGCGTTTTTTGACACCACTCTCGTAATGAAGTTGTCGCTACGTTCATTTCCCGGCGGCGGGAAATTAACTGCGTACAAAAAGCCCAACAAACAAATGCTTTCTTATTGTTTGGTGTATGTTGGTTTTGTGTATAGCTTATAAATCAGTTATTTTTCGGCGAATGACGTACGTAGTAATACATAGAGGCTCGGTATTGTACGCACAGTGAGCAGATTGACACTAACACAGCCAGTAATGATGATATACTAGTGCTGTAAAGTGAATGTGGTGTGCCCTTGTCTCATTAAAGATGGAGTGCCATGATTTTTTTCTACCCTAAAACATGATCATTAAACATGATGATTATATGAAAAGTAAGATTTTTTTCCCCCCAAAAAAGTGTACAGTGTTTGTTAAACTGTCATTTTTATGCCTTTAATTTTTATGCCTGGTGGGTGTTGATGGGTGGAGATCCACCTGAACTGAAGCCACACCCACAGCTTTAGTTGCATGCTAAAGGGGGAGGAGTTAGGGGAGGGGCTGAGCACGTGATGTCGCTATATTGAAGTTTTTTTTCATTTGCACGTTTGACTGAAAAGGTTCAGCCCCCAGGAAGAAAACCCTAAATACAAAGGGAAGACATCATTGCACATAAAAAACACACAAAGGGGTCTATTTACATACTGTCACCTCTTAAAGGTAGGGGAAGTGATTTCACTTTTGTCAGATATCACCCCCCCCCCCCCCAAAAAAAAAAAAAAAAAAAATCTGTTAAAATGCTCTATTATAAGGTGTGGAAACCATATATGGAGTTTCCCCCCTCCCCCACGTTAGCAGAGGAGCTAATAAAAGTTCCCCAGGTCACCACAATTCTCCTCCAATCAGGAGAGAGCAGCAGGTTCACATAGTGTAGCTACTTTTGGGGGCCCCTAGTGGACCAGGCTGGTACTACACCATGAATTTCAAATCACTTCCCCTACCTTTAAATATGTACAAAATTGAAAAAAAAAAAAAAAAAAAAATACAAAAATCACGGCACCCCCACTTTAAATCTTTGTCACAGTAAAAGGGTGCTTTTATATAGCACCTTTATCCAAGCTGCTTCGTATATTCGTATATTGTGCATTACATTCGCCCATGCACACGCCAGTGGCGGCGGAAACCATGCAAGGCACCTGCTTACAGTACCAGCACATCAGGAGAGAGTTCAGTCAGTGTCTTCTTCTTGCTCAAGGACACTTCACCTGGCTTACAGTACCGGCACATCAGGACAGGGTTCAGTCAGTGTCTTCTTCTTGCTCAAGGACACTTCGACACTAACCCTGGGCTCGAACCGGCGACCTTGTGCGGTTACCCTCCGGTGACTCTACTACCCCCCGATGACCCTGTACCGCAGTGGCTTAGTTCTATGTGCTCGTTTATTCTGATGTTATGCAGGTACAAAGGCAGTGTCACCCACCTCTCTCAGTGGTACACCTATACACCTTGACAAGGACGTTATTAATTGGCCCCTGATATGATAAAGCCGGAATACATATCTTGGGTGACTTCTTGCTGCTCTGCCGCCCGTCACCTCTGTGTCGAAGGGCTTGTCGTAGTGTTTAGCATATCTTTTTTTTCACGGTGGGGGCCATTATCCTTCTGTTTGAACCCTGCCCCTCTCCGTCTCCAATTAAAAGCCCTGAGAATAACTCGACTTTCATCTCGCTGCGTGTATAGCCAGGAGTCAGGGAGACATTGCATTAGAGGGAGATCTTTGAACGAGGTAAATGACAGATTGGGAACAAATGTGGACCGTTGAGGGTCTATAGAGTTACATTAACATTGATTTTTACAATATAGAGGGGGTCCCTGAGATAGAAAAGCCTTTAAATGGGGGGCTAATGCATGTCAAACTGGTGGGAAATGAGACGCGTTGAAACTCACCAGAGCTGTATGAATCATCTCTTATGCAAGAGGTTTCTTGGCATATCTGTTTCAAATGAGGGGTCCACGGGGGTAATTGGAGTCAATTGGAGGGGTCCTCTTGACATGAACATGAAGTACAGAACACACCTGGAAGGTCGGCTAATTGGCTGGGGGAAAAAAAAGAATAAATCTGGTGTCACAGATCAGCTATATTCACAAGGAGTTGAAAGTGCTGTATGATTTTTCGAGAATGGCTTGTGCTCTCTGGGGGTGACATTTTTCTATGACCCCGATCATTTGCAGTATAATCCAGGCAATGGGACGCTGTTGTTCTTTTTGAGAGAGACCCAATGTCATTCAGAGCCCCAAATCACGACAAAACATGCAACGTTTTTGGGCAATCGACCACTTTGTACGACAAAACAAAGAAACAAAATTGTTGTAATGGCCACTTTCTTCTTCTTACTGATTAGATATTGTATGATAATATCATGCTTGTTGTGATGATTTGTCATAACCTGAGTTGTTTGTCTTTGTCCGTGGTGTAATCGTCTTTATAGAAAGTCTATGAATGGGGAGCGTGAAAGGAGCGGGACTGCTCACCTCTATTTAAGCACTATACACCAGTGATTTTCAACCAGTGGTCCTTGAGAGGGTTCCATGTGGTCCCCAGGCTAAAAGACGGAAAGTTGGTTAACCCGGTGTAACTCTTTTGAGAGCGTAAACGTGAAACCAAGTGGACCCTTGCGGGTCCACTTGGTTTCACGTTTACGCTCTCAAGAGTTACAAGACTCACATGAATTAGCCCAACAATAGAATGTAGATTAATGGTCATTTTGATCTGTATGTTTGACTGTTTTGTTTCCCAAATCTAGCCTGGAATTGTGGACAAAAGTCTTTAGTTCTTTAGTTCATCTTTAGTTTTGGGTCGGTGCGACTAAAATGTCATCAAATAGTGGTCCGTGGCTCAAATTCTCAATAAATAGTGAGCCCTGGTATGAAAAAGTTTGAAAACCACTGGTATACAGTATATATAGACTTATAGCCACATTACTAATTTACAGTACACACCAGTACTTGCCAGTCGAGTCACGTGTAGAACTTGGAATACATTGAGTAAAAAATGTTTTTTTTTTAATTCGAGTTAAGCAGCATATGGATGCCACGAGTCAGTGCATTTTTTTGGGCCGAACAACACCCGAGCATCCCAGTACAGTACTAGTAGGTGACTCAACCCAACCCTGTTAACCCTTAAGTGTACTGAACGCGTTTTGGTGTTCTAAGCATTATGTTTTAACTATTGAAAAATAGCAGATCTACAAGCTCATAGCGCGCCACCGAGTGGCGCGCTATGAGCTTGTATCTCTGCTATTTTTGAAAAATTGTGAAAACGTGGTGCAAATCTTTGAATATTATGTTATTCAGAAACTAGAAATCTCGACAGGACACAATGGGTTTAGAGTCAGAAGACGAGCTCTACTGTTACTTCGGACTGCATCCGTCATTGTCAGACACCTCTCCCCGTGCCGGCCGCCTTGTCTTTTCAAAGGTGACAGCGAAGGTGAGAAGGAGCTGTATGCCGCCTATAGCGGTAGTACAGTCTTCTCCACACGCTGTCACTCAGCACCTCCCGGGGAGGTGGGACCAGGGGCGGATTGGCCATCTGGAGTACAGGGAGTTTTCCCGGTGGGCTGCGCCACCTAGTAACCTGGACAGGTTTTTTTTTTTTTTCCAGGGCAGGCCAGGGCGCCAGGCCCAGGCCAGGCAAACTAGTGTTTCTATCCTTCAAAAAAGAAAAGGTGTCCTACACCAGAGCCTTCAAGTAGGAGAGATCTTCTACATTCTCTAGTTGTGTAGACTAAGTTGGGCTAATTCACATGACGAATATTTTAACTCTTGAGGGTGTAAAAATGAAACCAAATGGACCCTTGCGGGTCCATTTGGTTTCATTTTTACGCTCTCAAAGAGTTACATCTGGTTAACCAGTGGCCTGGCAAAGGCAAAATTGTCCCGGTGGGAAAATATGTGCCAATCCGCCCCTGGGTGGGACTGAGGATGACTACTACTGCGCTGTTGTCAGTTAGTTCACCTTCCGCACCTTCACCGCACACATGCACAAAACCCCACAACCTCACACATACACATTTTACGACAGGGATTTTATGACGGCCATTTTTTTTTTTTTACAACCGTAAGCCTGAGGCTGAAAACGGCAGATATACAAGCTTGCAGATGAGCTATTTTCTGGTCCATGGCAGGTGTCATGTGATTTAGTTATTATTCCTGGGGTTTTCAACTGGTGGTCTGGGGACCACCAGGCTAAATGATTGAAAGTTGGTTAACCAGGTGTAACACTGAGACACTGAGAGCGTAAACATGATGTTTACACTCTCAAGAGTTAAAACATCCATGATCTGAATTAGACCAAGTCTACACAACTAGAGAATGTAGAAGATTAATGGTCATTTTCATCTGTATGTTTGCCTGTTTTGTTTCCCCAAATCCAGTCTGGAATTGTGGACAAAAGCAAAAGAAAGATCTAGTTTTGGGGTGAAAATGTGATCCGTGGCTCATATTCTGAATAAATAGTGGACCCTGGTATCAAAATAAATGTTGAAAAGCCCTGAGTTATTCAATGGATAAGAATGAATAACTGCTGCCAGTATTCGCTCCGGTTGAACCTCAAAGATGCTCGTTCTAATAAACATGTTTGGTGTGATTTAGACACGTCATTGTTAGTAAATCTCTCTGTTCTGACTGTGTCAGAGGTTTTCTCTTTCGCGCTTGCTGTTGCCGATGAGGACAAAATTGCTAATTTGCTGTTGCTGCTGATTATTATTGACTATCCAGCGTAGCTGGTGAAAGACCTCAAGTCTTCACCCATTTAAAACCGTCATCTCAAATGCCATCTGTTGTTTAAAATAGAGAGCCAATATGCGAGCTCACAGCGCATGCCTTTGTGCCGCACGGTGCTGCAAGCTCGTGCATCTGCTGTTTTTTGAGCAATTTCTGAAAAAAAAAAGAAATGTTGATTTTCGATCTCGTAGGTCAGAGGTTTTCAACAGGTGGTCCGGGGACCACCAGTGGTCCTTGAGAGGGTTCCAGGTGGTCCCCAGCTAGGTTGGTTAACCAGATGTAACTCTTGAGAATGTATAAATAAAGAGTTAAAGCATTCATCATCTATGTTAGCCCAAGTCTACACAACTAGAAAATGTAGTAGATTAATGGTCATTTTGATCCTGTATGTTGGACTGTTTTGTTTCCCAAATCCAGCCTGGAATTGTGGACAAAAGAAAAAATAAATCCTTTGCTTTGGGGTCTTTGGGGCTAAAATGTTGTCAACTGGTGGTCCGTGGCTCAAATTCTGAATAAATGCTGGTCCCTGGTATGAAAAGGTTGAAACCCACTGCCCTAGGCGGCAAAGTCTGAGGATGTATAAGACACAGACACGCGCATGCACCATCCACTCACCACCGACCGCACACAAAAGGCACGTACACCTTCACACAGAACACACACGCTGTGTTTCCCCATGTGGGGTCCTGATTGATTGATGGCGCGTTGCCTGGTGCAGGTCCGTTTGGTCAGAGAGAGAGGTTTGGACAGAGAGACAGAGATATAGGGGCCACCCCACCAGAGACATGGCAACCGGCAGCAGCAGCAGCGGCAGCAGCGCGGATGTCCGATAATCACCCTAGCAGCAAACCCCCCCACCCCCAGAGAGATGGCCGGACAGTCACACCACTCATACTCCCTCGTTAATGCGAGCACAGGATAGGGACGGATTTAGCTAGCCCTATAGCAGGGCTTGACACTAACACTTGCCCGCTTGCCCGGGGCAAGTAAAAAAAAAAATGGTGGGGCAAGTGAAGACTGCTACCTGGTTGCCCGATCGGGCAAGTGTGCAACATAGTGCACTATAACACAACACAAGATAAATTTGTCTTGAAGGCAGTCATTGCACTCTGTGCCTCTGTGTCTTTCCCTGCTTTCTAGCTGTCCACAATTCCAGGCTGGATCCACAATTCCAGGCTGGAACATCAAAATGACCATTAATCTTCTACAGTGTAGGCCTGGGCTAATTAAGATGATGAATTTTAACTCTTGAGAGTGTAAAAATGAAACCAAATGGACCCGCAAGGGTCCATTTGGTCTCATTTGTACGTTCTCAAGAGTTACATCTGGTTAACCAACTTAACTGGGGACCACCTGGAACCTGGGGGGCAAGTGACCATGACCTGAGGGCAAGTAGAACCTGACTTGCACTTGCCCGATGGGCAAGTGCCTCGGAGACCTTAGTGTCAACCCCTGCTATAGGGTGGGCTCGAAGAATGGCAGGATGGGCAACTCTAAAGTTTTTCATAGGAAGCAGTGGTTTTCAACCTTTTTCACACCAGGGCCCACTTTTTATTCAGCTTTTGAGCCACAGACCACCATTTGAGGACATTTTAGCCCCACAGACCCAAAAATTAAAGATTTCTTTTGCTTTTGACACAATTCCAGGCTGGATTTGGGAAACAAATCGGATCATAATGACCATTAATCTTCTACATTCTCTAGTTTTGTAGACTTGGGCTAGTTCAAAAGATGAACAATTTAACTCTTGAGAGCGTAAAAATGAAACCAAATAGACCCATGCGGGTCCATTTCATTTTTAGCTCTCAAAGAGTTAAAGAATTTTTACGCTCTCAAAGAGTTACATCTGGTTAAACAACTTTAAACCATTTAGCTAGGGACCACCTGGAACTCATGGACCACTGCTGGTCCCCGGAGTACTGGTTGAAAACCACTGATATTACCTTTCATTGGGTGGGCAGGATGCATGTTTGGGTGGGGTCTGCCCACCCCTGGCCCCCTCTAGATCCGGCACTGGCACAGGATTGTGTGTGCAGGGCGGAATGTTGCTATGATAGGTCAGGTTGTTCTGGGGCCTTTGGTGTTGTTGTACCGGCCCGGGCTTATACTTTTTTTTTTTGCACCTAATTAACATTCTTAGGCAATTAACTTGTGCTCTGCTCCGCTGCGACCGACTGTCTTTGCAGCCAGTGTGACGAGGAGAGCAGAGGATCGAAGCTAATACGGTGGTGTGCAGCTCATCAACTTACTAGTCTATCAAGCGGCGCTGCTTTTCCACTAGTCGGCACAGAAATGTAACGATCGGATAACGCAAATAGAATTGTACTGTCATTTAATTTAATATAGCCGTGAAACCCACGGTTTTAGTGTGGGACAATATTCTGTGTCTGTCTTGTGTTTTTAAAATGGGTATTACTAATGATCCCTCATAATCTGTTAACTCGTTGTGTGCCGGGAACGCCTTTTGGTGTTCTAAGCGTTATGTTTGTAGTTTGGCTTTTGAAAAATGGCAGGAAAATAGCAGTAAACAGCCAGAATAGTAGTAATATATAAGCAATTTGAAATGCCTAATACAGTGTAAAAATAACCGTCTGCCGTCTTCAACCATGCATTATTATGGTTGTGGTTATCGTATGCCGACAGACCGACCTCATTAGAAGAAAATGTGTTTGTTCATTCAACGAAATGCTTTCATTTCAGATAACAATATGGAACTAAATGTGCTGTATTTCACACATGAACTGAAAACTGGGGGAAAAAAAGAGAGAAAACAACTTTCAACTTTGTTCCTTAAAGGGATATTTCACTTTCACTCAAAATTAGTGAAATAGTGACTGCCCTACTCGCATATTAGTAGAGCAGTATGAGTCACAAGAACTAAGGACTGGTTTTTCATTAACGTACCATGGTTAAAATAGGACAGTGTATGAGCTTGTAGACCTTTTTTTTTTTTTTTTTAATCATCAAAATGTGGCATAAATCTGTAAATACTCTGGCGTGGTGAATGTTTTTACGTTTTGCTCCTGGGGGAGGGGGTCCATGGAGCTACCTATCTTCAGAGGGGGGGTCGGAGGCCATGTACAGATGATTTTACATGTCCTTAGCCTCGACACCCAGGCTTTTATTTTCGTCCACGGAACCGGAAAGCCTGGACTAATTCGTTACCTGCAGTGGCCTAGAAGTGGGAGGAGTTAACCTTTCGGGGTGGGCGTGGCTCCAAATGATGTGACCTATAGCACAGCAGTAGAGGGGCGGCAGGGGGAGGGGCCAGGGATGTCGACACGTTGGTGAGATCAAATCAGATCAGCTCATCTGCCGTCGAAGCTTGAACGGCACCCCGCCCTCCCCCTAGGCCAAAATCACTCCAGGTTGGGCCAGGTTAAGGTGTCCTTCAAATTAAATATTAAGGACCACTGACATAGAAAATATGAGGTTTTCAGCCAACTGTCAGGATTTTAGAAAACATTTGTAAAATGAATTCCTGTGCTCAAGGTTCTTTATTTTTTCCTTGAGTTGTTACTCAGGGAAATCAGCCTGCTTAATTCAGTATATGTATAATGTTTGTTTATGATTTATTTAAGTTGCTCTTCCAACACAAAATCATTGTAACTCCGCACTATTACCCTATTGGCCTGAATATAAGACTATGTTTTTCCCCAATGGAAATATACTAAAAAAATGGAGTCGTCTTATATTCAGGGGCTATACTATTTGACATTCAATGTTTTTTTTTCTGTAAATGAGTCTTGAAAAATGCGGGTCGTCTTATAACCGAGTCGTCTTATATTCGGGACAATACGGTATAACCATGTTGGCTTAATCAATAGAACCCATCCTTAGTTATGGTTACTTACTCATACCGCCTTATTAATACATACTATACCACCGTATATATTGAATATATGATTATTTTTCATCTTTTATCATTGAAAGAGACATATCCCTTTAAGGAAGCATCCCTGCAGAGTCAATTTGGGAGGAACAAAGTTGAAATGAAACATGTTTTTCTTCTCTCTCTCTTTTCCCCCCACTTTGACTTCCTATGTGAAATACAGCACACATTTATTTCCATATTGTTATTTGGAATGAAAGCGTTCTGTCGGACGAACAAACACATTTCTTCTAATGAGCTTCTGCTGGCATACGATAACCATGAGCCTAATAATAATGATGCTTGGTTGCAGAAGTCATTTTAAATAATAATAATCTGGTTATTTATACACCGTATTAAGTATTTCAAATTGCTTTTCTATATTATTAGTATTATGTTATTAGTATTATGCCTGGTCCCCAGGCTAAATAATGGACAGTTAACCAGATGTAACTCTTTGAGAGCGTAAACCTGAAACATGGTTTCATGTTTACACTCAAAAGTTAAAATATTCACCATCTGAATTAGCCCAAGTCTACAGTACACAACTAGAGAATGTAGAAGATTAATGGTCATTTTTGATCTATGTTTGCCTGTTTTGTTCCCCAAATCCAGACTGTGGACAGAAGCAAAAGAAATCTTTAGTTTTCGGGGTCTGTGGGGCTAAAATGTCCTCAAATCGTGGTCTGTGGCTCAAATTTTGGATAAATTGTGGCCCCTGATAAGAAAAAGGTTGAAAACCCCTGCCTTAATTTGAGAATAGACTTTGCAAGACAGGCGAAGGCCAAGTGAGCTATAGCCAATAGGACAAGTCAGAGGAAGTTTTCTCTCTCATGAGCATGTGTGAATGCGTGCGCACGTGCCACGCCTTTGCACGTAGTCCTTGAGCGCGTTGCGTTGGCCGAGCCTCTTCAGTAGACTACTGAGTGAGGCGTCTGCGTCGTAGAGCCTTCTGAATGCCACGGGTGAAGCTCTCCAAAGGTGCAGCAGCAGCAGTGAGAATTGAAGGTGAACAGCAGCCAGGGACCGACCGGCTTGTGGAAGCTTAATTTGTAAGCCCGTGGTTGCTTCTCCAGCGAGTGGACTCTTACTTCAAACAGATAGAGAATGTATAAAGCCTAGCTCCAGTTAGCTTTCAGGGTCTTAGAGAGTGCGGGAGGGAGGGGGAGAGGAAAAAACACAGTCTCCCAGAAGAGAACCAACACAAATCAATCTCCCACCACACACAGCATACGCTGCGGTTCTGTGTATACTGTTTCATTGCATACTGTTCTTTTTTTTTACTACTAGCGCACCTACTAGCTTGGCCTTTATTTGCAGTTGGTTTATTTCCCCCAAAAAGTGGTCCAGTGGTTGCTGTTTCGTGGATAAAAAAAAACTTCTTATTGGCTGTTGTATCCCTTACTCTAACATAATCTTAGAATGTGTTGTCCGAAATGCTATTTTTGGCTATATATCGTCACTCCAAGGCAGTCTTGTTCTTTTGAGAATATTTTGATTTAGTCTTAGTCTCTTCAATAAGGCATATTTAGTCTTTTAGTCCCGTTTAGTCTTCTGAAATTCATTTTTTAGTCTAGTCTTAGTTGTATATATGTCATACAGATTTATAGTTTTTAGTATGAAATAGTATGAATAGTATGTAATTTTCTTGTATAAAATTAATGCAATAGTAATAAGTTCCTTTCCTGAAAAGGTATGCAATGTATACTGCAGATATGTCACATATTTAAAAAGAATGAACAAAAAAAAGATAAAAATGTTATTGCTATTTCAATTAGTCTTAGGTTATGATGTAGTCGTTGTCGTAGTCTTTTGAAAACACATCTTTTAGTCCCATCTAGTCTTTTGAAATTCATTTTTGTTAGTCTAGTCTTAGTTGACTAAATATCAAAAACCTTAGTCGACTTAGTCTTTAGTCTTTGTCTTAGTCGACAAAAACAACACTGCTCCGCGGTATCACTAGTGTGTTTACACTGTTCTAGGCATCAACACCACAGCACATTGAGACAAGAGACCTGGTGCATAATGTAATGTACAGTACACTACAGTACGTAGCACACAGCAGTACTGTGCTGAATATTTCAGTACGGTTTCAACCACACAATTTGTGCTCATTCCCAGAACTGCACTGATGTTCCATGAACAGAAACAACACATTCTTGTTATACCGTGTGCTAACACACAGCCCTGAGTCCACAGTGGTTCGGAAACCATATGAGCCCTGACGAATAATTCAAAATGAAGCATTTTTAAAGACAGGCAGAGGCACGACTTTGAGTTTGAGAAGATCTTATCAGCCCTTGCCGAGAAACTTCACACGCGGGGCGGTTGACAAGTCTTCCGTCAATGGCAGTCGATGTGTTTATCTTATTACAAGCCAAGTTGAACAGGACTCAATCTATGCTAATGAGATTGGATCAAATTGATTGGCACGGTGCCACAGTTGGAGATGAGCGTGTCTCTCTCTCTCTCTCTCTCTCTCTCTCTCTCTCTCTCTCTCTCTCTCTCTCTCTCTCTCTCTCTTACCCAGCTGAAAATATGAATAACTCTCGGCGTAGTAGATAAGATCGGCCACATTTGAGTGAACGTACGACGGGGAAAAAAAACGTTAATTGAGATACGTACAAACGAACCCCCTCATGCGTTAAAGAGGACGATATCAGTCACCGGAAACCAAGGACGTTTGGGTTTTCCATCGAGTCAAACATTTGCATAAAATGGAGTTTTTGACGTTACGCCGGCTTTGTTTGGGAACTGGGAAGAGGGAATGTTTGATCAAAATGAACAAATATCTAAATACCGCATCAAACAACTTAAAAAAAAAACATCTGGGGTTCATAACAAAAGCCTGATTAGACGAAAAATGACCCCAGACATGTTTGAACGTTTGAAATATCCCTTTCAATAGGCCCCTTCCGCACATTTTGGAAACCAATTATAGCCAATTGTTGGGGGCTATTAAACTAATCTGTATTCGTTTACCAATTTTTATCGCACGTTTATAAAAAAAATGGTGCAAAACCGGCAGAGGATCATAATTCAACCTCGTATAAAAATGCAGGCTTGTCAAATCCAGACAACATTCACTTCATTCTTCCCAATAACAGTCACAGTTTATGTTGACGTGTGTCAGAGCTGTCTGTGGTCAGGGGCGGATGTAACATTTCCCGATTGTGGGGGGCAGGAGAAAATGGTATGGGGGCGGCTTCATCTCCCGTGTCGCCTTCGCGCCACGGGCGATGAAGCCGCACCCATACCATTTTCAGTTACAGGACTTTTATTAGGCAAGTAAAGCATCAATAATAACATCAGTTGTTGTTGAAGTTGCAACAGACGCAGCATGCATAAAGCTAAAGGTCTGACTCAGAGAGTTTTCTGTTTTCAATGATGAAATGCTGTTGGTTTAATGATGACACAGCTGTAGTTAGTTAGTAGCAGTAGTAGTGTTTCAAGTCATATGAACTATGAGAATTAATTTGAATTATCTTGGGTTGTTTTGCATGTCGTCGTGTTTGGTGGGGCAGACCCCCCCCCCCCCATGCCATGCCCATGCCTAGATCCGCCCCTGTCTGTGTTGCTGATTCCTCCTAGCGCTGGCTGTGATCTCTCTGCACTGACAATGCAGCAGCCAGCCATAAGTACATTCCAACACAATGTCAGTAAAACATGGTGCGTATATGGTCTATATATACAGTACGTTGGGGGGAGAGAGGAGCATGACAGCCTGCACTGCTGGAATGAACCACCATAAACTACTGTAAGTCATGCCCCTGACATTAAATATTGTGCTGCAGATCTCGCTTGTAGTCTTATTTCCCCACATTGCTTGACAATGTGGCCAATGTTGCAACTGTAGTTTGGTGATTTCCCTTTTATTTCTTAACACATCAGGTGCTAGGATTTCACCTATAATGTCAAGAGCGTTCTGCCTAACCTTCTACAGTGCTCATTTTGAAAGCCCCCCCCCCCCCCCCCCCCCCCCCCCCCCCTTCTGGCTGACACACAAAAAGAGTGAATAATGTGTTGTTGTTTTTTTTACCTCAGCGGAGGTCTAAGAAGTTAAAATATTCTAAGCAAATGTATTTTTTTTCCTTCCATGAGCAGTTGTGTGTGACCGTCAATGAGAAAAGGTCGTCATCAACTGCACAGAGGCTGTTGAACAAGGATAGGCACACAGCAACGAAATTATGTAGCCCGGATTTATGATGATCTTTGATGTCAATCAATGCCATGGTGCTCTGAGACATGTACAGATGTCCCATCTTCCTGTCAGTTGCACATTCACAGATGTCCTCTGTAACAAACCTGTTTAGGCAGTGGTTTTCAACCTTTTTCATAGCAGGGCCCAGGCAGTATTTATTCAGATTTTGAGCCACGGACCACCGTTTGATGACATTTTAGCCCCACAGAGCCCAAAAGGCTAGATTTGGGAAACAAAAACAGGCAAACATACAGATCAAAATGACCATTGATCTACATCCTCTAGTTGTGTAGATTTGAGCTGATTCAGATGGTGAATATTGTAACTCTTGAGAGTGTAAAGATGAAATTCGGACCACCTGTTGGTCCATCCGGACCACCTGTTGAAAACCCCCGCACCAAAAAAACAAAACAATATAGAGGTAAATAAAAATGTGGGTACCAACTCCCAACCCACAGGTCTGCAACATTCGACTATTGTTGGTCAGAAGTTAACAGCATGAGGTCAATGTCTACCTTGCAGAGACTGTATATACTCGAGTGAAAACTATACAGTACAGTACAAATCACTGGAAAGTGATCACGTTGCCATTAGCGGCTGTTGGTAATGGAGGAGCTTTGCTGCGCCGTGCGTCGATGCACGTGTTACGCAAAGCCGCTCGTCTGGTGCTGAAGAACCATGGCTTATAGAATTACTTGGAAAAAGTCTGCAAAGCGCTCCACGTTACCTAACATGTAATTGAACCTTTAAGGTACAGTAGGTGACGACTGTACTAAAGGCTCTTCTATGGTTGCGGTTTCGGAATTAGCGTCGTCTGTGCTCCGATGTCCCCCGCGTTAAATATTCAGGCTGACATTGAAGTCGTCTTCTGTGTTGACTGCTTGCTCTCAGAAAGCTTTCCCCCCTCAAGGATTTAAAGCCACTAATTGAACGTCGAAGTCTGCATGAGTCACACCAGACTGGTTTTAAGTGTTCTGTGAACCTATTACACGTGTTCTGTAAAGCAATGTGTTATATCACGTGTTGACTCACTGTCCGCAATTTATTACATAATATTAAGTAACGCGGTTGAGTATTACCCAACGCTGAATCTCATTAGCGCAGATAATGAGATAAACACATCGACTGCCATTGACAGAAGACTTGTCGCCTTACGTGTGAAGTGGCCTCTAGGTAGAGTTTCTCAGTGAACTGATAAGATATACTCAACTAAGACGTGCCTGGCCTCTCCTGAAATGTTTTGAATATTATGAACAGGTGCTTACTCACCAGGCTCGTTTAGTTTCCCATGGTATGGGAATGTGTTTCTGTTCTAAGCATCAGCGAATGAGCAAAATTGTGATCGCGCCTGACGCTTTCGTCCTCATCTCGGCAGAGACTAATTTCCCCTAGAAGCCATGAAAGTGAATTTTTTCATTTTTTACCCAAATTCACTTTTTAACATATTGATACAGTTCAGACTTTGATCTTACTATTCATCCGAACAGTTAGATGATTTGAAGAAGTTAAATGTGTTTATTTATACGCTAAAAAGTCGAGTAATTTCGCTAGTTTACCCCGCGATTGGGGGTGGAGAAGTACTTGACTTGGCGATTTGCATACACGATTCTGATTGGCCATGGATTTCATTGTCTTGAGGCATTGGAATGTCTATTATTCTATGGGTGTGAATTGGAGTGAAACTGGAGAACTGGCTGCATTGCATGAATGAGCGACGGACGGCTCGTTCCTTCGTATACTTTTAAAAAGATTGTGATGAGTGTGGAGAACGCGTTAGCAACAGGCTAACGCTCCAGTGTGCAGCAGTCGCGTCTCTGTTTTGTGAACTTTCTGCACACATCGATATTAAAGGAGGAATCCAACTCTGCCCATTTGCCTGTCTGTAAAACAACTGCCCCTGCCCAGCCCACAGCAAAATCAGCCCCATAAAACCCGTCATGTTCCCGTCCATGCGCTGACGTAGCTAGTTAGCTTAGCCTACAGACAGAGATAAGTAAACTCCGTTCACTTCATGGGGCCAGTCTAATGGAGGATTTTCTGCATACGGCAACAGCCCAGCTTTAACGGTCTTAAGTTGCTTTATTTTTAGATCGTTTTAGTAATAGTACAACATAAACACTATCGTACAGTAAAACGGCTACTGTACAATAACTGTACCATTGACATGTTGAAAACATCCATAAAACAGCTCGTATTTGTAATGCCTTCGATTAATTTCCAACTCCAGTTTGTCCCTATTTGAGCTACATGAACAGCGCTTGAGCGCTCAGTTTCTGACCCCTCAATGTCGCAACTCTACTAGATACAACTGGCTACCCATCATGCATTTCACCCGCATTACAGAAGGAGGCGAAGGCCAAAATATAATCTACCGTTCACTTCATGGGGCCAGTCTAATGGTGGAATCTGCATAGGTTTCTATTGAATGGGGACAACAAATAGGGACAACCGAAATGCATTGTCTATGGGCTTGAGTGAGAACATGAAACCACGTGACCAGGCTATTTTCCTCCCCCTCAAAGACGGGTGGTCTGGTGTTGGAAAACAATGTAACAGAAAATTGACCTAGGCCTCCTTGAGGCACAAAGCGTCAGATGCTGTCACAATTGTTGTGTTGTTGTTGTTGTTGTTGTCGTCGACTGCACACAGTTTAATAGTTTTCTGTGACTGTGTTCGGATGTAAATGACTAAACCATTCTCAACAGTTAATGAACTCTTATAGAGCTTGTCAGGGTAGCAAGTTGGTAGCTTTTTTCCTGTAGCGCCTTTAATTCAGTTATATGTTTAATAATCATAGATAGCACCACATACCTAGTGAAAAATGTCCTGGTAATCCCCTCAAATAGACCTTTCCATGAGCCCTGCCCTCTCTCCAAGTGTCCAACCATGGGGTTGGACACTTTCCAGCCGGGCTCATTCATCCCAATGTAAATATAATGGACATTACACATTAAATACTGGTTCATTTTTTTTGGAACCAGACCTTCAAAATATCTTCTAAATCCCTCAACAAGACATGCCGTATGCAGTGGAAAAATATGTGACATTTATTTTTTAAAACAATGTTTTATCATAGGAGAACTACTGGAGAGGTTTGTCTGTGTCTATCACATGTTTCGCTTAGCTGTGATTGGACCGTCGCAGTTTTGGGGAGGGGCTTACAGCACGGTCTATTCACTATGAGGTCTTTAAGCCACTAGAATCCTTCCTCTCGCTAATATAGAGACAGAAGCGCTGTTTTCTGTCTCATAACCGCCTCACACAGTAAACCTTTCTGACAATAAACTTCTCCAAACAATTCTTAAAGGGCGTCCGAGCAAAGGGCAGCGGTAATAAACACATCACCCCCCCTAGAGAACCAGCATGAGCTCCAGCATCCTTATCGTGGGTCAAACATTTCGCAGAAATAGCACATCTAGAGTACAACATGCCATATATATATATTAACGCATTCTGAGCTGGAAAATTATTCAAAGACCACATTTTCACCATTTTCAAAAATATCAGACCTACAAGCTCATAGCGTGCCACTCCGTGGCACGCTATGAGCTTGTAGGTCTGATATTTTTCAATAACTGAAGTAATGTTAATGATGCTAAGTGATGCTAATAATGCTAATAATGCTAAGTAATGCTAATGCTAAATCATGCTAACTAATGCTAATGGTAAATATTGTTAACACTTTCACTGCTTTAGGCACTCGCCCCCCAAAAAAATCTGGCCAAAACTCTGGTATCTCGTGTTAAGCAGTTATACTGCTAATAATGCTAAGTAATGCTAATAACGCTAAGTATTGCAAATGCTAAGTAAGGCTAATATTGCTAAGTATTGTTAATAATGCTAATCATGCTAAGTAATGGTAATTATACTAAGTAATGCTAATTATGCTAAGTAATGCTAATTATACTAATAAAGCTTAGAACACCAAAAGGCGTACCGTACCCACCCGATGTGGGTTAATATTTCAGAAAGGGTGAGTTGTAGTCAATTTATTGAAAGCGATTCAAACTGCATTACAGCAGCGTAGACCCTGACCCGCTGGCCTGGGTAGTAGGCCAGCTCCCTGAGGTCTTGTCCTGGACATCTCTTACACGCAGAGAACTCGTATTCTCGGATGTTTTCCTCGCGATCGCTGAGTTGCAACACAGTCATGTCGATGCTGACCGGTTAAGTTGAACATCCATGTGCGTATCGTTATGTTGATGGCTATTGATTACGAATACGCTATTAACGCCCGTAGGAGTGATTTTGCGGAGGCGTCGGCTGTTAGGAGAAGCGCAGTCACAGCCCGCTCTCGCATATTATTGTCTAAATGAAGGGAATTGACATTCCCTAGACATATGACTAATAGAGCCAAAAGTTTGGTCAAGACCACGCTGTTGGCACCGTTGTCAGTGATATGAACAGACATTTGCTCTATTAGTTGTTGTTCTGCGGCAGTCATTTCAAACATACGAGATGATTTAATCTGGCCGCAGGCTTGTAGAGGATACATGTCGGAAAAAAAGTCTCTAGCACGTTCCTGTCAAGAGTTATGTTTTTTCCCCCTGTGTTCTTAGCTCTACCTCTCCTTCGAAATATATACTTAATTTTTTGAGGCATTAGCTATTGTTATTCACTCATCGTTTTTGAATGTTTTCCATGGTCCATCACTTTGATAAAAAAGCAGACCTGCATAAAAACCAAGGGGTTGTGGAGCGGTTTACACACTTCAGCCGAGACACTTTTGAATGGTTTTGTTATAGCACTCCATGAATAATAAAAAAAAAAAAAAGCATCTCTCATAGCAAATGTCTTCTAGGCTACAGGTATGAAACTAATAATAAAAGTCAGAAATAGTACTATTAATTTTCCGTATTAACCCTTTAATTACCAATGACGTAATTGCAGTGAAAATGGTGCTAAATCCAAGCCTCCCACTGACGTAATTGACGTATTGTGTGTTTTTAGCTGGTCTGGGGTGTTTCCAGGTGTAGTGGGGGCCCTCCGCCAGCAGAGGGAGCCCTCCCCCAACTTGTCACAAAGTTTCATGTAGCTGGATCAGTACAATTGACCCTTATAGATCTCTAACTAGCCCTAACAAAAACAACAACAAACAAAGCAACAAAGGGATTTTTTTTTTACCTTACCTTATGTGTCTCCAAATAACAGCACAAAAGATCAAAAACATGTAAAAAAGATTGCCAATAGATCCAAAGGTCAATAAATCCAATAATTTGTATCAGGACTCCCATGCTGATGACAGGCTGCAAGCCACAGCCATGGCTTTGCAGCAGGGAACATAATTTGCTGTTCTGTGTTTGCAGTGTTGCCAACTTCCAAAATACACTAGTGGCACTTCCAAAATGCACTAGAAGGAGCTAGGGCAGTGGTTTTCAAACCAACTCACCAGCAAAAAAGCACTCGTTTTTCAAAAAAGTACTAGTTTTTCAATAATTTTGGTGCTAGGGGGGTCTGAAAAAAAAGCTAAATATAGTGACAAATGCGCCAAGTTGGCGACATTGGTTGCCAGGTGTTTGGAGAGAAATAAGCAACCAGGTTTCATAATAATAAACTACTTTACACATAGTGCATGAAAAAGTTCAAATACCAGAAAATATCAGAAAATAGCAGTTCTGCAAGCTCACAACATGTTGTGAAGTGTTGTGAGGAAAGTAAATGAAAAAAAAAATAATAATAATGTTAATCCTTGAGAATAATAAAATAAAATATGCATATTTCTTTTTTTCTGGGGAAAGTGGAGACTTGCAGGGTTAAAATGAGACATTTGTGACATTTGTGGTCATATCACACATTTTTATTTGGACATTCAAATATGTACTTTATTAGGGTATTTAGCTGGTCTGGCTACAGTATTAAGCCTAATTATGCTGGTAGGGAAAGGGTTAATAAATATGATTTGAGTGATATACTATGGTGTAGAAGTGACGGTCATGTACTGTACATGCTATTCAACACAAATGTTGAATGTTGAAAGAAATGTTATGGATACGCATTTGGCAGACCTTGTACTTGTACTGACTCAGTGAGGGCACGGTGGCACAGTTGTGAGTGCTGGGTTTGATTCCCACTTGGGACGCTGTGGGTGGTGGCGGCGCGACTCCTCCTCCGTGTCATCAGTTATGCCCACATGCTCATAGGTCTACATACCTACATAGCCCATAGCCCTACGTACTCCTTTTCTGTGGGGAGTTTGCATCTTATAGGGTTAGATACCCTTACTAAAAAGCAGCAGCTTGGACTCCTCATGCACTGAAGGAAGCATGAGTCTGCTACCCTCCCCAGGTTGGTTGGAGGGTTTGTAGAAACCAGGATCACATTAGGTATTTTTCTCTAGGTGCAAAAAAATGGGTTACAAAGAAAATTGTGGGGTTATTTTAAAAATTATATTAAAAAAAAGAACAGCTATTCATAGCAAAGTCATTTTCGTGTAGAGGAAATAAAATAAATAAATCCTGAAGAACTCCAGTCAGTGAAGTACAGTATATCGGCTTTATAAGTGGTTTGCAAGCAATGCCCATACAATGTGTGAATGCCACAGCCTGTCCTGTGTACTTAAGCCGCGGCAGTTTTTTCCTCCGGTCCGAGCCTCCTTAATGGAGCAGATAAGCAACGCGGACAAAATGGGTGTTTGAAGTAAAGGAATGATTCTCCTTTTGGAATGCAAATAGATAATGGGCCCTTCATTCTCCTCGTGTTTGTCGAGTGCCCTTGGTCCGCGATAAGTGGGAATGAAAGATGTATTCTGTTTTCCCGAGGGAATTGAACGGTCGGCGTCCGCTTTTGTGCCAAAGTTCATTGCGAGGCCGACAGGCTGTTAACAATTGAGCTGTGATGTTTGTGGGTACGGCGCCGGAGATCAGGAGGTGAGATTGGAACGCAAACCGGCGGCAAACAAATCGCCGGCTGGAGAGCCGGTTCACGTAGCCTTGTTGAGGAGGAGACACGTGGAGTGTTATCACTCCTTATTCTTGTAGGTTTTTTCCCCCAGTGGTTACGCTATTAATATCATATATTAATATGGTCTGTCGAGGCAGGAACTCAAGAAAAAAAAACAATACCTACAGTGGTAAGCACTTGAGATTGTTAGTGGTGGTACCACCATGGCAATGAAATGGTAACCGCAGGAATGTGGTACCAGAAAGTTCCAAGCTGTCACCAGGAGATTTAACAGGTTAAAAACACATTTACATGTCCTAGTACTTGATAGCGGTTCCTAATAGCAGTGTTGGGAATATTACTTTACCTTGTTAATATATTATTAATTATTACCTTCATTTTAAAGCAATATATTATATTACAATATTACTGTTTGTGCAAGTGTAATATATTTATATTACTATTACATATTACTTAAAAAAAAACTTCTTACAAAATATATAATGAAATATTTTGTATTAATATTAATCAAATATTGCATAGGCCAGTGTCATACCTACAATAAAGCAAGCACACTTGGCTATCTGGACAAATCCATATGAAATCAACTTGAAAAATGTCACTACTGAATACATAATTTGATGACAAATGATAGAAAATAAGTAATTATTTAACTTCTGCAGTTGTCAATATAATTTCACAAGAACATTTTCATCGAGACAGATTGACAGAAAGTAATATTGAAAGTAATGCAGCAATGCAGAAAGAAAAGTATAATATGTTAGATTGTTTTAGTTAAGTAATATATTTATATTACAAGTTACTGCATGTTGGTAATATATTATGTAATATATTACGTTACGTAGTGCACATGTTCCAACACTGCCTAATAGACAGAGACAGAGGCATACCACTGTATAATCGCACGTTTAGCTTTAGCCATTCGCTGGCATGAAGGCCTATAAAACCATTGTTATGAATGGAGCGTCTCTACAGCCTCCAATAACACACACACAGACGAGGAGGAATGGCACCGCCATCCTAGACCGACAAAGTTGTGCAAAATCTGGCCAAGTTAACCAAACAGCGGACAAGTCATGATGCCTTTATTATTTATTCAACTCCAACACTTCAGTGCTGTATATTATGTGTCTCCTTCATAATACTGCTGCACGTCCGTCACATTTTAATGTCCCCCTAACAACATTGCCACATGTTATAGCTCCTAGCCAGAAGTAACATTCGTTCCTATTCAGAAGCGGAGTCGTCTTATATACGTTATCTTCAAAAGGGCGCAGAGAAGGTTGCCCAGCACCACCGAACCAACCAATCACAGATGACTTATGCTAGCTCAAAGGTCAACAGGGGTTTAAGGGTTTAAGTCAAGGAAGTCACGCTAAAATATCGGAACCACTAATCCACCCCACTTAACAGTTGTCAATAGGCGTCACACTACAGTGTGCCTCTGTGTATAGATCTGCACATGGCTGCGCATGTTGATGATGTTGGTAAGGTGACTTATCTTCTGTAAACAGTGTAAAGCTGTGCCCGTGAAAAAAAATACCCCTTTTTTTCACCTTGCTTAAATCCATAGTTTGAAGCTATTCTGGGTCATCTTTTCATTGAAACAAATCTTAAACTTGATCTATATTATGGCCGGTATTTTTGTCACATAAATCCACTCCCTGAATTTCAGCTCACGAAGCTGATGTTTGATGATGATGATGATGGAATTTTTTTCCATCAAAAAGTGATGGCGGTAAGTCTCGCTTTTGTGGAAAAGGCTAAAATTCGAAATTTTGTTTGAAAATCATTAACTCCGCACTCATGGGATATGCAATAGGGGTGTAACCACTCATTTTACTCGTGGGGACGTGGAGAAGGCAGTACAGCAGCTTAAAACACCATATCTCGATTTCGTGGAAAAAGCATCATTGTACATAAGCCTTAAATCGTGCTAGCGGCAGTAGCCAGCAAGGAAACCACCCAGCTATGACTTTGATGACTTTTATGACTTTGAATACCTCGGAATAGGCTCTGTAACTCTTCCCCACATTCTTCAAACCCCATCGTAGAACTTATCAGACGTTTGGTGCAACCACCTAGTGTTTGTGTGCGGCTGTGTGTGCGTGCATGAGCATGGAAGCGTATATATCCCCCCCCCCCATCTCATTTGGGCCCTCAAGTCAGTGTACGCATTTTATCTGCACCTCCCTCTCCTCTCCTCTCCTCTCCGCCTTCGTTCCGTCCAGGCTGCTGTTTTTCTGATCCTATTGACCCGCCGGTAATTACGGGGCCCCACCGCGCGCCCGCGCAGGAGAGGGGGATCAGAGCCGCCATGTTTCACTGGCTCTCTAACCCTTCCTGTGCTGTGACGCATGTTATTGAAAAAATAGCAGACCTACAAGCTCATAGCGCGCCACCGAGTGGCGCGCTATGAGCTTGTAGGTCTGCTATTTTTGAAAGATGGTGAAAATGTGGCGCAAATCTTTTGAGTATGACATTTCAGACGCAAGCATTTTTAACTCAAATCTTTGCTTCTGGGGGGGTCCCTAGGGCGACATGTTT
Organism: Benthosema pterotum; assembly: GCA_039105355.1. NCBI lineage: Eukaryota > Metazoa > Chordata > Actinopteri > Myctophiformes > Myctophidae > Benthosema > Benthosema pterotum. The sequence goes on along the minus strand of CM076982.1, from coordinate 41,221,683 downwards.
TCAGAAGGGGGGTCCGCAGCCAAATATAGATAATTCTGTCCGTCTTTGGAATGAAATATGTTGAGCATCAATACACCAGGAATGTAGATTGGTTTTAGGAAAACAAGCACATCGTGTCAGAAATTAGAATTTCGTGTCGGAAATTAGAATTTCGTGTCAGAAACTAGAATCTAGTGCCGGAAACTAGAATCTACTGTCAGAAATTGCATTGTAGAATCTCATTTCAGAAAGTAGATCTAGTGTCAGAAACTAGGATCTAGCGTCATAGACTAGAATCTAGTGTCAGAAACTAGTAAACTAGCGTCTGAAACTAGAATCTTGCATCAGAAACTAGAATCTAATGTCATAAATTTACATTGTAGAATCTCATGTCAGGAACTAGAATGTACTATCAGAAATTAGAATCTAATGTCAAACTAGAATCTTGTGTCAGAAACTAGAATCTAGTGTCAGACACTAGAATGTCATGTCAGACACTAGAATCTAGTGTCGGAAACTAGAATCTACCACCAGAAACTAGAATCTAGTGTCAGAAACTAGAATCTACCACCAGAAACTAGAATCTAGTGTCAGAAACTAGAATCTACCACCAGAAACTAGAATCTAGTGTCAGAAACTAGCATCAGAAACTAGAATCTAGTGTCAGAAACTAGCATCAGAAACTAGAATCTAGTGTCAGAAACTAGAATCTACCACCAGAAATTAGAATCTAGTGTTAGAAACTAGCATCAGAAACTAGAATCTAGTGTCAGAAACTAGAATCTAGTGTCAGAAACTAGCATCAGAAACTAGAATCTAGTGTCAGAAACTAGAATCTAGTGTCAGAATCTAGTGTCAGAAACTAGAATCTACCACCATAAATTAGAATCTAGTGTCAGAAACTAGCATCAGAAACTACAATCTAGCGTCAGAAACTAGAATCTAGTGTCAGACACTAGAATCTACCGTCAAAAACTAGCATCAGAAACTAGAATCTAGTGTCAGAAACTACAGTCCACCGTCAGAAAATGGCGTCAGAAACTAGAAACACCTGGAACTCGAATCTAGAGTCAGAAACTAGAATCTAGTCAGGACAGAACAGGCTAATTGAAACGTTGAGCGCTGCCAGGGCTGGCCGAGGCTCCCGGCCGACCCCCCTCTCCCCCCTCTCCCCTCTCCCCCCTCCCCCGGGGTCCCGCTGTCTTCCTCCGTGCCGCGGCCGCGACAGTGACAAATATTCAGCGGAGCGAGCAGAGCGGCCCCCGCAGTTAACTCACCAAAACGATAAGCAGGTAATTCTGCCTATAGGGCCAAGGCGCCTCGTCCCATCGTCCCGCTTATTATAAGTGACGTCGGGGCTTGTTTTTTTGGTAAAGCTGCTTGCCAACGGAATGCTAGAGGGTTTTGTTTTTGTTTTTGTAAATCGGGGCCCAGAGAAGATAGCAGCTGCTGCCAGTGGCAGTGGTCCTTGAGAGGGTTCCAGATGGTTACCCTGGTGTAACTCTTTGAGAGCGTAAACGGGTCCATTTGGTTCCATGTTTACACTCTCAAGAGTTAAAATGTTCACCATTTGAATTAGCACCGCTTAATTAAGAAGTCTACACTGTTTTTGTTCGCCAGATCCGGCCTGGAGTTGTGGACATAACCAAAAGAAATCTTTAGTTTTGTGATCTGTGGGGGCTAAAATGTCATCAAATGATGGTCCGTGGCTCAAATGCTGAATACATTCTGGTCCCTGGAATCAAAATGGTTGAAAACCCCTTTCCTGTACCATTAGTCAGACCACATACCTCTAATAATACCTGAGGTTTTCCTCTTCAATTTAGAAAAATGAAATATGATTGTGGCACCTTCCGTTCAATAGTTATTTCCCTTTATACGGCCTTTGTACAAATACCATGAGATATGTCCTGCAGTCTGTAGGTGTACATACAGTGAGCCACATTGAAAGGCCTACCATAGTATAAAACAAGCAAATCTGGTGGTATGGATGCATAGAGTGGGCATTGGTGTTCTAGAATCTAATGTCCGGACTCCGGAGTAGTTCACTAGTTGCAGTAGCAGTGAACGATTGGATTAGGAAAGTAGTTAATCAACTAGTTTAGCAGTCGATGTGTGAATATTGGTGACTTTTTTTTTGGCTTGTTTCTAGCGTGTACTTACTTATTTTGGGCATTCATTTTCTGGTTTTGTTAAAACGAGTGGCTCTCAAACATTTATGGCAAGAAACCCCATATATTAGTATTAGTATTTGTCTACAGACCTCTCCACTCATCGGAAAATATTTTGTGCCGCAGGGGAACCCAGGGTTTAGTTTTGACCGAGGGTGTATGTCAAATGAAAGCAGGGAATCACGGCTTCAAATTGATGTACTGGTTGTTCAGCTTGGGTCATAAGTTTTGGAGCTATGGCTTATAGAGTAACGCCTTTTCTCAACAGCGAGTTGAGAAAACGCTCTTGAAAGGTGCACTGCTGTGGTCTCTAACATTTGTACCTTAGCTACATGTTGAAGCATTCATTGCATAGTTTATGTTTTAAAGAGCTTAAGTCATGTTGATTTCAGCTCTTGACATTTATTTCAGACATGCTTCATAGTATGTGAAGAATCTGTCTGTGCCGATTAAAAAGATACGAAAATCTGTTTTTCTCCTCTAACGAACAGTCGGCCTTGCGCCCATGACTTGGTCAAAAATGAGTCAGGAATGTTTCAAAAAGTATTTCCAAAATAAATAACTAAAATCACAATTGTTTTGTTGTAGTAAATGGCAGTTCTACAAGCTTGCAACGTCTTCTTGCAACACCAACTTCACTGTGTGTGTGCAGTGGCGTTTCTAAGCAAATTTGGAGCCTCAGGCAAGATTTTCCCTGGAGCCCCCCTTACCAAACGGACCCTTAAGGGTCCGTTTGGTAAGGGGGGCTCCAGGGAAAATCTCCTGTGGCGTCATACCTATGACAGGCATAGTAAAACGGCGCCTCTCAAGGGATAAAATTATGAACTATTTTTAAACAACATATTATGTGTTTAAAATGTTCAATTCTAGTTATAGAGGGCAAGTATAATACTGTATACTGTATTTGTCCTAAGCATGTCTGGTCTTCGCCCCGGTGCCCCTCCTCTCCCCTCATGGCGCTGCCTAATGGCAAAAACGCCCGTGTGTCCGCGCGTGCGTTTTTGTGTGCGCACCAGGCGTTGTTTGAAACCGGCGTCGTCAGAGAGAGGCTGACGACGCTGCCAGCAGTGCTGCCAAGCCGAGGTCGTTAGCTTTGTGTTCTATTCGTGCCAGAATAACTCCAACACCAGAAGTCACACTTTTTCTTTTTCCTTTTTGCAGACAGCCAAAACGTTATGCAATTGTTGTCACACCAGCAGCAGAATGTTCAGTTCAGTTACAAAGGAACCCAGCGGTGTAGGGTGAGTGACCTGCCAGACAGGCCTGTTTCAGGACAGGTGATCCTCCTGTCACGTGGTTTGTGTCTGCGCTACAGGGTGGTGACATCATGTGCTCAGTGTTGCCAACTTGGCACATTTGTCACTATATTTAGCTTTTTTTCAGACCCTCCCCTAGCGCCAAAATTATTGAAAAACTCCTTGCGGAAAATCTAGTGCCTTTTTACTGGCGAGTTGGGGCGAAATTGATTGACAGGTGCCAGAGAGATAAAACCCTCATTTTTCACCATTTCTTTCCTCCTATGACAGTGGTTTTCAGACCAGCGGTGTAAATGATGGACAGCTGGTTAACCCAGATGTAACTCTTTGAGAGCGTAAAAATGAAACCAAATGGACCCTTGCGGGTCCATTTGGTTTAATATTCATCATGTGAATTAGCCCAATATTAGTCTACACAACTAGAGAATGTAGAAGATTAATGGTCATTTTGATCTGTATGTTCCAGGCGAGCATCTAGCGCATTCTAGTGCATTTTGGATTTTTGGCAGTTGGCAACACTGCATGTGATGTAGACTAGTGTACACACACACACAGTGTCTCTGCCCACTGACCGTGTGTTATTCACGCATGGTCAGGTTGTAGTGGTGTTGTTTTTTTCCTGAGAATATCACTATCACTATCTGCCACTCTGTGATGTTGTTGTTTCTTGATCTTGATTTCAGAAACACTAGGGGGACGAAACAGCATTAGCAAATCATTAAAGGTGAAATAACATGAAATTCAACTTTTTAGTGTTTTTTTTTTTTGTTTTCCCCATGCGTGTGTGTTTTCTATCCTCTATCAATGCAGCCTACTTTGTATAATTCCTCCTCTCCTTCAGTCTTTCCGAATTTGCATTTCCACTTTCTTTACAATGTCCGCCATTGTTGATTTTGAAAGTTGACATGGAATTTAAACAAGCATGGTTTTGTCTAGCATCATTATTGACTCAACAATCTGTATTTCAGCGCCCCCACCACCGCAGGACATTGTGGTACTAGAGCCACAATGTCTTGGACTTTGAACTGCTTTCAAAGTCCAGAAAGAAATGCCAAGGACTGTTTATATCAGTGGTGCTTGGGGCTCAAAACATTAGAAATGCTGTAAAAACTTTTTTTTTGTTTGTGTTTTTTAGAATGTACTGTATGTTATTTGCACTTTAACATCTTGATGTCATATGATGTCATATTAAAAAGCAAAATAAATCTTTAGGTAGGCTAAAAATGTCATCAAATGGTGGTCCGTGGCTCAAATTCTCAATAAACAGTGGGCCGTGGGATGAAAAAAAGGTTGAAAACCACTGATCTACAAGGTCAATACTCATAGCACTTGTAACACGTTTTGAGCATATCAACTATTTTCGATATACCGATACGCAATGTCACAATGTGGGACAGATAGACAGGGTCTCAATTTGTGGGACACCTGAAAAGTCTCGGAAATGAGGGCCTGTCCCATGCAAAGAAGGACCTCTGGTCACCCTACTGTGAATACCCAGTGTCCTTTGCTGTTTTTTTTACACACGTGCCTGGCCAGATTGTGTTCTTTCCATGTTGTTTTTGTTTTTTCCATGAATATCGCGTGTCCACTGTCCGTGTGTATTCCCCGGGCAGCCAGGGGTCACCGAGACCCAGGGGTCACGTCAGGGATGTATATGCATCGCAGCCGCTGAGCACGGGGTGCGTGGAGTTAAATTTCTGCATGCTCTGACGTCTATGCCCGACTGTATTGCGCGCACACACAAGTGTGTGCTTACAATTTCCATCTCAAATGTTATAATGCAGGGGTTCCTCTCGGGCAATGGTCCCTGAGAGGATTCCAGGTGGTCCCCAGCTAACAGTTGGTAACCAAATGGAGTAATGGACCCTTATTTACGTAGATCTGTACCTCTTGAGAGCATAAAATGAAACCAATTGGACCCATAAGGGTTCCATTTGGTTTCATTTTACGATCTCTATAGTTAAATTATATTTAAATATCTGAATGACTTAATGTTCAAGAATCTACAGTTCTACACATTTAGAAAATGTAGAAGAATTGTTATCTTGACTAATGTTTTGCCAGTTATCTAAACTTGTGGACAAAAACGGGGAACATCATTAGTTTTGGTTTCGGGAGACTAAACTCGACATCAAATGGTAAAATAAATAGTGGGCCCTGGTATGACAAAGTTTGAAAAAGTCTGAATAGCTTATATGATCGTATATTAAAGGTAATATTCAAACTTTAGTGTGTACAAAATCTGTGTTGGTAAACGGATTTGGAATCTCACCTCCACTCTATTGGCTCATTATGACACTGCGTGAGACTGCTGGCGCTGTTATTGGCTAAAACGCTGCCTCATCCCCAACAACAAACCCCTTCTCTCACACACTAGCATCGTCTTGTCATGAGCCCGACATAAAAGGATTTGTTGACAAAGTTCTGGACCATCTGCAAGGCAAAGCAGGTGCTTGTCTGCAGGGAAGCAGCTGCAGCAAGTAGAAGCGACATAGAGAGGGGAAAATGCAAAAAAAATATATATAGCTATATATATTTTGATTTTTGGCTAAAAAGTTGCCTATAATACCTTTTAAAGACATATACTCTGTGCTTGTAAATAGCACTAGTGCAAGAACTCCAAATTCTGAAAAACAGCACTTTTCTAGCACTTCCCAACGGTTGCTCAAAGCCACAGGAAATAAAGGCTGGAGTTTAGAACCAATTTCAATATTTGTTTTCCACAGACAGACAGTCCAACTTTGAGACTGGCCTGCATGCGAGATGTGGGGCGGGTGGTCACCTGGAAAGTCCCATTTCCTTTAAAAAAGGTCCATTTGGTCCATTTGTTTACGTGAGTCGCTGTTGTTGTTTGTACTGCCTGATCTCGGTGGCTTGTCTTTGTGTTTTTAGATTCACTTCGTGTTCGGCTTTTTTACCTTTTCTGCACTGAGTTTTTGTAAACCCTTTGGTTGAGAAATGTTTCGCTGTATAAATAAAGTGGATTGGATTGGACTTGACATAATCTCCAAGCGGTCTGTTATATAGGAGCGTTTCACAGCAGTTTGCCCTTCAATCCTTTTATTGTTGTTACCGCAGACAATTTTTACCATTACTGGAGTTTTTTTGCTATCAAAACAGATACAAGACAATTTCCTGGTGAAGGCTGACGGCTTCTGAAGCATGGGATGAAAATGTTTGTTAATCTTTTTTATGACTGTACAACTATTTTTTGCAGCAAGATTGCTGAATCGCTGGTGCCAATGTCTTACTAGACAGATTTCCACATCTAAAGAAAACAACTGAGTTAATGGTTCTAAAAGTGGGGTCCAGAGGAATAATGGGGGGGATTCCTGGGGGTCCCCTGCACAAGTTAAGTTAACATAGCATCATAGCATCATAGACCTTTTCGTAAACCCCGCCCCCTCTCCCCAGTGGACTAACCATGGGGTAGGACACTTTGCAGCCGGGCTCATTCACTCCAATGTAAATATAATTGAATAAACACTGTTTGTAAGCACATTTTTTAAAACCAGAATCTAACTCCACCTCACCTCGACTCGATTGGCTCATTATGAAATTGCTGGAGACAGCTGTGCTGTGATTGGCTAAAACGCTGCCTCACCCTACACAACGCCTCTTCGCCCTTCACGAATTAGCACCGCCTTTCCCGAGACGAATGTTTTGTTTTCATGATTTGTTGACAACAACAAAGTTCTGGACAGTCTGCAGGACGAAGCAAGTGTCTGTCTGCAGGGAAACAGATGTAGCAATGTAGAGGGGACAAAGATTATATAGTTATAGCTCTGGTCCAGAGCTCCACTGCTTCTGAGTCTGACTTGCATTGGAGCTCTGTTCATCTCTGTGCATTCGGCCATTACTCCACGCGACCAGCCTCTCTTCTCTAGTGGATATGTAAAGAACGTTTTACCTACTCACCAAAATAAACACGTCTTGTGTCATTAGAAAGCCTACTTACCTTAGTGGAAACACTCTGAGCCCCCCACCACACGGATAAAATGGACTTTTTGGCCAGAACGCGATCGTTTTTCACTGAAGGAAAAATATTTCATATGGAACTTTTCTATTGGCAATATCGGTAGAGGGCGCAAATCCTGGTTGTTTTTCCGGTGAAAAACGATCGCGTTCTGGCCAAAAAGTCCATTTTATCTGTGTGGTGGGGGGCTCAGAGTGTTTCCACTAAGGTAAGTAGGCTTTCTAATGACACAAGACGTGTTTATTTTGGTGAGTAGGTAAAACGTTCTTTATACTGTATATCCACTAGAGAAGAGAGGCTGGTCGGGTGGAGTAATGGCCGAATGCACGGAGACGAACAGAGCTCCGATGCAAGTCAGACTCAGAAGCAGTGGAGCTCTGGACCAGAGCTAATATAGCTATATGTTTTTTTTTTTGCTAAATCTCTTCCAAATCCGTTAACAAGGCCTGCTATATGCAGTGGAAAATGAGTTTGTGACATATATTAAAAAGAAGAAAAAAAATGTTTTACCATATAGGAAAACTACTGTTGGGAGAGGGTTTGTCTGTCACATGTTATGCTTAGCTGTGATTGGACTATATCAGTTTGGGGAGGGGCTTACCGAAAGGTCTATTGCATATACATTTGGTAGTCCTTGGCATGGGAAAAAATAAAGTTTGAGAACCACTGATTTACAGAACTGCGGTGGTATAGGATTCAAGCCCAGCCCCGCTGTTCTGACCAGCCTTTCTTGCTGACATGGTTTTATCACCACCACCACCCCATCACCCCCTCCTCCTCCTTTTAGTGTTATTGTTATGGCCACAATAACTCTGCTTACACGTGAACACTGGCGTCGCCGCTCACAATTGGCCCGACAGATGGATTCCAACGACACAGCTGGTTCCCATTATGGTAACGTGCGGATGTGAAAGCGGCAGTAGACCGTTTTCATCATCTGACAGCATCATCATTAGCCGCCCTCAGCACCCCAGGCATTTTCGTTTGTCTCCAATAAGAAAAAAAAAACATTGAGGGAAATGTATTGAAACATTTGGCATAGGAAGGCTCATTGTAATTTGCTAACCAGTGCAGAGGGCCATTGCTCTAAATCTGCTGTCGTCAGGGTTCTTCGCTGTTCTTCTTTTTTTTTGCCACCCGCCCCTCGATCGAGAGCAGAAACCTTACAGGCTGAGCCAGGCTACACCCAGAGGCTTCTTGGTAAAACATTTGCGACATTGCGGGGGCAAAAAAAAAATGACGCTAGCGTGATGTAGTCTGTGTAGCTTTGAACTGTGACAAACTCGCTTTCAACGAGGGTGGCGCAAATAAGGCATGCGCGTAACATGCCAATTGTATAGTGTACAGGAACAACTGAAGTCTCTGTAAAGTCTGCTGTTACTACAAAACACTCTAAAAGCACTAAAATAAGGCAATTTGAGATCATTAAAGCCAATGTGAAATGCATTCCTACCTACTTTCGTTCCAGGACTTCACAGATGGTTGTCCCCAATGCTCAATAGAAGTTTCGGTACTAGAGCAGCCACCATTAGACGTTTCCTTGGATGTGAACGGATATAACTCTGTCTATACTGTAAAGCTCTGTCTACAACAGGGGTTTTCAACCGGTGGTCCGGGGACCACCAGTGGTCCTTGAGAGGGTTCCAGGTGGTCCCCAGCTAAGATGTTTTAACCAGATGTAACTCTTGAGAACGTAAAAATGAAACCAAATGGACCCTGGCGGGTCCATTTGGTTTCATTTTTACACCCTCAAGAGTTAAAATATCCGTCATGCGAATTAGTCAAAAAATCTACACAACTGGAAGATTAATCTTCATGGACAGAAGCAAAAGAAATCTTCAATTAATCTCCTCAATTGGTGGTCAGTGGCACAAATGCTGAATAAATGGTGGGCCCTGGGATGAAAAAGGTTGAAAACCCCTGGTCTACAACATCATCACCAATCCGAGCACGCAAACAGACTGCGTAGAGCACCGGAAGGCTGTTGTTCTACTCTATATCCATTCATGTTGATCCCACTCCAAGTTTAGCACAAGTTTGCTCAGCAGCAGATAAATGATGACAAATAATATTTAAAGAGCCTTGCTGCATGTCCAAAACACGCAGCAAACCGGGTGGCTCGGGGGCAGAGGCGGCGCGGCAGGCGGTCCTCTCTCTCCCCCCGAGTTACACCACCACTCCCCCGCTGTGTTAAAAATCGCTCCGCTCTACCACTTCACTCCCCATCGTAGGCTCAGCTGTTATCAACATACTCCAGGGTTTTAAAGGAGAGGGCGTTAACCTGTCATGACAACAATCAGGGTTTTTTACTCCATGTCTTTCTCCTCGGTTTCTCCTGTCCTGGTTCGAGGGCAGAGGTCTTATGTCCGTGCTTCCCTGAACCTTTTCAACGCCAAAATGACCCCCCAAATAGCCCCGCACTCCATTGTGAAATGTTGACTTACAAAATAAAAGCCACTCTCAAAGCGATATAATATTGTCGGGTCAGCCCTTTGAATGTTCAAAACGTTATCTTTTCACTTGTGCGAGCAGAGCAGCAGTCCGAGGTCGGTTCCTCCTGGTATTCCGATCGTCCTGGTTGGGGCCATGGCCTACTTGTGCGCAGTGCACAAGTTTGCACTTTACTGAGTGCTGATCGAGTAAAAACATCGATTTGGCTGGTTTAGTTGCTGATCTAATGGTGGGATAATGAAGAAGTCATGAGCATTATCTACTGGAGGTTGTCTGAGGTCCTTGCCCTCTGCTCGCTCACAAGTAAGCTATGGCCTACTAGTGTGCAGTGCGCACGTTGGCACTCGTCACAGTGTAGTTCTAGTTTATTTAATTGTTATTGAAAAAAATCATGTTGAATGGTGAAAATAGCTTGTGTGAACGAGCTTGTGTTGTGAGTGTGGCAGGTTGTGTGCTCGCAGATCTGCAATTAGTGTCATTTGTGACTAAACCCCACCCACGTTGAGTCATCTCGGGGAAATGAAGTTGTCAGTAGAGGGGTCTAAACTTGATTTTCTCTTATTTTTTATTTTCTGTGAAAAATGACCTGAAGCAACTTTATTAGTTGTTTCATACTAAAGCATACATGAGGTGAATGTTAGACCTTAAAACGCAGTGTAAACATGTTATAATTGAATTAATGTGAACTGTAATGACAGTTCTGACCATTATTACCTCATTCCTCCGGGCCGCGATCGGGCCGTTAGCTTAATTAGCTTAAAATGCTAACGGTTGTAATCTGATAAGTGCCTCTAGTTCTGTAAATATGCGATGCCCGCCGTCATCAACAGAACGCGGACTTCGCGTGATTTTGAGCTCAAATAACAGCCAGGTGGCATTCCACATAACCTATTAGTAGCGACGTTCTGTTAGTAAATCCATGTATAAAATATCAAAACATTGGATTCTTCTTCGTGGCGTTTTTTTAGAGCCGGAACTACGTCACTATTCTCAGAGGAAACAGACAAAGGGTTGCCATGTTGGCTTGTTGGCTTGTTTTCCGTCCATGTTAACCAACATTTTATTGGATATTATCCTCATCTGTTTCTGGTGACTACTATGTGTGATTGTATAATAATGGCAAAAAATCACCCTAGATACATAGTATTTATAATGATAATGCATCACAATTATTGTTGTTGTTCCATTCATGCATACAAACAATGGACTGTGGGGATGGTTATCTAAAAAAAAACGTGGAGTAAGTACCTGCAAATTGGCCAATGTACTCAATGTCCATAACAATTAAACTGTAGTAGGCTACTGTTGGCATTCCTGCACAGCATACTATTAATTATAGACATACAGTACATGTGCCTAGCAGGGTTATTATAGTTATGGCTTTTTCATTCTACTTTAGTTTTAATTGTTTTTTTTCCTACTAGTTTTTACTTTAAGAAAAAAGTTATCGTTTTTTCGTTAGTTTTAGTTAACTATAAAAACCCGGATGCCTAGTAGTATTTTTCAACTATACAATATTATTGGACTTTTTGGCGTTATTGGCTTACTTCTCTCCAAATACTTGGCAACAACAGAGAACAGACGGAGAGAGAAGAGAGTCAAGTTGGAGTTGGAAATACGTTCGATACAACGAGGGCGGCGCAAATAAGACAAACAACTAAAGTCTCTGGATGTTTATCTTTTATTATTACTACAAAACGATCTAAAATAAAGAGATCTAGGTGGACCGTTGCTGAGTTCAATGCATTTCTGCATAGACCTACTTTCGGTCCAGGACTTGTCTTTATTTGTTGACCCATTCTCAATACAAGTTTATACAACATACCCGCGGTAAATAATAAAAATAAGAGTCGCGTTATTTGTAGACTTAATAAGAACCAAAGTGCAGTACATTATGAACATTAACCACGTTATGTTGTTTAATAGATTACGTTTTAAACATTTTGGAACAAGAGAAGCTGTTGTTGTTGTGAACATCTGGGATAGGCTCTGGCCATTGTCACCTTCTTGAAAGTGGGACATTAACACATTGTGAACCACTAGATCAATACAACAAAAGCAAATACTTAATTTAATATGCATTAACCACTGTATGAATGGACACTAGTTAAAGGGGAATTCTACCCATTTTCTGTTACTGTCAATATACCTTTTTTCCTAGAAATGGAGGTCTGGGGGAAAAAAAAACATTAGCATGGTGAAACACAACTTCACGACAATAGAGTTGTGTTTCACCATGTACACTTGTATAATGGTTACTATGTATAAGTATCCTTTTAAAGTAAAAATAGCCGTATAAAGGCGAAATGTATTACTATATTCATTTTAGCTACTATTATTAGGCTACTATTCAAACACCTTGACTCAACAATGCCCCCCCAGTATTGAGGAGGTGTTCCCATGCCCAAACTGTTCAACTGTTCAGCAAAGAAGAGGAAACAGCGCCCCCCTCAATGCCCAGACCAAGAACTACATCTTTAAAAGCCAAATTCTCAAATTCCTGTTTCTCTGCAAGACATTACTCTATAAACCATATCTCAAAAACTGGTGGGTCAAATTGCACAACCAATATGTCAAATTGTAGCTATGACTCTCTGCTTTCACATGACATGATAAAACAAAAATGAGAATTTCCTCAAAGACTCAACCTGGGTGGTGCTGGGACACATTTGTTTGACCCTATTGTATGATGATGATGATGTATAGGAAATTTATATATAAATAAAAGATAGAACAGAAAGAAATATGAGGTTTTTGCCTGACAGCATCGATGTTTACATCTTCCCAGTAACTCCCCTGTCGACCTTGACTTTGAAACCCAGTGCTTTTGACACCATGTTGTCACCATGTTGTCAACTTCTCTCTCTCTCTCTCTCTCTCTCTCTCTCTCTCTCTCTCTCTCTCTCTCTCTCTCTCCATCAGTGTGTTTCTCACTCACATATAACACCTTTACCCGTCCGTGCTAACAGAGCTAGCGCTGGGGAGCAACTTGGTTTCTATGGAGATGTGTCTGCAGGTGCCTGGAGCGTTGGCACAACCCAAACCACATCACCCCCCTTTTCCTTTTCTTTTCCCCGACGACACTTCTTCTCACATCTGAAATACAGTCAAATTAACCCGTTTTGAACTGAAAGATAATTCAAAGATCCGCGCCACTTTATCACCATTTTCAAAAATATCAGACCTGCAAGCTCACAGCGTTCCACGGAGTGGCACGCTATGAGCTTGTAGGTCTGATATTTTTCAATAGTAAAAAGTAATGCCAATCATGCTAACTAATGGTAGTAATGCTTAAGTAATGCTAATGCTAAGTATTGTTAATAATGCCAATAATACAAAGTAATGATAATTAATGCTATTAATGCTAGGTAATGCTGATAATGCAAAGTAATGCTAATAATAAGACTAATAATGATCAGTAATGCTAAGTATTGTTAATAATGCTAATAACGCAGAATTGTGCTAATAATGTTAAGTAATGTTGATCATGCCAAGTAATGCTAATGGCAAGTAAGACTAATAATGCTACGTTAGTCTAATGCTAAGTATTGCTAATGCTAAGTATTGTTATTAATGCTAATAATACTAAGTAATGCTAATAATGCTAAGCAAGTAAATGCTGACAATGCCAAGTCATGCTAATGCTAAGTAAGTAAATGCTGATAATGTCAAGTCATGCTAATGCTAAGTAAATGCTGATAATGCCAAGTAGTGTTAATGCTAAGTCAGGTTAACAATGCTAAGAAATGCCAATGCTAAGTAAGTAAGACTAATAATAATAAGTACTACTAATGCTAGTAATGCTAATAATGCTAAGTAATAAAATAGTGCTAAGTAATGCTAATCATGCTAATAGCGCTTAGAACACCAACAGCGTTCCGGCCCAAAACAGATTAATTGCTAATTGGCATGTGACCACACAAAGCCCTCATTACCGTAGTTCCCAGTGTGTTCTACCTTTGTTCTGAACATCAAACAGTAACTGTGGTTATAGGGCAGGAGGATTGTGACTTGGCGGGCAGCGGATATGATAATGTCACTACACTAGAACTGGCAGTACGACACACAGGGGGCTAATTATCATAACAAGAGAGTCCTTTGCACGATATAACGCATATTCAGTCATTAATTTCAATCGCCGTTGCAGTGTTTTACAAGTAGACTAAGTTTTTCTTTTCATGTTTACATGTCACTGCCACGACGAGATGATGTTTGGTAATGAGACCTAAAATAACCCGTTCTTTCTTAACACGTTCTCTTGTCACCTCTTAGCATGTTTTCCGTGACATGTGCTGCACTCTGGTTAACAACTTCAACACTATCTGTCAGAAATGTTCAAATATAAATACGGTCCATAAAAAAAGAAAATGGAAGATCTACAAGCTCACACAACTTGTTAAATCAATCAGACGTATTTACACTTCTCTGTTCAATTTGTACATGCATGGACCACAGACCAACTTTGGATGTTGGGTTTAGTCTCTCTGAGCCAAAACGAAGGAAGAGATAAACTGGCAAAACGTGGGTCAAAATAACAATTCTCCTGCATTTTCCTGTGTAGATTCTTGACAATTAACACACCGACCGCAAGCGCGTGTTTGTCGTTTTCTGCTATATGCCATGGCTCAAGTCAGTGCAATCGGTAAAAAACCCTTATTTTGAAGTGCCAGATCTCCTAAACAGGATGTGCGATGACGTCCTGCTGTTTCTGGTGTCTTGACTAACCTGTCCTCTGACGGTCTGAGCAAAAAAGTCTGGGTCAAAAGTCAGGAAGTGACGTCTAGCCCTAGTTGATTTACCCATCCGCCCATGACATTCAGGGGCAGATTCTCAGGAGAGGCTTATGAATGCATTTGATTTGTTTAAGTATAATTTAACTCTTGAGAGCGTAAAAATGTTACCAAATGGACCCTTACGGGTCTATTTGGTATCATTTTACAATCTCAAATGTTACACTGTACATCATTTAGCTGGGTACCCCCTGGAAACCTCTCAGGGACCACTGCTGGTCCCCGGATCACCTGTTGAAAACCCCCGTCCTAGTTGGACGGATTCTTGTTGTTGCTGTTTTTGGGGATATCATTTTAAGACTATGTTCAGAAACATCACAGATTGAGGCTTTAACCTTTGCTAAGATTCTATGTCTATGTAGAGCAGCAGGAATGATTACTAACTGTAAACCACCGTTGTTTCACATATTGCGTTATTGCAGTGGGGGCTTTGTTTCGTAATGTTTCGCAAGTCACATTTTGACTTTTTGATTTGATTTAGATTTATGCTTAAACCCAGTGCACCCATTGCGCATTGTCTAATTCCGTTCATTTTAAAGCCTGCACTTTCCTCCTTCTTGAAGCTTAATCCCTTCACAGCCGGCATAAAGAGTTGGAGGCACTCCTGTTCTCACCTGCTCCTCCCCGTTCTGCTGAATTCGCCGCAGGGGTTTCTTCTAATCTGGTTTGAGCTTCCCCCCCTCCCCTTGGGGGGAGGGGGACGCCACTGCCACTTACATCTGAATTATAGGGTCTCTCTCTACCGTGGATTATATTGGAGGAAGAATAGCCCCGCCCCCCCACCACCACCACGCTCACCAGTCGTTTGCTATCTTTTCAGATAAGGGAGAAATCGTCAAACTAAATGACGCCTGGAAATACTTTCAAAGGGTTCTTCTGAGCCCTAAGAGTCTTGAGTTTGCAGTAAAATGACTGTCCCATATACAGTAATGTCCCAGAGTGTATATACTTCTCTTGGATTTCCTCCTCCACTTCCCCCGGGTTTTAGCCCAATGCCAACAAACATTTTATAAATATGATCGCACCTCCCTTCGATGGGAATTTACAAAACCTACGCCTTCCTACCCTTGTGGTTTAGCTGAAAGCTGATTCTTTTTTCTTTTTTCTTTCTCCCTGGCCAGTTTTGTGAAGAAACCAGTGATTCACATCCCTTTGAAGTGGATGGGTGTCAGGGACACATTTTTAAAAGTGCTAGAAATGAGAATAGTGGTTTTGGACAAGAAAGAAGCACTCGCTGGCTTCAGTAATGTGCATGGGATCTGATGCCTCACTGACGTTGGTATTTTTTTGTCAAAATACCAAGCGTTAAAGATGGAGTGCCATGTTCTTTTTTTTATTATTATTCCAACCTTGAACACGATCATCAGGTATTATTGTTGTATGAAGACTTTTTTTCAAAAGAGTGTGCAGTATTTATTAAAGATGGAGTACCATGATTTTTTCCAACTTAAATCATGATCATCAGGTATTATTGTTATATGAAGAGAAATAATTTTCTCAAAAAGGTGTACAGTATTTGTTAAAATTATGTTTTTATGTGGACTCCCCCACCAGTATGTTTGCCTGCTGGGTGGTGATGGGTGGAGATCCACCTGAACTGATGCCACACCCACAGCTTTAGTTGTATGGTAAAGGAGGAGGATTTAGGGGAGGAGCTGATGTGTGATGTCACTACATTACAGCCCTTGTCTTTGGCACATTTGACTGGAAAGGTTTTAGCCTCCAGGAAGAAACCCTAAATACAAAGGGAAGGCATCATTACACATAAAAACAGACCAAGGGTTCTAATGAAGTACCATCACCTCTTAAACAAAATTTGAAAAGAAAAAAAAAAAAAAAAAATCACGCCACTCCCACTTTAAAATGTTGTATTTTTATGTGGGCATCCCCACCAGTTTGTTATTAAGTATGCCTGGTTTTCTGGTGGGTGGTAGCCTCGACACCCAGGGTTTTGTTTTTACCCGCGTTGCGCAACAACGGAAAGCCTGGACTAATCCGTTAGCCACGGTGGCCTAAAAGTCAACCTTTCAGGGTGGATGTGGCTCCAAATGATGTGACGTAGCACAGCAGTGGAGGCGGTAGGGGGCGGGGCCGGGGTGACAACACGTTAGCACGTTAGCTCGATCTGCCGGATCTCGATCTGCTGGATAGCACCCCCCCCCAGGCCAAAATCATTTCGGGTTAGGCCAGGCTAGGTGGGTGGTGATGGCTGGAGATCCACCTGTACAGAAGCCACACCCACAGTTGGGGGAGGTGGACTAAGTGTGATGTCACCATAGTACTTTTTTTTTTTTTTTTTTCATTGGCACGTTTCACTGGAAAGGTTTCAGCCCCCAGGAAGAAACTCTAAATACAAACAGAAGACGACAAATAACAATGTCTAATTAAGTGCGGCCACCTCTTGAACATGTACGACACTGGAAAAAATACAAAAATCACAGCACTCCCTCTTTATAAAAAGTCAACCTTTCGACCTTGGGTTGGTGATGGCCAGAGATCCACCTGTACAGAAGCCACACCCACAGCTGTAGTTGTATAATAAAGGGGGAGGAGTTAGGGGAGGGACTCATAGTGTGATGTCACCATAGAACTGTTTTTTTTTTCATTGGCATGTTTCACTGGAAAGGTTTCAGCCCCCAGGAAGAAAGTGTAATACATAGGGAAGACGGCATTGCACAGAAAAAAACGTCTAGTTAAGTGTCACCTTAAGGGCCACCTCTTGAACATGTACAACACTGGAAAAAATACAAAAAACACAGCACTCCCTCTTTATAAAAAGGAGGCGTAAATTCACACTGGTGTTTGTACCATGTCAAAACTGGAGAGAAGGCACTGTAGCATTAGTGCATTAAGTGGGCAGGCTAATGTTTTATGTGTGCGTGGGCTGTAATTGCAGAGCTGTCCTTATTCTGAATGGGCTGCGCGAACGTTATGAGTCGGAGTGGAGTGAGATTTTTCACGTGAAAAGTGTGGGACCCACACTACCGTGAGTCTTTTATGCCTGGGTTTAATGGCACAAGGTCAGAAAAAAAAAAAAACATGTCTCGGGCGACAAACATCTCGTATATTCATCAACACTGCCCATACGTAGTCGTACCTTCCTTTCTTTTGAAAAATAAAAAGTTCACTCCCGATACATTTTTTTTATCCACCCCCATCGCAAAGGTCACCAAGCGCTGTATTCCATTGGGTTTCAGCCAGTGGTCTGGGGACCACCAGTGGTCCTTGAGAGCGTTCCAAGTGGTCCCCAGCTAAGTTGGTTAACCAGATGAAAAGTTGGTTAGCCAGATGTAACTCTTGAGAACATAAAAATGAAACCAAAATTGGTTTCATGTTTACGCTCTCAAGAGTTAAAATGTTCATCACTGAAACCCACCTAATTAGCCCATTTAATTAATTAAGAAGTCTACACAATTAGAGAATGTAGAAGAATCGTCATTTTTATTTACTGTATGTTTGCCTGTTTTGTTTGCGAAAATCCAGCCTGGAATTGTGGTACAAAAGCAAAAAGAAATCTTTAGTTTTTGGCGTCTGTGGGGCTAAAATGTCATGGTGGTCTGTGGCTCAAATTCTGAATAAATAGTGGGCCCTGGTATCCAAAAGGTTGAAAACCACTGCTGTATTCCAACCAATTTGTTAACGTTTGGAAGCAAGGTGTTCATGCAAACGTACTGTCACACTTTTTCTCTCTCCGCTAGCTGCTGTATAGTTTTCCTTTCATCTATGTCTTCACAATTTGTTTTGTTTTTCTAAAGCTGCCAGTGCATTTTCTGCCATTTCCATGCTAACAGCCGTGCTGGCCTTCCCAGCGGCAGCACACATCGCCTTCCAAAACCCTCTTGGCATCCGGCATGGCATTTGTTTTTTCGCAGAGAGAGCCCCTGGGGCACTTCTGCTCATCAATGTCAACTTTTTCCTATGCAGAAGGCTTGAAACGACTTGCCAACAAGAAGGCAAGCAAGCAAAACATTGAGCAGAGAGCAGGCCCAGATGTAATATTTCCCATTTGGGGGAGGGGGGGGGCAGGTGAAAATGGTTTGGGGGTGGCTTCATCGATGATGTCGCACCCATACCATTTTCGGTTACAGGATATATATATACTGTATATATTAGGCAAGTAAAGCATCAATAATAATCAGCTGTTGTTGCAGTTGCAACAGACACGCAGCATGCATAACGATAAAGGACTGACTCAGAGAGAGAGTTTTCTGTTTTGAATGATGAAATGCTGCTGGTTTAGTTGGTTAGTAGTAGTAGTATTAGTGTTTCAAATCATTTTAAATTACTGTGTTGAAATAACTTCCATGTCATCATGTTTGGTGGTGCGGTCAGGGCAGCCCCCCCCACCCCCATGCCTAGATCCGATCCTGGCAGCGAGACACTTCAGAGCATGCGGTGTTCCGGAACGTGATTGTCCAAAAGTGCGAGTCGACACTCAATAGTTGCTTTCTGTGGCAGTGTCACGGCCACACAAATCCCCTCATTTCATGGTATGGTTGGTGACAAGCGTCCTCCTCCTCGCAAGAAGTTCCAAAACTTAACTTTGGGTCCGTTCTTTGTCCGCTTCCAATAATAGCAGTTCCAGTCTTCCTTGATCTCTGAAAGAAAAGAATAAAACTATTCTAACTCGTCGTGTCTTCAGAAGTCAAGGTGGTCGTATTTGTTCGCTGTGAGAATAAACGCAAGACAGACATTGCCACGGTGCCTCCATTTTACGTTTCTCCCTACAAAACTAACAGAAGAAAGACCTTTTTTTAATCAAAAATACAAAATCGGAACATATTTGAATAACTCTAGTCGCTGCCAGGAGTCTTATTGGATGTTGGAGAAAGTTACGGGAGAAGAATTGGATGTGGTGTTGACACAGTGGGCGATGTACCAACTGGGATGTGGAAATAGAACGGACAGCAGATCAAAGAGTAATTGGGTAGGGAGCGGGGAGATGCACGCGTGGAGATTATTTTAAGTTTGCAATGGGTGGTAAAAAAAAGAGAGGTACTCTCAAACTGTGGAGGGCACTAATATGACTCATACTTCTGTTTAAAGCACCAACATCAAACCCGTACATGGCACTTTACACCACGACAAACACGAGGTCCTCACTGTACACAAAAACATCCAAACTGTACATAAAAAACATCCTATCGGCAGGCGAGTTTGGTAATACAGGAAACGTTAATGTGTACACAGGCTCCCCACACACACTAGCACCAACTTGAGCTTGACGAAAAGGATTTGTTGGTGGTAATATACTGTAGTTCTGGACCGTCGACAGGGCAAAGCAAGTGTCTGTCTGGAGGGAAACGGCTGCAGCTTCAAAGTAGAAGCGACGTAGAGGGGGGAAAGGCAAACAAATATAATATAATATTTTTTCCATGGCTCCAAGGTTCTGTATCTTTGCCCAGATTGCACTAGGTCAGTGGTTTTCAACCAGTGGTCCGGAGACCGCCAGTGGTTCTTGAGAGAGTTCCAGGTGGTCCCCAGCTAAGTTGGTTAACCAGATGAAAAGTTGGTTAACCAGATGTAACTCTTGAGAGCGTAAACATGAAACCAAATGGACCCGCAAGGGTCCATTTGGTTTCACGTTTACGCTCTGAAGCGTTAAAATAGTCATCATCTGAATTACCCCACAACTAGAACATTAATGTTCACTTTGATCTGTATGTCTCACTGTTTTGTTTCCCAAATCCAGCCTGGTATTGTGGACAAAATCCAAAATAAATCTTTAGTTTTGGGGGTCTGTGGGGTTAAAAATGTCATCAAATCGTGGTCCTCCTTGGCTCAAATTCTGAATAAATAGTGGGCCCTGGTCTCGGAAAGGTTGCAAACCACTGCACTAGGTTATAAAAAAGTGTTACAGAGTTTGAAAACCACTGTTGTACAGTATGTACCGAGTTCACTGCGAGCAACAATACACACAATGGTTATTGTGGTTGTGTTCCAGCTGCTAGCCTTCTCCCACAAATCTCACGGCTGTGTTTGCACGTTTGTTGTACTTCACCCTATAGGGATGGGAGTTTTTTTTTTTGTCATCAGTCATGTTTTCAAACTCTGCTCGGGTGATTGTGATCCGTGGGAAGTTACATGTCTCTCTCTATCGCTCTCTCTATCGCTCTGTGTTAATGTTGTAAAATTGTGATAAATTGGGTGTTAATCTAATCATTATTTTTTCTTTCTCTTTCTCTTCTCGGTTGCTGCCACCTCAACTGTGAACATCTACGCGCAGGTAATCAAATTCACTTTTCTAGCTTGGCTTTAGTTTTGACGATGTTCTGTGCTCTCTCTCTCTCTCTCTCTCTCTCTCTCTCTCTCTCTCTCTCTCTCTCTCTCAATTTAATTCAGTTCAACTCAAAAGTACAATGGACAGTACTGTATGTGTCCCTGAAGTATTGGTACAGTGAACAGTATGTGTCCCTGAAATATCGGCACAGTGGACAGTATGTGTCCCTGATGTCTTGGTACAGTGGACAGTATGTGTCTCTGACGATGTCTTTGTACAGTGGACAGTACGTGTCTGAGTACAGTGGACAGTATGTGTGTCTGATTTCTTGGCACAATGGACAATATGACATCTGATGATGTCTTGTTATAGTGGACAGTATGTGTCTCTGATGTCTTGGTACAGTGGACAGCATGTGTCTCTGATGATATCTTGGAACAGTGGACAGTATGTGTCTCGGCACAGTGGACAGTACGTGTCCCTGAAGTATCTGTGCAGTGGACAGTATGCATCTCTGATGTCTTGGCACAATGGACAATATGACATCCGAACAATACAACTGATGTCTTGGTACAGTGGGCAGTATGTGTCCATGATGTCTTGGTACAGTGGACAGTATGTGTCTCTGATGATGTCTTGGTACAGTGGACAGTACGTGTCCCTGAAGTATCTGTGCAGTGGACAGTATGCATCTCTGATGTCTTGGCACAATGGACAATATGACATCCGAACAATACAACTGATGTCTTGGTACAGCGGACAGATGGCAGGGCTTGACACTAACACTTGCCCACTTGCCCGGGGCAAGTAAAAAAAAAATGGTGGGGCAAGTGAAGACTGCTACCTGGTTGCCCGATCGGGCAAGTGTGCAACTTAGTGCACTATAACACAACACAAGATAAATTTGTCTTGAAGGCAGTCATTGCACTCTGCCTCTGTGTCTTTCCCTGCTTTCTAGCTATCCACAATTCCAGGCTGGATTTGGGAAACAAAACAGGCAAATTAACATAGACCTAATCTTCTACATTCTCTAGTTGTGTAGATCTGGGCTAATTAAGATGATTAATTTTAACTCTTGAGAGTGTAAAAATGAAACCAAATGGACCCGCAAGGGTCCATTTGGTTTCATTTTTACGTTCTCAAGAGTTACATCTGCAAAATTTAGAATATATTTTGGGGTGCAAGTGACCATGACCTGAGGGCAAGTAGAACCTGACTTGCACTTGCCCGATGGGCAAGTGTCTCCGAGACCTTAGTGTCAACCCCCTGGATGGTTAGGAAGTGCAGCACGATTTGATATTGAAAGTGCTAGTCGTATACTGGCCTTATTGTTTATATCAGGATGTAAGGCATATATCAGGATGGGTAGGGAGTCCAATGATCTTGGAAGCAATGCGGGTAATAGTGAAAAAGTTTGTTTCTGTTAGGCATGGGCGGAGTGGTGTAAAATCATGCGGAACAGCACAACAGAACGGCTTGGATAATGCATTTGTACAGTAATAACAATAGACTAGAGGAGCAAAAAAGAACATTTATCCCAGTAGAAAAAACAACCAGGCCTTTTTTTAAGAGATGCTGGTATTGTATTTGCAGCAATATACAAGAAAGAGGGAAAAAATACTGCATGCTCACCACCATACACTAAATCATTGATCACTACATGTATTATTTAAAGGGGCTCCGCTATGAATTTTACATTTTTCAGGATTTTGGTGTTCTTACCATTCCCGTTGTATTTTTACACCTCAGAAATTTTAAACAGTCAGACTCATATTGAGATATCTGATTTTCTGTGTGTCTGAAAAGACCCAATGGAAACAGCTGAAACCAGGCAGATCATGCATATTCTAATGAGATAGACAATTTACAATTTAGGCATTTAGCAGAAGCTCTTAATCCATAGCGACTTACAGTAGTAAAAGTTTACAAATTAAAGGAGAATTTCTGGTGGGGAGACAATATATAGCAGAAAATTGCATTTTGGAGCGATGTATATAGATGAACTTGCGTTAGACCCGTTAGCCCCATTATAAGCCTATTTTGGGATAGGGGAAACAGCCATTAAGGAGCGTTTTCCCAAAACAACACCTGGACCACTTTTTTTTTCTAAAAAATAAATAAATAAATAAATAATAATAATAATAATAATAATAATAATAATAACTGCAGATAAACATTAAAAAAAAACCTTTGGTGTGAAATTCTCCTTTACAATACTAATGCATGCTAATACAAGGCATCCTATATAAGTCATGGTAATGCAAGTGCTATGGGCTGAGATGGAGTCTGAAGTTCAGACTGTGGCGGAAGATAGGTAGTGAGTCTGTGGTTCTGACTGCAGTGGGAAGTGCATTCCATAGTTTTGGAGACCAGGAGGGAGTAGAGTTTGGGGCGCGTGGAGTGTTGTCTAGACGTTTTTAGCAGGGGTACTGCCAGCTTCCTAGTGTCGGCTGATCAGAGTGGCTTGTAGGGCTTGTAGGGTTTTATGAGACCAGTAAGATATGGTGGAATCAAACCTTGGGTAGCAAAAAAAAAAAAAACAGTGATTGCCCCCCCCATAACCAATTCAAACAAGCCCAAAAGCTTTCTTGCTCTATTCATCCTCTTGTTGTACCAGTGAACTAACTGTAGTGTCAAGAAAGTACCTCCTATGCAACAGTATAAGTATTCAATCAAAAGCGCCCTCAGAGCTCACAAGAAAAACACTGTAGTTGCAGTCTACCAGTTCCTTTGGGACACTGATGTCAAACATACGGCCCGCGGGCCGGATGCGGCCCGCGCAATGATTTAATCCGGCCCCAGGCTTGTAGAGCAAAAATGTCTGAGTCTATCAAAAAAAAAGTAAGTCTCTAGCACGTTCCTATCAAAAGTTATGGTCATTTAAAGAAATGCTATGAGTTCTCTTCTCAGAGCACTAGTCCGGTAGCTTCACAGCTGAGAGTACTTAATTGATTGGAATGTTGACTCGCAGAGAGTGGAGGGGGGAGGGGAGGGGGGGGTGTACTGGCGCTGCAAAGTGAGAACTATACTTCAGCAGTAACCTGACTCCGCCAGATGGGGCAGCAGAGAGAGGAGTATTCCCTCCTCCTCTCTCTGCTGCCCCATCTGCCGGAGTCAGGTTACTTCACCAGTATAAGGGTCTATAACTGAGGGATCATTCAGATCACAGCTTGGCTATTTAAATATAAATACGGGTAATAATAATAATCCAATTCAGAGTTTAAAAAATATACTGTATTTTAGAAGCATTAGTTATTGTTATTCATCATTATTTTTTAATGTTCAATGATCCATCACTTCAATAAAAAGCAGGTCTGCATAATTCCATGGGTTGTGTAGCCATTTCCAAATTTCAGCTAAGACACTATTTGAAATTAAATTTTTTGTATTTTTGAATGGTTAATTGGCGCACGATAAATAAAAATAGCATCTCTCATAGCAAATGTCTTAATCTAGGCTACAAGTATAAAACCAATAATGAAAGTCATTAATAACTTTTAATAGCTACTCTTAATAATCAACTTGATTGTGCGATATACTGTAGCGGAGAAATTACGGCTGTGTACGTAAACATGCGTGTGCATGCTTGCAGTCTGTGACTGGTCTGTGACTGGCACCGCGGCGCGACTGGCACCGTGGCGCGATTGGCACCGCGGTGCTCCGGCCCCCATGAAGTCACATTAAGTCCAATGCGGCCCCCACCCCAAAATGAGTTTGACACCCCTGCTTTAGGAGGTTCTAAATTTATTGACCTAAGTCTATGGCAGTATACTGATCTTGGAGGGGGGCAGTGTCCCCCTGGTCCCCTTAAGTCCTAAATAAGTTGGAGGGGACAACCTTGGACGTGGCAGGGGACATATCCCCCTGGTCTCCCGCCTATCTACGCCCCTGTCTAGTGGGTGTTTAGGCTTAGGAGTGTACAAAAGGTACTAAAAGCATTTATATATTTATATGATAGAGTTGCTTTTGAATTCATGGTCCAGTTTAAAATATTGCAGATCTAGAAGCATGAATATTCTGCCACAGAAAACATTTTAACTCAAACATTTTACTTCTGGGGAGTCCCTAGGAATTACATATTTTCCAACGGGAGTCGGCAGCCATGCACAGATGATTTCAAGGGATCCTTGACCTGAAATGTTAAAAGGCCACTGACACAGAAATATTGGGGGTATTTCAGAAAATTGTCAGGACTTGGAAGACATTATTTTGTAGAATCTAGTTTCAGGTCACCATGGGTCAATCCTTCGGTTAATTGTACAACTTTATATATTAGAAAGTTCTCATAGAAGAAATATTTCTCTCGTCTCCTTGCAACAACGCTCTGAATGTACAATGCACAATGGGGCCGATTCCAACATTGTCTCTGAACGATGCCATTAGAATTCAGCGCGGATCGCCATTATTCCGAATTTATTAACTTCTTTTCCCTGGTAGCAAAGTTTGCCTTTTGTCTCCTGAGACAGCATTCTGTTTAATTCTAAACCCACTCTCTTGCCCGTACCCATGGGAACCTCATGCCTCATACAAGACGGATGATGGATTTCACACTTCTTTTTTTCGAGCACTTTCCTCCTCGCTCCCCCATGAGCCAAGATGTGAATTTAATGGCACATCCCAGTGTGGACATGGATGATGGGGGCCACAGATGGATAGGATAGGATGGATGGATGGGGGTTTGAAGGCAAATAATGGATGAATGGGACAGAGATGAGGAGGAGGAAGAGGAGCATTCTCTTTTGTCTCCATCTTTAATTATTGACTTCCTATTTTGACTCCCTCTCTCTCTCTCTCTCTCTCTCTCTCTCTCTCTCTCTCTCTCTCTCTCTCTCTCTCTCTGTCTCTCTCTCTCTCTCTCACTCTCTCTCTCTCTCTCTCTCTCTCAGACCTCTCTATGTGTGAGGTCGCAAAGGGCAGACCGCTAAAAGCTTGAAAAATAGTAGAAAACCTGCTGCCAGACGCGAGGAATGGTGATTTTTTTATGGTGTTTTGCTCTGTAACTACTGGTAATGGAACCGGGTCATCATAACAGATAGAGACCTGTGTGTGTGTGTGTGTGTGTGTGTGTGTGTGTGTGTGTGTGTGTGTGTGTGTGTGTGTGTGTGTGTGTGTGTGTGTGTGAGACAGCTGTAGTGCATCAGGGCTTCACAGTTGATGCCGGATACATACTAGGGGCTCCATTTTCCCCTTATCCCTTATCCAAACCCCTTATCCCTTTTTTCCCCCTATTTTTTAAAACTTTTGGGAATAGTTCAATGTGCCAAACTATTGACAGGTTGTGCGCATGTAGAGTGGACATTTGAACTATTGATTTTTTATTTTATTTTTATTTTTATTTTTTAATAGTTTAAAAAGACAATCTAGGCTTATGGGTGTAACGAAATAGTAAATAGTAATCAAAATATACAAATGGAATCAAAATATACAAATGGAATCAAAATATACAAATGGTAGCGGGTCCATTTGGTTCACATTTGTATCCTCTCAGGAAAAAAAAATCCTAAATTGGTGAAATTCCCCTTTAAAGTGAGATCTCTAATATAAATGTATAAATCTGTTTGATATTTGCCAAATACATACATATTTACTGTATATTACCTCACATGTTCGGGTTTACTAATAAATGACCCAAGGGTCATAACTGTACACAAGTTTCACATATATTTAATGTACTTTAAATAACTGTAACTGTATCGATTTTAAGTTATTGAATCCCTAACCGATTGGATTGCCATAATGAACGAATATCGTCCATGTATCGTTTCATCATGTTTAGAGATAGCGTATATGTAAAATGTATCGTCACACCCTTATAGACCAGACATAGACCAGTTAAAATTAATAAAATAATAAAAAATCCACACTGAGTTGCTTCCCACCACTGCCGGTCTGGATCAGTGTAATAGATAAAGTAATAAAACTAAGTTGATTATTTGCCTCGTAATACAGAAAACATGACAGAAAAAAAGGCAAGGGCGAAAAAAGAGAGAGAAAAAAGAAAATAGATTATTAGGTTCCGGAACAAAGAAAAATAAAAAAATGAGAGAGAGAGAGAGAGAGAGAGAGAGGGAGAGAGAGAGGGAGAGAAAGAAAATAGATTAGCTTCCAGCAAAACGCTATCAGTTCTCTGAAGGGAACAAATGAAACAAGAGCAACACAAGCTGGAACTCTATCACGCTTCCCGCGAGTATTGGACCATCCCGGGTTAACTCGAGCAGCAAGGGCCACTGTTTTTCATTTAGCAATAAGGACCACTGCTCTCTCACTGGCTGGCTCCAACCCACCACAATAGGTCCACAACCATCAAACCAGGGTCAGTAGTGCTGCTGCTGCTGCCTAGTGCCTTATACCACTGGCCCTGGGATTCTTATTGGACGATAATGGTGTCTGAGATACCCCCCTCCACCCCCAACAGGTTGCCTGAATAAACCCCCCTCTCTAACCCATTTCGTCCGGAAAATTGTAGATTCTACAAAACATTCACTTTGAAAGAAAATATTGATTGAATATAGCCTGGCTCAGCCCTGAATCAGCACCTTAAAAATACAGGCTTTGTATTTGTGTTTGTGCCAGTTGGAAATCCAATCCCCAGCACCCGATTGGCCGACAACCCTGTCACTCACGTCCTTCTCAACGTCGTCTGCTTTCCCAATATTCTTACGGGTTCATATGAACCAATCACCATTAAGACTGCTGCTTTGGTAAACGCCCATCGTAGAAACTGCCGTGGAGGAGAGGGACTTCAGTCTGAGTAATGAAGTGAAACAAAATGACAATTCAGACTGATGTCAGGCACAATTTTCCCCAAAAAATAGCAGGCGTTCGCGGCTCATAGCGCGCCACTCTGTGGCGCGCTATGAGCCGCGAACGCCTGCTATTTTTCCAATGAAAGTTATAGAGGGAGTGCCGTGATTTATGTATTTTTTCCAATTTTGTACATGTTTAAGAGGGGATGGTACCTCATTAGAACCCTTGGTCTGTTTTTTATGTGTAATGATGCCTTCCCTTTGTATTTAGGGTTTCTTCCTGGAGGCTAAACCCTTTCCAGTGAAATGTGCCAATGACAAAGGCTGTAATGTAGTGACATCACACATCAGCTCCTCCCCTAACTCCTCCTCCTTTACCATACAACTACAGCTGTGGGCGTGGCTTCAGTTCAGGTGGATCTCCACCCATCACCACCCACCAGGCAAACCAGGCATACTTAATGAGCTGGTGGGGGAGTCCACATAAAAACATCATTTTCACAAATACTGTACACCTTTTTGAGAAAATTCTTTCTCTTCATATAACAATAATTCCTGATGATCATGATTTAAGTTGGGAAAAAATCATGGCACTCCATCTTTAAAACACCACAAGCACCGGAGAGAATGGTCTAATAGAGCAATTATTCTCAAACAAAAGGTCACCCCAGGCGTGACGGCAGAGCCCTGGAAATCAATAAAGCAACCCAATTACCAGTGCAACATGTGAGGCCCCTGCCGCTGCCGCCGCTGCTGCCGCTACCGCTGCCCGCCTGCTAGCCAGCCATCCAGCCATCCCCGGGAGATCATCAGATTGCTAAGGAACCCTCCGTTCGGCTCGCCTCGGCGCGTCTCTCTCTCTCTCTCTGAAATTGACTTACTAAATTCTGTTACGAAATGCACCAGGACTGAGAGGACTGAAAATGGAGTTTTCAGTGTGTCTGGCAGACTAGGTGGTTGTTTTGGTGTTTGTTTTTTTTATGCGGTTTGCTGAAAACCTGTGGTGGGGGAGGTGGTTGAAATTGGCAAAGCGTCACAAGTCATTTTGTAAAATGGTGAAGCTTAAACTGGAGGGGGAGAATTTGGAAATGGGGGTGCCATATGCCCTCTATGGCAGGGGTTTTCAACAGGTGGTCCGGGGACCACCAGTGGTCCTTGAGAGGGTTCCAGGTGGTCCCCAGCTAAGTTGGTTAACCAGATGTAACTCTTGAGAACGTAAACATGAAACCAAATGGACCCTTGCGGGTCCATTTGGTTTCATGTTTACACTCTCTAGAGTTAAAATATTCATCATCTGAACTAGCCCAAATCTACCGTACACAACTAGAGATCTAGGTTTGCCTGTTATGTTTCCAAAATCCAGCCTGGAATTGTAGATAAAAAAGAAGAAATCTTTGGGTTTTGGTTCTGTGGGTCTAAAATGTCATCAAATGGTGGTCCGTGGATCAGATGCTGAATAAATGGTGGTCCCTGGTGACAAAAATGTTGAAAACCCCTGCTCTATGGCATTGCTGTGTCACTGTCTACTGTCGGGGGTCTACTGTCTACTCATGCTGAGTAGATTGATTCCTCCCCATTGTATACCTGATGTGTGCACATCGCTCTAGTTACTAGAGCTCAGTAGTTCTGGTCTGCGAATCAATACACACGCTCCTGTCTACTAGTGTTCAGTAGCTTTGAATTTCATTGAAAGTAAAAGGAGAAATCACTAACATTTTGTAAACAAATATGTATTTAGGACCATGTTCGAATGCCCCCTCCCATAGCTGAAACACGGCAAGGGGGGGGCTCCAGGGAAAATCTTGCCTGGGGCTCCAATTGCTTAGAAACGCCACTGACTGCCTTACACCAAACATACACAGACATATTTGCAGCTTTTGTATCCGTAGCTGTAGTTTGTTAACAGCTACAAGCGTTGGTTGTGTCTTTGTATATCTCCATGCGGGTGGCTTGCCATTAAAAAAAAAAAGAAAGAAAGAATGGCGGCCTTTATCTTTGGAGCCGCACTAGTGCCGCCAAGTGTTTTTTTTTTGTGTGTGTGTTAGATTGGAGAATTGTGTTTTCCTTTCATTAGCTGCCACCGAGCTACTGGGCTGTGCTACTCACAGTACTTTGAATTTATTTATTTGTTTATTTGAGGAAAAAGGCATTAAAACTGAATCAATTCTACTCCAACAAAAGTTACTTATACGACGCTTATGGCTTGTTGACGACTGACTGCAGTCGCTTACTGGCACCTGGCAACGTCTTCTGTTCCTCCCGGGCATATGTACACACGTTCCTGCCAAAAAAAATTAGAATCCTTTGCTGTGACTGCAGTTGTGGAAGTATTAAACCCTTAGTGTACTGAACGCGTTTTGGTGTTCTAAGCATTATGTTTTAACTATTGAAAAATAGCAGATCTACAAGCTCATTGCGCGCCACCGAGTGGCGCGCTATGAGCTTGTATCTCTGCTATTTTTGAAAAAATCGTGAAAACGTGGTGCAAATCATTGTTATTCAGAAACTGGAAATCTAGACAGGACACAATGGGTTCAATTGTAAATTGCAGAGAGGCATCTGCCTCTGTGTCCATTGTTTATTGGCATTTCACAGATAGCAACTAGCCGGGTGTGCTCTGACGCGGCTCTCTTGAATCCCACTGCTGGAAATGAGGCATATTATTATCTAAATGGATCTGGATTTTGTTGATTTTTTTTTTCTTTCTTTTTTCTCCCTTTTATTTGTTCATTTTTTTGCTCTTGCTACACACCACAGCCCTGCAAGGAATTGAACAACCTCTCAAAGAGAATAGATATTCTCATTTAAAATAGAGTAGATATCCCCGAACGCAATTAGGTATTTGGGGAATACTACATATGTCAAGACTGAGCAAGATCTTTAATATTGAACGATTTGTGCTGCATTCTCACAAAAAAAATATCGGGTGTTCAAGGCTCATAGCGTGCCACACTATGAGCCCTGAACACCTGCTATTTTTCAATGAAAGTTAAAACACCACAAGTGCAGTACAGAGTGGTTGAAAATAGAGTAGATAGTATTTAAAATGGAATGAATTAGGTATCTGGGGATTAAATATACCTCAAGACTGGACAAGATCTTTAATATCTATAAGGAAAACTAGGATTTAGCTCTGATGGTTTGGACAGATGGAGCTCCCTCTAGTATTTGGTATGTGTGATAGGGTCAGCTGTCAGCTAATAAGACTATTATGCCTCTTTTGATCTTTGCAGATAGAAACTAAAGTAAACATTTAAAAATGGATCAGTGGAACAGAGCAATTTCCAGGTGTATCTAGAGAAGTAAGACACAGAGAGTGTGTTTCAAAACATTGCAATTGCCTAATGATGACGGGAGGTATTATGCTGTATGTCTCTCCCTTGTTTGGAAGACTATTATAAAGTAAATACGATATTTAGTTTATAGCCGGATTTGCTGCGTTCCACACATCTGAAATGTCACTTGGCAAATCAGTCTGACCAGAGCCTGTTTGACTTGGAATTTCCCTGACATTACCTGTTAACGTAGCCATGTTGTTTCTGATTGGATGCTGTTCAAAGGAACGTAAACTAGACCAGGGGTTTTTAACCGATGGTCCGGGGATCACCAGTGGTCCCTGAGTGGATTCCAGGTGGTCCGCAGGCGAAATGATGGAAAGTTGGTTAACCAGATGTAACTCTTTGAGAGCGTAAACATGAAACCAAATGGACCCTTGCGGGTCCATTTGCTTTCATGTTTACGCTCTCAAGAGTTAAAATATTCATCATGTGAATTAGCCCTAGTCTACTCAACTAGAGAATGTGGAAGATTAATGGTCATTTTAATATGTAGGTTTGACTGCTTTGTTTCCCAAACCCAGCCTGATATCGACAAAAGCAAAAGAAATCTGCAGTTTTGGGGTCTGTGGGGCTAAAAATGTAATGTAAAAAAAATGTTGGGGGGATAAAAAAAGAGTAAACAGTGGGCCCTGGTGTCAAAAAGGTTGAAAACCACAAACTACATCACAGACCAATCACAGTCTTCGGCTGCATTTCAACCTACATATGCCCCGCCTACTTGTGGGGGATAGGCTCCTCCTCCAGATACGCAGAACCCAGCCAATCAGACTGGATCGCAGGGCTACTTAGTTTACTGGTGTAACCGTTAACATGACGCAGAAATCAATTGGACGTTTCCCTCCAGGCAGTACAGGGTGATAACTGCTCTCATGAGGATACACTCAGGAAAATTAAGTAACTGGACAAAGGTGCCTTTGAACCATATTGCTCCAGTTTTAGCTTCACTGCATTGTCTTCCTGTACTGACTGCCTGCCTAAGTATGTCCCTGGCCACCCCCCCAGGGCTTCCACTGCTGGCTTGCTCGCTGTACCCACCCAAAAAATGGGAAATAATAAAACATAGCGAAACAGCTTTCCGCTTCTGGGCCGACGGCCTGGAACAAACTGCCACTATACCTTCGACAGGCAGCCTCCATAGACAAGTTTAAAGCACAGCTCAAGAACTACTTCTGTACACTTGCTTTTAATTGGCCTTTTCCTAACAAATTCCTTGTCATGCATGTCCTCACCATGTTGCATTTTTTTTCTTTATTTTTTTCCATTGCTCTGAAAAGCACTTTGAGCTGCACTTCATCTCATAAAAAGGTGCTGTATGAGTATTAATTAATGCTATAAGTATTACTTATTAATATTATCATTATTATTGATTATCTGCTTTATTAACATAGAAAGAGATGTGAGGCGATTGACACGGGTAGCATATGATTAAGAATTTACACTATAGCCCAAATGGATTCAAACGATGGATTTGATATAGTATCGTCTGATTTTATCTAGTACTTACTTGGAAAGCTTCCAATATCTGATAGACAAACATCATTTAGAATAACAAGGTTTTTTATATAGATATTTACATCTAAGGCTCTATTTGTATAAAAAATACAGAAAAACCTACAGCAAATCTCATTAACATCTTTATTGAAGGTAATAAACAAACGCACACAAACTTTACAAACTATAAAACAAATATACAGTAGGGGTGGGACAATTCACCGAAAAAAAACGAACCGTTCAATACGGGCTCCAAGGTTCAATACACACTAATGAACCGCAATATTTCGGTTCAGACAGACACATTTCCTTAATTATAGTATGGAGAATATCCTTATTAATAAAGCAGATATTGTCTTGTGAACTAAACTAATTTAACTTCGTTGTCTGTCTACAATGCTGCATGTCTGCATGCTACCTGCCTGATACTTAACTGAAACGTGCATTCATGTTATTAGTCTAGGTATTTTATATTTCCCTTGAAAATAGCCTAATCATGAGGCACAAATGGCAATATACATTTTTTTTAGTAAGTAATGAAAAGGAAGAAGTTTGTTTAATGTTTTGAAAATCTTGATTTATTTTTTTATACGTTCAATTTGGTTTTAAAAAGGCAAAACGTACCGAAACCGAAACCGTGGCCCCCATACCGAGGTACGAACCGAACCGTGGGATAAGTGAACCGTCTCACCCCTAATATACAGCCTGCTAAATCACTCCACATGTTATTGGTTGAATATGTAATATGCAACCCACAACTACTAGTTCTTTCACATGGAGAGAAAACTCATGGCAAAAACAAACAAAACATGATTAGGTGTGTATACCTAGTACTGGCTAAACATGGATTTTATATGAAAATAAAGTCTTTGTATTTTCTTTTTTGTGAGAATGGATAGAGGTGAAGATTATGTTATGTATGATTTTTCAGTGGAGATGGAGAGAGTATAGTATTAATTTTCATTAATTATTTATTTACTTGGCATTTTTCTCATCTCCTTTATTTATTTTTTTTTCATTATTTTGTTTATTACAAATGATGATTGTATCATCTTAATGACGAATTGATGAAATCAAATACAGTTTATTAAAAAATAAACTAGACCCAAGTAACCAAACTCAAAGTATCGGCGCAGCATTAAGTACTGTGAACCCAGTGAGCGGTTTGCCAGGATGAACAAGCTGTAACAGTTTCAGAGTGTAAGGCTGTTCGCTGAAGGTCAACGCGATGGTCAAAGCGATGGTTTATCCTCTAGTGTCCTGAACGCGTTTTGGTGTTTTATCTGTTGAAAAATAGCAGATCAACAAGCTCATGTCGCGCCACCGAGTGGCGCGACACGAGCTTGTTGTTCTGCTATTTTTGAAAAATTGTGAAAATGTGCTGCAAATCTCTGAATACGTTATTTTGGAAGCAAACATCTTATCTCAATTTTTCGCTTCTGGGGGACCCCGAGAACAACATGTTTTCAGATGGGGGGGGGTCTGCAGCCAAATATGGATCATTCTGGTGGTCCTTGGCTAGAAATATGTTAGCATCACTGACACAGGAGCACAGATTATTCAGAAAAACTAGAATCTAGTGTCAGAAACTATAGAATCTAGTGTCAAAAACTTGATTCTAGCATCAGAAAGTAGATTCTAGTGTCAAAAAGGAGATCCTAGCATCAGAAACTATATCATTTAGTGTCAATAACTAGAATCTAGTGTCGGAAATTACTGTCGTGAACGAAACTCGAATCGAAGGTCAGGACTCAATGGTTTATGGCGAGCCGAGACACGACTATACAGTATTCAATATCGGGCGCCTCTTCGCCCTGCAACGGTTACGGGACCTTTTGGCATTTTTTTCTTCTGGAATGAGGAAGGGGTCAGCCAAGGGGTCAACGTCTGCACAGTTCTTGTCGATTTCTTTCGGAGGGCACTGGGCTTTCGCCCAGGTTTATATTATGGAACTTCTCGGAAAGGAAGGAACTCGAACACGCGGGTCAGTTGGTGTAAGGCCACGTGTTTAAAAGATCAAGAACAAAGCGAGCGTTTTTTTGTGAGAGAATATGACCCATGTTTGTTTGATCGCAGTGGTGTGATGCGTTGTGATCTTTCAGCCGATGGCATGCGACACGACTGCGGAGCCACACTCTGAGCCGTTGTTTATTTTGTTATAATGTTTAACTTATTTTAATTTTCATCCCACGATTTTGTTTCACCCACTGCCAATTCCTAATGTGATCCTGGGCTCTACACACCCTCCGCCAACCTGGGGAGGCAGCGGACTGCCCTCATGCTTCCTTCAATGCATGAGGAGTCCAAGCTGCCTTCTTTTCACCTGACAGGAGAGAGTTTCCCTGGTTGGACGTAGCGCGTGGCGCCAGATGTCCCCTCCATCAGGCGCCCCGGCTGGCCAGAGGGAGGCAGTCTAGAACCCAGGATTACTGCATGTTTTTGTGAGGATATTATTGCCCTAGGGGACACGGGGAGAACATGCAAACCCCCGCACAGAAAGGCCCTTTCACCAACCCCGCCTAGGGTATGGGCACTGATGACGCGCCAGCACCCACAGTGGTGTCCCTATCGGGAATCGAACCCAGGACCTTCTAGCTGTGAGGCGACAGCACTAACCACTGTGCCACCATATTTTGTTATAATGTTTGAGCGAACGATAATGTTTGTCAGTTCTGTAGTGCAGATACGCTTACCGTGTAATCGCATGCCTTTATCCCTTTCATGTATAAAGTATAGCCCGCAGCTACTAAATTTTGCAGTGCCAATGTGCAACGGAATACATTATGGTCTTTCTCTGAAAGAAAACACCTGCAGTGCTGGTGCTTGGCACTATCATTATGTGTATATTGAATCCCATACACACACACATGTGCACGCACGTACAGTACATGCCAGAATCACGCACTACAGCATGCCGTCGTTTCATTATCGCACGCGTATTACCAACGGACGGATTATTTATTGTTTTTCTGCGATGGAGCAAGATGACCTTTACTAGGCACGACCTTTTCCAGTTATAGCTTTCTTCTCGTACAAGAAGAAAACTAGAAAAGAAAACTAATTATGAGCTAACTTTACAGATTAATCCAGTCCGCGGAGACGTTGAGTGCATCATTAACAGCAGTTGATGAATCGGAGACAGGGATATCGACATTGGCGTGCGCGTGCGAATTGACGTTCCTGGACACTTGGGGCGAGACTCACGTCCGCTAAGGACAAATCACCTCGTTAACTAGCATTCTTTTGCCTTTATTGACGCGCGGATGCGTTGCGCTCCCTAATAGACTTGTATTATATTGATGCAATTAATTTAGCATGTTGTGTGGGTCCCCTTTCGCTATTGGGTATTCACGGTAAACCCTGTATTGCGCCGTGGACATTTCTCATTTTAAACCTAATGCCAGACCCGTTGTTTCTCCCAGCTGATCTTGGACATGCTCCGAGGTACGATGGTTCTTACGGAGCGAAAATATCCAATCTGCAAGCTCACGGATGCAAAGGCAGATGGACTATTTCCGCCATGCATGGACAATGGAGTATGAATTAAGCATAAGCTCTTAATTAATACTCCATGTCCTTCCAACACGTACTGTACTCGCATGCCTGCATACACGCACGTGCGCACGCACACACACACACACACACACACACACACACACACACACACACACACACACACACACACACACACACACACACACACTGCTTTTACTTTGATGCTGCAGCTGTTTCCCTGCAGATAGACACTTGCTTTGTCCTGCAGATGGTCCAGAACTTTGTTGTCAACACATCATGAAAACAAAACATTCGTGGGGCTCAGGAAAAGGCGGTGCTAATTTGTGTTGGGTGAGGCAGCGTTTTAGCCAATCACAGCACAGCAGTTTCATAATGAGCCAATAGAGTGGAGGTGAGATGAGAGTTCTGTTTTCAAACAAATCGGTTTACAAACACAAATGAACAAGTGAAAATCTTCCCATTTTGGGGGGGCATGCATTGTCGGGTATGGCCATATAGTGACCATGGATGAGATCTAGAAGTATGAAAACGTGCTCTTTTTTTCAATTCATTGGGCCTTTAAAGGGGAACTCCACCCATTTTCAACATTTTTTTCTGAGAGCGTACAAATGCAACCAAATGAACCCTAACGGGTTCATTTGGTTCCATTTGTACACTCTCAGAAAAAAAGAAGCGTCTAAAGAAATCCATTAACATGGTGAAAACACATCTTGATGATGTCATCAAGATGTTTCACCATGTTAGTGGTTTTCTTCAGACCTCCATTTCTTGGGAACACAGAATGGGGGAACGTTTTTATCATGTCCACCCAGTACCTCTACATACCTGGGCATCATGCGGCCCGGGGGCCAAATGCGGCCCTTTGGCTGAGTCTGACCGGCCCGGGGACCACTACTGGTCCTTGAGAGAGTTCCAAGTTAAATATGGAAAGTATGGAAAGCAGATGTAACTCTTTGAGAGCGTAAAAATGAAACCAAATGGACCCTTGCGGGTCCATTTGGTTTCATTTTTACGCTCTCAAGAGTTAAAATATTCGTCATGTGAATTAGCCCAAAGTCTATGCAACTAGAGAATGTCCAAAATCCAGCCTGGAATTGTGGACAAAAGCAAAATAAATCTTTAGTTTTGGGGGTCTGTGGGGCTAAAATGTCCTCAAATGCTCCGTAACTCAAATGCTGAATAAATAGTGGGAATGGTGTCAAAATGACTCTTACTTTTATCTTGAAATTGAATTAATATTACGCAGACTTTAGTTCAGCCTTTAGTCTTGGCCCTCAACAATATTTTATATATCTCATTTGGCCCCTTGGGAAAAATAATTGCCCAGCCTTGCTCTAGGGTATACTAATGACATATTAGACTGTTGAAAATTGGTGCAATTCCCCTTTAAGGCACAACGTATGCTTACCGGCTGTCACTGCAGTGCACAGTGTGGGCTGATGCCTAGTAGCTACGCTTGCAAGCCAAGCCTTTCGTTAATGGATTTCCAGTGCGTACTACAGCGTAAGTGTAAGTACTTTATATAGATTTTAAACCGGAGCACGCCGTGTACATAATGTATGCACACAAACGAGCGGTGGGCGGCGAGGAGCAGCCGGGGTCGCACGCGCCGAGAACATCATGTCAACACCGGCGTGCTGGGTAGGCCGTAATACACACACACACACACACATGCATGCTAGTTTATTAAACAGAAACACGGTGAAATGTACAGAGTATGAATGAACAGTGTGTACATGACGGAAATGAGGATACGAAGAGAATCAACAGGAACACAGAGCATCCATGTTGTCATTGCGCACATTACAGTCAGTCTTTGGCTTTTCTTTATACCAAGGCCCACTATTTATTCATCTGAGGACATTTGAGCCCCACAGACCCCTGAAAACTAAAGATTTATTTTGCTTTTGTCCACAATTCCAGGCTGGATTTGGGGAAACAGAACAGTCAAACATACAGATGAAAATTAACCATTAATTCTCTTGGTGCCGTCCACGCGCTGCTCGTGGATATCCACGTGGAATACCACCGCCGAAAACGCGGACGGCTCGTATCACGCGGAAATGTAGATTTCATTCTTTAATCCAACTATTAGTCCGTGCGCATCGTCTGATGATCATCCCGTTGCTGACTTTCATTTGGGACAGAATTGGGGACAACTTTCCATTGACATTCATTCAATCCAATGCATTCAAACGGCTCTCCTCCGGTTTGCCCCCTCAATGTCGCTGGTGCATGGGTTAAGCAGCCAGGGCTACACAGCTCTTCCTGACTTGTGAGCCGGATGTTTTGGGGCAGATCGCCAGATGATCGATTAGGCAAGACAACAGACACAGCATAACAGAAACAGCACATCCTGTTTAGGAGATCTGAGCTTCAAAATAAGGGCTTTTTTACCGATCGAACTGGTTTGAGCCGCGGCAGTGGAGAGGAAACAAAGAAGATCCGCTCGCGGTCAATGAGTTAATCTTCTACATTCTCTAGTTGTGTAGACTCTCTAGTTCTCCAGTTGTGTAGACTAGTTGTGTAGACTCGGGCTAATTCAGATGTTGAACGACGTTTTAGCAAAGAAGAGAAGGGGCTCGCAACTCACTTTGAAGTGCTCCAGAATTGTTTTAGCGACAAGGGTTAAAAACGGCAGCGACGTTTCGACCTGTCAAGGTCTTCTTCAGGCCTGAAGCAGACCCTCCTTTTCTATGTTTGTTGTATTTTGCAGTTTTGGCTCGACACCATTTGAGGATGTGTGTTACCCTTCTAACCGAACGTTTTAACCCCACAGACCCCACACCTAAAGATTTATTTTGCTTTTGTCCACAATTCCAGGCTGGATTTAGGGAAACAGTCAAACATACAGATCAAAATGATCATTAATCCTGTACATTCTCTAGTTTTGTAGACTCGAGCTAATTCAGATGTTGAATATTTGAACTCTTTAGAACGTAAACATGAAACCAAATGCACCCGCAAGGGTCCACTTGGTTTCATGTTTACGCTCTCAAAGAGATGGTTAACCAACTTCCCATCATTTAGCCTGTGTATCACCTGGAACCTTCTCAGGGACCACTCGTGGTCCCCGGACAACCTGTTGAAAACCACTGGTAGATATTAATATCATCTACTATATAATATCACTGCTAGATATTAGTCTGGAACGTCTGTGTCAAGATTTTATTTCTGAAGGGCAGTTCCGTGCAGATTCTAAGGTCTCACTTTGAATAGTGGCCTTTGAGTGCCATCAGACCCAATCTGCTGCATGGAACATGCTGGTGGTGAAACTGAATCAGCAGCAGTTAAAGTTAATTAATGTCTTTCACTATATTAGGAAGTGACTGACTGCAGGCAAACTACAGCTGTTTATAGGAGAATCAATAAAAAGGATAAAGATGAAGTGAACTGATGCAGCAGCTGTTCCATTTGTAAATCTCCAAATAAGGCAATAAGGGAATTAGCTGAGTCCCTTGTTTGTGCCAAATCTGGGTTGCATGTGGTTAGTCGGCAACACTATTCTTCCGGTGAAGACGCACAAGCTTCCCTTCGAAACACACGCTTCATTAGAGAGACACACAGACACACACAGAAAAAAATACTTTCTCTCCATGTTAGAGCTTAATGTGCAAGCCCACAGGCTAATGCACAAGTTTTTGTGTTTTCCGTCGGCTGGCACACCTCGCACCTCTCGCTGCTACATGATGCACCTCGCAATTCCCGCTTCGCTTTGTTTGGCAGGTGCACAAACCGCGCCGCACCGCTTGTCAGGAGCGAGCGGGGGTCTCTCTTCTCTCTGTGTGTGGGGTATTTTTAGGCGGCATCATAAGAGAGAGTACAGATATGGACGTGTAGGAGGAGATGAAATGCGGAGTGCTGCCAGGACAGAGAGAGAAAGACGAGAGGGGAGGAAATGAAAAGAGTCCATTGGTTGGGTGTGGGATGCGCTCTCTGTTTTTACTGTCTGACGCGCCATCGGCGGCCTCTGCTATTGATCACCGTGTGTGTGTAGTTGTTCTGTTGAGGCTTGTTGCTCGTCGACCAGGGGTTTTCAACCTTTTTTGACACCAGGGCCCACTATTTATTCAGATTTTCAGTCACGGACCACCATTTGAGGACATTTTAGCCCCACAGACCCCTGAAACTAAACATTCTTTTTTTGCTTTCATCCACAATTCCAGGCTGGATTTCAGAGAAAACAAAACACTCAAAACATACAGATCAAAATGACCATTAATCTTCTACATTATCTAGTTGTGTAGACTTGGGCTAATTCAGATGATGAATATTTTAACTTTTGAGAGAAGTGGTGTAAATGCGGAAGTTCATGCTAAACTTCATTGGCACGGGGTTTCCTTGCCATGAAGCCAGGGACTGCCTGCAGTTCACACTCTAACCACTAGACTGCTTCAACATTGAAAAGGCTCTCTGTGGATGTGGTATAACGATATGTGAAGGATTGTGACGGTGACTCTTGTCACAGTCACAGTTTTATTTCTATCCAATTCAAATGTTTCATAGGCATGAGAAAACATGTTTACAGAAAGCACAATACAACAGTATACTTTATCATCTGCGGAGTTGAGTGTCATCAGCACAGCAATGGAAGGATAACCAATGCTTGCTGATGACACTGCCAAGGGGAAGCATATATAGGGTGAACAGGAGGGGGCCGAGTACAGACCC
Organism: Benthosema pterotum; assembly: GCA_039105355.1. Lineage (NCBI taxonomy): Eukaryota > Metazoa > Chordata > Actinopteri > Myctophiformes > Myctophidae > Benthosema > Benthosema pterotum. Next base: position 41,181,078 of record CM076982.1, on the reverse strand, counting down.
AGTTGTCTGGGTGCGTCTGAGATTTTACACCTCCCAGGGACACGCACTCGGTTCTTTTGGTGAGGTAGGAATGGAACCAGTCCAGGGCGATGTTATGGAGTCCGATGGTGGCGTTAAGGCGGCGTAGAAGGATGGTATGGTCAACTGTGTCGAAGGCTGCTGCGAGGTCCAGGAGGATGATGAGGGGGTAGGAGAGCCGGCATCGCCTGCGATGAGGATGTCGTTGTGACCCTGACGGTGCGGTTTCGGTACTGTGGGAGGAGCGGAAACTTCTTGGAGAATTTACTGCAGTGTAAGTGGGTATTGAGTTGTGCGGAAGGGGAGGTTGGAGATGGGCCTGTAGTTGCCATAGGCTTCCGGATCTAGGAGTTGCCATAGCTTCGGATCTAGGGTGGGTTTCTTGAGGAGAGGAGTAATGAGCAAATGGGACGTGGCCAGATTTGAGGGAGTGGTTAATGACGTCTGTGATTAGTGGACTGATGGCTTGAATGTGTAGTTCGGCCAGGGCTGTAATGCTCATATATGGGCCATTTATGTGCTGACTAGTTATAGAGCTGACTAGCATAACATTAACACTATTTATCCAAGATGGCCGCCCAAAACAGGACATTCATTTAGTGGGCATCGCACTGTCACCGGGTCGGCAGTCTGTGCATTGCTGGCTCTTGCATCCACCAAGTGGCAGCAAATTTGTGTTGACCTATACAGTCAACGCATGCCGACATATTGGGCACGAGGCAGATCTTAGGAGCCACGTGGTGATGCACTCCCTGTGGAAGCCGTGTTTACACGGGCAAGGTGGAATGCACCTCTCCTGGTGCGTACTCGCCGCAGCACACCGAACAGGAGTCCTCCATGGGGCCTTCGATATTGGAATGGCGCAGCTGCCGAAGCATACGCTCATTGGCCCGCTCCTCCTGGGCGCGCCTCTCCTCCTGGGCACGCCTCTGCTCCCGAGCCAGCCAGTCCCGTGCCAGCCGCCTCGTCCTTGCCAGCCTCTCCTCCAGTGCTTGCAGCCTCCGCCGGGTCGGCCTCTGCCCCTGTGCCAGCCTCTCCTGGTGTGCCAGCCTCTGCATCCGCGCTAGCCTCTTCTCCACAACCCGCAGCCTCCCGATTCGTTCCAGCCTCTGTCCCCACGCTCTTCTCTCTTCGATGTCCATTGTTTGTGCAACTATGCGACCATCGACAATGCCGCGCATGACGCGGTGTTTGCCTTTTATGTTGTTGGCGGCCGACGAGGTTGTTGACATCGCGCTGATGTCACTGTGTATCAGGCATATCCATTTATGGAGATGCAATTACTCACATATACTTATATGCATCATATATGGGCACAAAAGTGGTATGCCTTTATATGGGCATATAGGGCTCGATTTTGGTTACATTTGCCCTTATTAGGGCATTACCCAAACATGTTTTTTTGCTAGTCGAATCGAATACTTTGGTAGTCGAATAATTGACTAGTCCATAGTGATATATGTATTTGTTTTTTAGCTAATAAAATGTGTGATTCTGGACTTCCCATTGAAAAAATACATGCTTATTACACTACTGTAACTCAGTTACATTATGACATGAAAAATGAGCAATCAACCTACAATTACTACCAACACCACAGCACACATCCACAATGCCTGCTGCAGGCTCATATATGGGCCATTTATGTGCTAACTAGTTATAGAGCTGACTAGCATAACATTAACACTATCTATCTAAGGCCACGTTTACACGGAGACGCTTGCGAGTAAAAACGATAAAATATTTTATCAGAAGTGCCTTTCGTTTATATGGTGACGGCGTTTTTTGGGCTTGAAAACGCAAAAATCTCAAACCACCCTTGAAAGTGGAAAAGTTGTATACGCTCCAGCGCAGCGTCTCCGTCTAAACAGGCCAAAACGCAAAACTGGTTGTTCTGCTCACGTTGTCTAGGCAACGCAGCCGCTTTGGGCGACTCGTGTTGAAATATGAACAATATCAAATACAAATGTAAGCCGGTTACACAAATATTAGCAATGCGGCACGCAAAATAGGCTACTTATTGGAAGGTTAGGACATGAGAGAGAGAGAGAGAGAGAGAGAGAGAGAGAGAGAGAGAGAGAGAGAGAGAGAGAGAGAGAGAGAGAGAGAGAGAGAGAGAGAGAGAGAGAGAGAGGCTGACAGCGCGTCTCAAATGGATATCGCATAATAAGGTTATCTGCACATCAAGAGGATACGATGGTAGAACGCGCCTCAAAAGTGCTCTTGTACATCACGTAAGATACGATGATTGAGGCTTGATGATCAAATATTTGGTATGGGCATAAGGGCATTTTATACTATTGATTGCAGCTGCATGCGTTTCCAGTTCATCAATGCAAACGAAGCGCTGTTGACTACGCATGTTTTAGTCGCTGTCTGACATGACAACAAGTTACGGGATGCAAGTTATATAACTTATTTTGTATATTGTAATATTGTAATATCAATAGCCTCGGTGGACATGGGGGGAGAGACAGAGAGAGCGCTGTGGTGTTTTTTTTTTTTTTTTTTTTTTTTTTTTTTTTTTTTTACCTGTGTTGTAAGTTATTTCACATTGCTGAGTGGCCGTGTGATATACAAGAAGTTGTAGAACAGGGACAATCTGTCGCGAGGAAAATAAGTCCATGATGCAGTATAGGGAAGTCCAACGTTCTCTTCAGAGAAGTTCAGACGTTCATATTTTTGCTAGTGTATGCTATAAGCTGGTCTGCATCTGATTCAATGAATGAAGGAGGATGCGGCATTCGTACGGTCCATAGTCTTGAGTCCTGACTGCTCACATTAGACCACGTGTCGCCAATATTGTGCTGCTGTTTATAGCCCCCTCGCTGCATAGTCTAATTATCAGTGATGTTTGGAACTTATGCGAGGGTTATAGATTTGATTTTACCACTCACAGATATCGGACAAACACGATTTGTGTGGAAAAATTGAGAAAGAAATGATAACCTCCGGGAAGACGGGTCCCGGAGGATTTCCCGAGAGGGAAATTAATTCAGTTGTACCCGGGCGTCCCGGGAAACCGGGATCCCGGTATTAAACCCTACGCCGGACCCTTCCAGGCCGACCCAGAGCCGGTCGCGAAGCACCGCCGCGGACAAAGTGCGCCCGGCGGGGGCACAGGGCAGCGCGCCCAATGGATTTCTACACACTTTTGCGTCACCGTATGCACACAGATTTCCACATGAGAACGCTCGTCTAGACGCGAAATAATAAGTGAAGACGCGACGCCACTTTTGCGTCTTCTGTTCACATAGTCTCCGTGTAAACGTAGCCTAAGATGGCCGCCCAAAACAGGACATTCATTTAGTCGGCATCGCACTGTCACCGGGTCGGCAGTCTGTGCATGGCTGGCTCTTGCATCCACCAAGTGGCAGCAAATTTGTGTTGACCTATACAGTCAACGCATGCCGACATATTGGGCACGAGGCAGATCTTAGGAGCCACGTGGTGATGCACTCCCTGTGGAAGCCGTGTTTACACGGCAAGGTGGAATGCACCTCTCCTGGCGCGTACTCGCCGCAGCACACCGAACAGGAGTCCTCCATGGGGCCTTCGATATTGGAATGGCGCAGCTGCCGAAGCATACGCTCATTGGCCCGCTCCTCCTGGGCGCGCCTCTCCTCCTGGGCACGCCTCTGCTCCCGAGCCAGCCAGTCCCGTGCCAGCCGCCTCGTCCTTGCCAGCCTCTCCTCCAGTGCTTGCAGCCTCCGCCGGGTCGGCCTCTGCCCCTGTGCCAGCCTCTCCTGGTGTGCCAGCCTCTGCATCCGCGCTAGCCTCTTCTCCACAACCCGCAGCCTCCCGATTCGTTCCAGCCTCTGTCCCCACGCTCTTCTCTCTTCGATGTCCATTGTTTGTGCAACTATGCGACCATCGACAATGCCGCGCATGACGCGGGTGTTTGCCTTTTATGTTGTTGGCGGCCGACGAGGTTGTTGACATCGCGCTGATGTCACTGTGTATCAGGCATATCCATTTATGGAGATGCAATTACTCACATATACTTATATGCATCATATATGGGCACAAAAGTGGTATGCCTTTATATGGGCATATAGGGCTCGATTTTGGTTACATTTTTGCCTTATTAGGGCATTACCCAAACATGTTTTTTTGCTAGTCGAATCGAATACTTTGGTAGTCGAATAATTGACTAGTCCATAGTGATATATGTATTTGTTTTTTAGCTAATAAAATGTGTGATTCTGGACTTCCCATTGAAAAAATACATGCTTATTACACTACTGTAACTCAGTTACATTATGACATGAAAAATGAGCAATCAACCTACAATTACTACCAACACCACAGCACACATCCACAATGCCTGCTGCAGAAAATTGAAAAATATATATCAGAAATTATTATTACCGAATAATGAATAGTGAATTAATAGTCGAATAGTGTTTTGCTAGTCGAATAATTGAGTAGTCGAATATTTAGTTAATGCCCTAGCCCTTATACGCAATTAACACACTTAGCATTGGGGAAGAGGTGTTCCCACACTAAAGTTGATAATTTCGTTACCATGCCATCTCCCTTAAACACCTCCTATACCCGTTACATTATGCATAGGTGTGGTTTGGGCGTTTTTAGCTTTCATCCAATCCTTGCCATTCCCTTTAATTCATCCCATATCTATTTCCCTTATCTCTACTGCTATGCCTGACCCTCCTAAACACGCAGCCTGGCTGCAGGCTTAGGACAGACACATGCATGAGTAGCCTATTCTCAAAGATTATAGCTCTCATTCTCAAATGATTATAGCTCGGTCAATTCTCAATCATTTCTTACCATTCAACATGTTATGTTGAAAAAACATGTTCCATGTTTTTTTTTTTTTTTTTTCTTTTTGCTCTATGTGGCGTGCATTTATCCCAAGTCTGCGAAATGTTATAAAGTAAATTGCAAAAAAGTTGTGAATTCGCGGCAAAAAAGACGTCTTTTTGACGTCTTTTTTTCTCTGTCAATCCTGGACCATTTTTTACATTTCAAAATGCAGCGTGACGGGCAAACGCCACTCTCTCAGAGGCTGTATAGAATATGTGGGTAGGTCTTCTCTACGATGCGTGATCGAGCAAAATGTAACTGTCGGGGATTTTCGGTGGAAACATTTCAGGTTAGGCCAGGCTAGACAAAACACTATCCACAAATGGACGTGGCAGGGTGATTTTTACATGAACACTGCCACCAAATACTCTTCCTGTCCATTTAGCTCTTCACTAAGCCCCTCCCCATTCCGGCCTTGTCCAATAGGCACGTTGGAAGAGGAAAGCTTGACCAGGAAAGTTTGACCTGGATAGCAACAGTTGCTAAAGTATTTGGATTGTCATTGGACAGAGAGCAAACCCCACCCCAAAGGGTGGAGCTTAGAGAAGAGCTCATTCCGGTCGCCTTCTTCTACCATATTGGCTAGAGAGGAGTCCGCTAGTCCTTTTTCCATGGTGTCTGTGTTTCAACAACGATACCTTTGTTCTGCCACCCCTCAAGTCTCGACCACGTCTCAGGAGGAACTCCTAGAACAGAGCCCTTGGGACTGAGAATAATATTATTCAGTATAAAAAAAGGATTGTTTGCACTCCCGGAGGTCGCGCTATATAAACACTGTGGGGTCTATTGGAAAATAAAGCTGTTTGAGTTCAAGGTCGCTTTCATGTTCGCGAACACGTTGAAAGCAGTGTTGGTTTTTATTTTTTTTCCCCCACAGGCCAGCCGAGGGGGGTGATTGGAAAGGAAAATGAAAGTGAAAGAAAAAAAAAAACGAAGTAATAATATACACACATTTCAATTTAAATTAGATTTTGGAGAACAGTGGATGGACTGTACTGCCGCCATGATATTTTCCGGGGGGGGGGGGGGGGGGGGGGGGGGGGGGGTCGGGGTCTTGTGCATTAATAAAGCACTCTGCCGCTGTCCTTCTTATTTTTTATATATTTGTATGAAGCAAAAGCGGCGAAGCACAACATGTGCCCGTGTCGGAGAGGAGAAAAAAAGTGTGGAGAGAAATATATCAGGAAAACATTGCTTTCAGGGGTGGGAGGGGGGGGGGGGGGGGGGGGGCATCACGGTGGCGATAATTGCGCTGCACTGGAAATAATCCATGCCTATCCATTCCCCTTTTCTCCACGCACGCTTGTGCATATTATTCTTTTCGTCTGTAGAGGTGATAAAAAAACAACAACAACGGACCAGAATACATAAACAGAATTGGAGGAGAGAGAGATGGACTCTCTTTTTTTTATTAGACTCCTTTTGCCCCAGAGCTCGAGGATTCGGGGGAGCACTTCATTTCCTGGAAGCGAGCGGAGGTGCGTGTGTGTGGTGTGTGTGTGTGTGTGTGTGTGTGTGTGTGTGTGTGTGTGTGTGTTGTGTGTGGTGTGTGTGTGTTGTGTGTGTGTGTGTGTGTGTGTGTGTGGTGTGTGTGTGTGTGTCTGGGACCAGGCGTGCCGTATTGTTTTTCATGCTGGCAATTTATTTTCCCCTCCCGTGTTGTGAGTGTGTGTGTGGCGTGACAAGTGTGCGGCGCTCCGGTATGAAGGCTGATAGATAGATACAGTAACGGTGACACGGGAGAGAGACTTTTTCAATTCTAATTGCTTCTTGTTCGAGTTTCCTCGCGTGCCGTCACAGTCGAGTCGCCCACAGTCTGCTCGCTATAAGCAACTTTGTCTTCGGGCTTGTTTTTAACCCTTTAACTCAGTTTTCGCTTCACCTTTCAAGATGAGAACCCGTTTTTTGAAAATGGTTTTTGCTACGTACAGCAAAGAACTTTCAGTAAGCCCCTCCCAAACTGCTATGGTCCAATTACAGCTAAGCATAACATGCTGATAGACAATGTTTTATGAACCAGTAGTATGATAAAACATTGTTTTAAAATGTAAATGTCACATATGTTTTTTCTACTGCATAAGCAGTCCTTGTCGATGGATTTGGAAGAGATTTGGAAGGTCTGGCTCCAAAAATGAACCAGTATTTAGCGTGTAATGATGTCCATTATATATATATGCATTGGAATGAACGAGCCTGGGCTAACGGAAAGGCATGGTATTGTATTTGAAGTTTTTCCCGAAACTTTTGAAATGTTGATATTGGACTGGTAGATCCCGGAGGGGTTGGCTGCTGAAAAGTAGATCTTGGGTCAAAAAAGGTTGGGCACCCCTGTTCTATAGAAACATTTCAGCACCACAGACAGCTCCCTGTGCTGTTCTATGTTCTATAGAAACATTTCAGCACCACAGACAGCTCCCTGTGCTGTTCTATGTTCTATAGAAACACTTCAGCACCACAGACAGCTCCCTGTGCTGTTCTATGTTCTATAGAAACATTTCAGCACCACAGACAGCTCCCTGTGCTGTTCTATGTTATATAGAAACACTTCAGCACCACAGACAGCTCCCTGTGCTGTTCTATGTTATATAGAAACACTTCAGCACCACAGACAGCTCCCTGTGCTGTTCTATGTTATATACTAGAGAATGGCAGTATCAAATAACGCTAGTTTCCATGATCCATCTGTCTTGTGTGCAACTGTCTGTCCGTGGTAAACTAATCTCAGTGTATCATAACACTAATAATGTCAACTGCTGCTCCGGTCCGACTCCCCAAACTGGAATTAATTATATATCTCGTCGTACAGCGGACCCCGTGCAGAAAATAGCCAATCTGCAAGCTTACAGCACGTCGTTGCGTAATATTTATGGATGTGTTTATTTTAGGTTTGTTCATGACTTCTTTCTGTCACACCATTAGATACTGTAATGGTTAAAATCACTCGGATGATAGAGTTGTAGCGTTTATATATACGATTAGATTAGACTGCAGCGCATGTATGCAGCGTCTAGGGCCTCACATGTCACAACCACAACAGTGGTTGTGACGTGTGACAGTGAAACTGTGAAGAATTTGAAGGAAGTGTTGATTAAGCCTGACGGCGTGTCGCGACTGATGTAACACCTGGCGGTCTGATGTTTTTCGACACTCCGGCTTTAGATCGTGCCTTTTATAGAACAACTTCACAATTACTGGATGTTCAGACAGTTATTACTGATATAATGGAGCATTTCCCAGTAATACTACTAATCTGTATATTGCCTGGAGACTGCAGTGACACTACAGTAGATTCTACTTTCTCATGCTAGATTCGAGTTTTTGACTCCATATTCTAGTTTCTGATGCAAGATTCTAGTTCTTCTGAAAAATCTGTGTTTCTCTGTCAGTAATGCTCATATAACAGTTTCCGATGCCAGATTCTAGTGTCCAACAGCAGATTCTTGTCTCTGACGCCAGATTCTAGTTTCTGATGCCAGATTGTAGTTTTCAACACCAGATTCTTGTTTCTGATGCCAGATTGTAGTTTTCAACAACTGATTCTTGTTTCTTAGGCTAGTTCCTGATGCTAGATTCTATTTTCCCATGCCAGATTTTGTGTCTGACGCCAGATTTTAGTTTCTGATGCCAGATTCTAGTTTCTGATGCCAGATTCCTGTTGCTGGCACCAGATTCTAGTTCCTGACGCTAGATTCGAATTTTTGACTCCATATTCTAGTTTCTGATGCAAGATTCTAGTTCTTCTGAAAAATCTGTTTCTCTGTTAGTGATGCTCATATAATAATATTTCATGGGGGTCCTTTTTCAAGGACCCCAGAAGCAAAGACATGAGTTAAAGGTAGGGGAAGTGATTTCACTTTTGTCAGATATCACCCAAAAAATATTTTTTTTTCTGTTAAAATGCTCTATTATAAGGTGTGGAAACCACATATGGAGTTTCCCCCTCCCCCACGTTAGCAGAGGAGCTAATAAAAGTTCCCCAGGTCACCACAATTCTCCTCCAATCAGGAGAGAGCAGCAGGTTCACATAGTGTAGCTACTTTTGGGGGCCCCTAGTGCACCAGGCTGGTACTACACCATGAATTTCAAATCACTTCCCCTACCTTTAAAAATGTTTGATCTGAGAAAGCAAAAAAACTCTAGGTCTAATATTGTTCATTAGCTGAAGCTGTTATGTTGTATATACTTCCAGTGCAAACAACAGTGGGACAGGTGCTTCCCTGTGCAGTTGCAGGTTAAAATGGCAAACAGGGCCGGCCACGTTCTATTTTGCCATTCAAGCTCTATATAATAGAGCTGTAAAAAAAAAAAAAGAGGCTAGTAAAGAATGCAGACAGCAGCTAATAACATTTCTAACGGCTGTGTTAAGATGTAAGGCGTGCCCAGAGCCATGGGTGTGTTTATGTGCAGAAATAGATGAGCAGCCAGTCAGCAGCGTTGTCTCTCTTTGTCTTTGATGATGATGATGCCTGTGCTTCTGGCATCAATCCAGGCGTGGATCTAACCTGCCAGGGGTGGATCTAGGCATGGGCATGGGGGGCAATGCCCCTCCCCTAAAATGGCCAGTCTGCCCCACCAAACACGATGGCATGCAAAACAACCCAAGATATTTCAAATTAAAGTGCTTATATTTAAAATTATTTGAAACACTACTACTGCTACTAACTACAGCTGTGGCACGACTAAACCAACAGCATTTCATCATTGAAAACAGAAAACTCTCTGAGTCAGACCTTTAGCTTTATGCATGCTGCGTGTCTGTTGCAACTTCAACAGCAGCTGATGTTATTATTGATGCTTTACTTGCCTAATAAAAGTCCTGTAACCGAAAATGGTAAGGGGGCGGCTTCATCGCCCGTGGCGCGAAGCAAAAACAACGGGGGGGTTAAGAGTAGCCCAGTTCCTAATGTTGGATGAAGACGGAGATTTTTTAAAACTATATATATTTGGAAGCCTCAGAAACTACACTCAGAAAATGTTTCATGCCACTTTTGTAGGGTGTTTAAAAAATGGGTACTTCTAAAATGACTGTCCCAATACCTCAGCTCCTACATGAGCTAAAAACAAGATTGCTGTTTTTAAATCTACATTTTTGGTGTCAAGGCATACAATGGAGCTGATTACCTTGCAATTGAGGCATGGATGGGTCGCTATTTTTCAGTTTTTACACAATATATCATGTAAAAAATGAAAAATACCCAACCATTTTCCTGTATTTAATGCATTTGCTGTGCTATAATAGGTTGGCCTCCAGAAATAATATCTGTGACCCCAGTAGGAATACAACTTTTATGCATGCCATCATGTTCGTTGGGGCAGTCAGGCCAATTCGGTGAGCCCCTGTCGTCCGTCAAATTGCAAATGGACAGAAACTCTTCCTGACTCCTCTCAGTTTGTTGCCGGGATAAAGAAAGATCATTTTCCTCCTGATTCGTCTCACTAAATGAAGCCATTTTAGTATGAATATGTTGTAAATATTGTGTGCCTTGTGAGGATTGTGTCCAGTATTTAGTTCAGTGTCCTTGGAGTTAGGAAATGGAGGTTGTGTTCGCATTGGAAATTAATCGACTCCAACCTTTTTTCCAAATATTTTTCCCAGTCCCAGTGAAATGAAAAATACTTTTAGACCACATCTGTGGTCATTATATATGGCCATGCCCAGCAATGCATGCCCAAAAAAATGGGCAAATTTAACCGCTTGTGCACCAAACACAAGGATTATGTATTTGTGTCTATTCCACAGCTTTTCCCGTTTGAAACCATTTCAGATCTCCGTAGAAATTAAGCTCACTGTTTGTTTCCCTGCGCCAGGGGCGGATCTAGGCATGGACATGGGGGGGCAATGCCTCCCTAAATGCCTAGACTGCCACCACTAAACCAGCAGCATTTCATCATTGAAAACAGAAAACTCTCTGGGTCAGACATTTAGCTTTATTCATGCTGTTTGTCTGTTGCAACTTTAGCAACAACTGATGTTATTATTGATGCTTTACTTGACTAATAAAAGTCCTGTAACAGAAAATGGTATGGGGGAGGCTTCATCGCCCGTGGCGCTTCGCCACGATGAAGACGCCCCCATACCATTTTCTCTTGCCCCTCCAACATGTTCTCTTGCCTCCCAAATGGGACATGTTACATCCGCCCCTGCCCTGTGCTGTCCTCCGAACACAGCTGGTTGTGATTAAAGAGTCAGTCCGTTTTTTTAAACTCCCTTTCAGTGTGACATCCAGACAGTGTATTACCCGACTTAAACTTAATCACACCGCTCAAATATGTATACACTGTATGTGCAGGTTAGACATAATCCCCTGGGGGTTAATCCACAACACTCCATTGCTTTTGTTTGCAAAATAACAACGCGGGTAGGAGGAAGTCGTAAAACCCCATACCCCGGAGTAAAAACCCCATACTCTGGAGAGATGTGATGCTTTGATTGGTTCAGAAACGTCAGAACCTGCCTTTCATTGAAATTCAGGCTGGAACTTCAAAGTAAAATGCCCTTTTGTGTCCGTTTCGTTAGACATTTTAACATACATTTGGCCGTCATCTCCCATAACATCAGTAGTGCTGTATTGACGTGGTGCTATTCTATAGTAACGACACGTAAACGCAACGCGGAACTGTCAACAAAATCCTCATCCACCGATAACGGAATATTCTGCCCCAGAGCGCAGATATGAAGGTTACTCATCTCATCACATTGTGGCTCAAATGGCAAATAAATAATGGGCCTTGATATGAAAAGAGGTGGAAAAAAACAAATTTGAAAAGAGGGACAGGAGACAGTAAACATCCCTAAAGGCTCACAGCGTTTAGTATCACAGTGCGTTCATGACCTTGCCGGAACAGAGTGCCAGGTAGGCTATAAAGTGTTTAACCCGTTTTGTTCTAACAGTATACCCGGTATTCTAGTTTCATTAAATTCTACTCTCTGACACAATATTCTAGTTTCTGAACGCTAGATTCTAGTTTGTTATACTAGATACTACTTTCTGACCCAAGCTTCTAGTTTCTGACACTAGATTCTAGTATCTGACACTAGATACTACTTTCTGACACAAGCTTCTAGTTTCTGACACTAGTTACTAGTTTCTGACACAAGCTTCTAGTTTCTGACACTAGTTACTAGTTTCTGACACAAGCTTCTAGTTTCTGACACTAGATTCTACTTTCTGACACCAGATTCTACATTCGGACACCAGATTCTGCTTTCTGACAATAGATTCAAGTCTTTCTAGAAAATTCAATGTTTCGTTGTCAGCAATGCTCAAACTATTTCACATCAAGGAGCCGCAGAATTATCTGTATTTGTCCGCGGACCCCCCTATCTGTTCCAGGGCTCCCACCAGAAGCAAAAACTTTGCATTAAAAACATTTCGCTTCAAAAGAATATATTCAAAGATTTGCGCCTTAACATTCACAATTTTTTGAAGGATAGCAGAACTACAAGCTTGCACAGTAGATCCGATATTATTTCAATAGCTTAAATTATAATAACGCTTAAAACGCCAAGAGGCGATCCCGTGCAGAGCGGTTTAAGGCCGGTCGCTGCCACACACTAACTCATTTTGGCAGGGGCTGGCGGTTGAGTATACTAAATAGATGGCATTTTGCTGAGAGGCAGGTTGGCGGGCAGCGCATGGCAGCAGCAGCAGCAGCAGCATCCCCTCCCCAGCATCGCTCTAATGGACTGGAAGAGATTCACTCACATTCAATCAGAGTTTGCGGAGCGAGGGGAGGAAGGAGGAGGGAGGGGTGGGAAAAAAACACATTGAGGCATCGCAAATTAGTCCTCCTGACATCAGTGAAATGCGTGACGGGTTGCTTATGTCATCAAGGACGTCGGTTATGGCCGTGGGGCTGCAGTGTGACATGACCGCGTGTTTTAGTAGTCAGGGAGTGTGGAGGAAATGGCACGGTCGCCTCGGCAGAGCTGTGCCGACGTTAAGCATATTCAGGATGTAGGAGTGGCATGTGTGTTTTCAACACACAAGTTAGAAACAGGACGACGTAGAACGACCCCTTAGTTCAGTGGTTTTCAACCATTTTGATCCCAGGGCCCACTATTTCTGCAGTATTTGAGCCGCGGACCACCGTTTGATGACATTGTAGCCCCACAGACCCCCAAAACTAAAGTTTCTTTTGTTTTTGTCCACAATTCCTGGCTGGATTTCAGAAACACACCGGCCAAACATACAGTTAAAAATGACCCTTAATCTTCTACATTCTCTTCATTCAGATGGTGAATATTTTAACTCTTGAGAGTGTAAACATTTTTACAAAACTAGCTAAACTAACTGATATTACAGACAAGATAGATTTTCGGATACAGTATATAATATATCAAAGTTGGAAATAATGGATCGAGGTTATAGGTTTCCAAGCTATTATTGCTGTGTTTTGGTTTTAAATGGTATCTTTTTTTGTTCTACTGACTGATCTTTTTAAAACCCTATACTTTAATTTGCTTTGACAAATAAATCAAAGCACGAAGAAAGTAAATAACTGAAAGCAGTACTAAAACTAAATTAAAACTAAGCATTTTCACCCAAATAAAAAGTAAATAAAAGCTAGCAAACTTAAACTAACTAACTGTAACTCGCTAGAATCATTTCTTGTCTGTTCTTGGCAGCTCCATCACCCAGCAACGATTTCGCTGCTGTGCTGCGTGACATCATCGGGTATTTTCCCTGCCGTTCACGCCATCTTTAGTGGTGTTTATCTCGGAAATTGAAGCTTAGATTAAGTTGATCATCTGCCTGTGTTTGTATCTTTAGTGACGATCAGGGGCGGATGCAACATTTCCCAATTTGGGGGGCAGGAGAAAATGGCATGGGGGCGGCTTCATCGCCCGTGACGTTTCGCGCCACGGGCGATGAAGCCGCAACCTTACCATTTTCAGTCACAGGACTTTTATTAGTCAAGGAAAGCATCAATAATAACATCAGATGTTGTTGAAGTTGCAACAAACACGCAGCATGCATAAAGCTAAAGGTCTGATTCAGAGAGTTTTCTGTTTTCAATGATGAAATGCTGTTGGTTTAGTGGTGCCACAGCTGTAGTTAGTTAGTAGCAGTAGTAGTGTTTCAAATAATTTTAATAATAAACACTTTCATTTGAAATATCAGATTGAAGCTGATTTCACTTCAATACTTCATCTTGATGTTAAAGGAGAATTCCACACCAAAACACATTGGGCATCAATCTACCTTGATTCCTGGGACATGATTCATAATGTCCTTGATTTTTGTCACATATGTCCCATTTTCTACATTTCACCATGAGGTCCCCGTCCCCACGACGACGTTGGGAACAGTTAACATGGCCGCAGGTTGTCTTTATTCTACTGCAGGTATTTCTGTAACTCCAAACTTATTTTTTTCACACACATCACATTTTAATAGTATACTGATAAACACGCTTGAATTTTACGTCACTCTGGGGCAGCCTTTACTTGTAATCCCAGAGGTAATCTATTTCTCCTCCTCTCCTCCCCTCCCTTTTGCCCACTAATATTTGGGCATGCCTAGAAAAGACAGTTTTTAAAAGTCAAATAGTGGTCCAATTATTTTGTAGTGTGTGGCTTGATATGATGTGTGGGAAAAAAAAAACAAGTCTGGAGGTACAGAAATACCCGCAGTAGAATAAATACAACCTGCAGCCATGTTAACTGTTCCCAACATCGTAGTGGGGACGAGGACCTCATGGTGAAATGTAGAAAATGGGACAAAAATCAAGGACATTATGTATCATGTAACAGGAATGAAGGTAGATTGAGGTCCAATGTGTTTTGGTGTGGAATTCTCCTTTAACGCGTCTGTCGCCAATACCATGCCCGTGTAGCTCTTGTGACACCACCCGGCCGACACCAGAGCCGCGCATAGTTGCATCTACGAGTTATGCGCCAGGGGCAGGAGCACTCTGTTGTACGATTGCATACCAATATGTTATGCGTTATAGACAAGAACCCAAGAGCTTTACACAAAATAATTGCATGTGTCTCGTTTAGTGCTCTAGTTGCATTTAGTTAGCACCTTAGCATTGAAACAGGAGCTTATTTACAGTATTACATACCACACTTCCCCTACGGACCGTCCTACTTAGCATTGCATAGGCATCAGCTAAGCTTGCATGAGCCATGGTAAAAACGTGGCACTAATCTTTGAATTATTTTTCAGTTCAGAACGGCTTAAAACATCTAAGAGATGCACATTCATTACCAATGACAGTTGCTATGGCTTCCCACTGGGTATTTGTCACATCTTTAGGTTTATGTCACAAACTATACCTCCACGGGGCGAGAGCCTGCCTGCCTGCCTGTGGACTGGGTTGCGTTGTACTTTTTTCCTACTGTTTTATTGCTTCACTCGCTGTGAAATGAAATGTTCCTGATAACGGTACGGTACCGGCTACAGCGGGTTGCTTAAAAGGAGGAATTTAAAATAAACGAGAGAATAGGAAAGAATTCGGCTGATGCTCGGTGACCTGTGAAATGGTGTGTGTGTGTGTGTGTGAGTGTGTGAGTGTGCGTGCGTGTGTGCTTGCGTGCGTGCATGCGTGATCCTTTTTTGCAAAGATGAACTCTTGTCTGAGCCAGAAAACTTTTTTCCTCGATAATAGCAACAGATTTGTTTACTACTGCTATTCTCCTGCACTCTTAGTGAATTCAGTGAAGCCATTAATACTGCCGTTTGGGAACCAGCATTATTGATGTTTTCAAATCTCGACATTTGACAAAAAAAGTACTTTGAAGTTTCGACTGGCGCGATCGACCCTTCTTTTCGGAAGTCACTCCTTTCACGCCATGCACAGTTCCATGTAATAACATTGCCTAATTAAATCCTAATCCTAATTTAGTGTTCTTTCACATTGTGCATGTCGTGTGTTTGTGTTAAGTCAAAAAATCCAATCCTCCCGGCGGTGACGTATAGTTGATGTCATTATTTAATGATTATGATGATAATTTCAGTGTCAGCATGCTGTTAGCATTTTCAGCTAACATCAGGTCTCACACATATAGAAATTGCACGGACTGTCCACTACTGATCATATTCCAACAATAGGTGTGTCATTTCGTCTTGATTTGACATATTTATGACAAAAAAACCAATTGGCGCCGCAAGGTTCCATTTGGTTTAATGTTTATACTCTCAAGAGTAAAAATATTCATCATATGATCTGAATTAGCCCAAGTTTTACATTAGAAGATTAATGGTAATTGGTCATATTAATCGGTGGGGCTAATGGTCATATTGAACTGTCCCCAAATGGTGGTCCGTGGCTCAAATGCTGAATAAATAGTGGGCCCTGGTATCAAAAAGGTTGAAAATCCCTGTTCCTGGGTGGTTTTGTGGCCATTTTTCAGAGATCTGCTATAGAAATTCCCACGGGATACATTTGATTCTGATGACTATATTTGATTGGGATTTAAATTGCTGAATTAAAATCATGAAAATAGCTGGTCCCGGGAGAGCAATTAAGCCTAATTAAACTAGTTGGGTAAGGGTTAATTGTGTCCCGTTTTTTTTTCTCTGCTGTGTTGATGTAGCTGCATGTTTATATACTTTTCTACTCTAACTGACATGTTCCATTTGGGAGAAAATGTGTTGAACCGAAGCAGAACTGAGCGAGTAACGAAAATGCCTCGGGGGAGGGAAAGATCCATCACCAACACAGCGCTGCCGCTTAAAAGAACAGGAGAGAGGGTTTTTCTTTTTGCGGTTTCGATTAATCCCGACGTACAGTATTTTACGGAGCGCCGCCTTGCCTAAAGAACAGGCAGAGAGGATTTGGGCGGTTTTCGATTAATCCCGACGCACAGTATTTCTTTTTTTAAGGGAGAAAGTGAAGTTGATTGGTGGAGGCAGAAAGAGGCTGCCTCTACTCGTGGATTAGTTTCATCTGTTCTGAATGGAGCCTGCCTGCGCGTAATGACTGGGAAATCTTTTCCCGTCCGACTCGTGGAGTAGGAAGGGAACGTAAAGTGCTGAGGGCGATACTTTGTCGAACGTGTGTGTGTGTGTGTGTGTGTGTGTGTGTGTGTGTGTGTGTGTGTGTGTGTGTGTTCGTTCGTGGAGTGGGGCTCAGTGCAACCTCTATAGCTGCCTTGCTTCTGTACCTACATGTAAGGCCCAAACCGCAACAATGATTGTCCATACAACTCCCAAACAGCTGACGCTTATATAGTTGCATAAAACCATTACCTCCGATGGCAGTTGGAAGGAGTTGCATTGCTGTGACGTCTTTAGAACTTTTAAAGTTAACTTTTAACTTTTGAAACAATACGTTTCCAACTCCAGTGTGACACAGTTCCAGGCTGCATGAACAGCAGCGCAAGCGCTGTTTTCTGCCCCCTCAATGTCACAACTTGTCTACTACATGGCTCTGTACTGTAGGTATGCTCCCCACTGGAGAATCGGAGCTCTCCTTCCTGCATGTGAATCCGATGTAAACAAACGTCATAGCCCTCCCGGTTCGCTCCCACTACTGTGGTGTGTTTGACCATGTCGCTATCGAAACTGAAAAGAAAAGCCAGTTTAATAACGACCATAATACCTGACGATCACGTTTGGGGATGAGCTTTGAAAAACATCAAACAAGCACGCGCGCCATAAACGACATTGGATGCCACGCAATAACGCCCAGCGTCACATGCTCTCTTTATGGCACGTCGTTTTCTGAGCACAAAACGCCAGTCCCGTTGAACATTAACTAGAAAGCGCAATTTGTTACTTCCCGTCTGTAAGCCCCTTTACAGTATGTTGATCCTGCACCATGCCTCAGCAAACATGGGTTTACTATCCATCATTAGATGGTTCTTCTGTGAACGTCTAAGAACACCTTCTGGCGGTTCTTTTTTTTTTTTTTTTTTCATTTTTGCATTGGCATTCCAAGGCCTCATTATAAACGAGGCGGCGGTTGCTTCGACGCCCAGCTATACTAGTTTCCTCCGTGGCCCTTGGCAACGAACGATCACGCTCCGCAGCCTCGCGCCACATGTTTTACAATAATGGGAGGGATTTTTTTCTCTCATTTTGCTGTGAGAGAATTAATCCATTTTGATTGAAAAATGATTCAAAGATTTGCACCACATTTTCACCATTTTCAAAAATATCAGACCTACAAGCTCATAGCGTGCCACTCCGTGGCACACTATGAGCTTGTAGGTCTGATATTTTTCAATCGCTAAAGTAACGCCAATAAATACTAAGTAATGCCAATAATTCTAACTAATGCTAATGCTAACTGCTGTTAATAATGCTGAGTAAGTAATGCCAATAATGCTAGGTATTATTAATAATGTTAAGTAATGTAAAGTATTGATAAAAATGCTGATAAAATATTGATAAAATAAAAAATAGTAATAAGTAAGTAATGCTAAGTATTAATGATAATTCTAAGTAATGCTAATGATGCCGAGTTTTGTTAATACTGCTAATAATGCTAAGTATTGTTAGTAATACTAAGTAGTGATAAGTAATGCTATTAATGCTAAGTAATGCTAATAATGCTATGTATTGTTAATAATGCTAGGTAATGCTAATGCTAAGTAATGCTAATGCCAAGCACTGCTAATAATGCAAAGTAATGCTAGGACACCACAAGCCGTTCCCGCAAAAAATGGATTAAGATGCATATGCCTAAGGATAATTCAGGGTATTTTTGGTGCCGCAAATTGAATTTCCATATTGCACGATTAAGTCAATGGAAGCACGCGTAAACGTCGCACACCCACGCGCCCTCCCTCGTGCACATCTGCACAAAGCACTTTAAAGCATTACTGTTGTTGGGAATGTGCATAATTGATATTCTTCTCCATTTGCTAATTCTGGAGACCTTGAGCGTGGCCATTTTGGTCCCTAAGGGAGTCACCCACATATGCATCATGCACGCACGCACGCACGCACGCACACACACACACACACACACACACACACACACACACACAGTAGGGAAGGAGAGGCACTACCTGAGGAGGTAGTCCAATGCAAGTGATGGTTCCAAAGGAATATTCATTCAAGTCTTGGTTTCAAAAGCCTCATTGATATTGGTATTGTTTTCATCTCTCGGCAGAGTTCTTAGAGAATTAATCTGTCTAAGGATTATTCTTTTTCGTCTTCTTTTTTTTTGTTCTTCTTTTTAAATTCTTTGGTTTAAAGGAGAATTTTAACCCCAGAAGACCTCCTTACCATTAGTTGTAATTTATTTATTTCAGTGCAGTTTTTTGAGGGGGAGAAAGTTTTCCTAACACACTGTTATAAGCTTAGAATGGGGTTATGGGATGTTGTTCAAGTTCACATATTTCCACCTCTCCAAAATGCTATTTAGCTATATTTTGCCTCTCTGCCACGTCAATAGTGTGTTGACACCCACCCTTTCACTTTTGGTTCAGCCGCCTGAAGAGGGTGAGGGGGTTTGTGGCTGAACCACGGCTAAACCAAAAGTGAAAGTGTGACTCAGAACACACTATTGGCATGGTGGAGAGAGTGGACAATATATAGCGAAAAAACAACATCCCTTAGCCACGTTCTAAGCTTATGGTGGAATATGGTAGGGGTTTTCAACAGGTGATCCGGGGACCACCAGCCTAAATGATGGAAAGTTGGTTAACCAGGTGTAACTCTTTAAAAGCGTGAACATGAAGCCAAATGTACCCTTGCAGGTCCATTTGGTTTCATGTTTACACTCTCAAGAGTTAAGATATTCATCATGTGAATTAGCCCAAGTCTATACACAACTAGACAATGTTTAATGGTCATTTTTTATCTGTATGTTTGACAGTTTTGTTTTCTCTGAAATCCAGCCTGGTATTGTGGACAAAAGCAAAAGAGAATCTTTAGTTTTGGGGTCTGTGGGGCTAAAATGTCATCAAATGGTGGTCCGTGGTTCAAATGCTGATTAAACAGTGGGCTCTGGAATGAAAAAGGTTGAAAACCACCGGCATAGGGGGAAATAGCCAAAAACAAAATAACAACCGGAGCACTTTTTTGGAGGGGGAAATAAATCAAATAAAGAAAGCCTTCCGGGGTGGAATTATCCTTCCAGATCCGGTCCCTTTCGGAAAATAACGAATACCCCTATGATCCCTCAAAAGTCTCCTACGGTGTCCTTGGCAGCCGCCTCCATTCATTTACCACAACTGTCTGTGATCACCTCATCACCTCCGGGTGCACACAGTAGATCTAATTAGGCCTAACGATTATTATAATTGCAGAGCCGTAATCAAAGGTGCCAGCAGCCTTTCTTTCATCAGCTTTTTTTTTTTGACTGAATAGCTTAAATTTCATAGGCAGAAAGTCCTTAAGGACGCGAGCGAAGCGACAGGTCTGCTTGTGGTCTGCTCTTGAGAAGTGCTGGATGCTTAGCATGAAAAAAAAAAGATCACTCCACCATCCGTCTCTTAGTTTTCAAGCGGTTATTTGCATGAAAAGAGCACGTGGACGACACTTTCAAATGGGTCCGTGCTCGCGCGAAAAATACGCCGGTGTAATTGGCACTCAGCTTCTTTTGCGTCCAAATTAGATCAATGCGCGCACCTCTCACTGAAACGTGGATTATGAGTAGATACGCGCATCGTATGCCTGGTACTTACTGTACAAGCACAAGATCAGTCAGCTGGAGCTCTTGAGCAGAACTATATTCTGCTCCCAAGGATATATAAGGACAACTGATCGATGGCAAGCCAATATCTGTCCAAACAGTATGCGGTCTAGATGACATTGACGTTGTGTATGTTTCCTTATGGCCAAGCTAGCAAAATTGACAGCTGTTGATGCGGGCTATATATATCGCTGCTCTGCAGTTCGTACTGCATCGTGTGAAACTGAAGACCTAATACCACAACATGTATGTAAACTTGAGTCCATTGACATTTGTGACCATTCCTGTGTGAATGTGTATTTGGATGTTAACGAGCTGCTTGTACGACAGATTGGTTTATGTGGGATATAATATTGTAAGGTTAGGCTGTTTTCGGTGAGAGAGAGTTTTCATCCAGTTGAAGAATAGCGTCTCTGTCGGGTACATACGGGTACATTTTGCATTGGCTATGTTGGTGTGTTGGTCATCTGTAGTCTACTAGCTGTAGCTACTATGTTGGTATGATCATCTGAACATGTATTTCTTGCAGTGATGATGTGTAGTTTCTCAAAAGGCGGAAATAAAAAAGCAACAGTATATTGGTATGGGCTATCAGTTAAATTTCTATTTTAACTGATAGGTATCGGTCAATAATTCCCACATTGTTGCACCCATACTCAATGTATGTCCAAACGGTGATACATCAGAATTCAAATTTGAAATGGCAAAAATAGTAGATGTACTGAAAGCTGAAAACAGATATTTTCCACTATTAGTCATTAAAAACACAGCAAAATTGAATACAGACATAACTTTAAGAAGTTTCTGCCTGACAGCAATGACGTAACCAGCTTTAAATTGTTAATGCCACGCCATACTTATGTACAGCTTTCACAAAATTAAGATAACATGTCCTCTGAACACCATAGTAAGGAATGGACGAAATGTAAGTCACCCTCTCCAAGCCAGTTGCTTTCCAGGAAACATACCCTTAGATTTAATACCTCACTGAACATCTGCGTTGAAAATCCTAATTTTCCAGCTAAACGGGGTGAAATTGCTTGGTCTTTTGACAGAAGCAGCGCTGCTTTTTTACCTTCGCTTAATCGCCTTTTTTGCCACACATCTCCTCCCCTTTAATGCGCACTTAAAAAGCAATGTGCCCCTCCTGGCCAAGAAAGCGTCACACATTTAATAATGACTTTTGGAAAACCAACTGTTGCCGCATCCAGCCAGTCTGACACATGCATTCACACACACACACCTGGAAAACGTCGAGGAGAGCGAGCAGAACGAATCCCTTTGTCACATTCCCTCGGTGACAGGCTGCACGGTAGGTAGGTAGCACACACCATTTCCAGACAGGGTAGCCATTTTGCTTTGCAACAACACCACCACCACCCCCAGTGTGTGTGTGTGTGTGGTGTTGGTGGGGAAATTTCACTTTACCTCGCATCATTCATCGTCCGTGACGGATTGTATATGGCAGGAGAGTCCCAGACAAGAAAAATAGTGCAAAAACATGGAAAAATGAGGCGCCGACTGAACCAACAATTCCATCCCATATATATTTACTCTGCTGTGTGGCTGAATCTTTAAGATCTGCCTTTCAGACCAGTCACAGGTGGAATAATAGACAGTAGTAACTATCAAAAAAAATATCTTTTAATTTAAAACATAGAAGTATAATCCTTATGTAAACAGAAAATATTGTATCGTGTCGTTTGAGTTTGAATTGTATCATTTTACATTGGAAAGAATCGCTACCAAGTATTTGCGCGTTGAATTTAGTGTTGAATTTTGAACATTTTACGAAACTCACAAATACAATGTCATCTCCATGCCAGATCACTGTTGTTGCTTATTTATATCCATTATAATACATCATTCACATTTTTCACACATACTGTATATATACACTATTGGCCTGAATATATATATATTTTTTTCTCAATAGAAATATCCTAAAAATGGGGTTGTATTATATTATGGGGATGTACTACAGTATTTGGCATTCAATGTTCTTTTTCCACAACTGAGTCTTGAAAAATAGGGGTTGTTTTTGTCATAACCAAAGTTGTCTCATATTCGGCACAATAGATAGGGTAATAGATTTGCTAAGTAGTTACTGTATTGATTTCAAATCGTTGAATCCTATCGGATTGCCATAATGAAATAATATTGTCCATGTATTGCAATGCGTATCATATAGCTTTAAAATGACGTCACACACTAGTGATCTACATTGTGAGGGTGTACATCTGCTATGGCCACTCGGTCAAGAGATTTGATTGAAAAGTGTTTGCCTTTGCCTAATCTCTTAAGAGACAGATTCCGATCTGCGCTGCGCTGAATCTGTCAGCCATGGGGGGGCATCCAGAAAGTGCATGTGTTGTTGTTAGTGGGAATGACAACACGTAGGCGTCCCACTGCATGATGAGGGCTGAGGAAACAAACGGCAGGGGTTAGGGTGTTGTTTTGGAGGCCAGATTGGCCTCCTGTCTGACACTTGTCTGGACCGTGTGTGAGACGAGGCAAGGAATAAGCTGAGGCAGGGAGGGTGATATTGTGTCTAATATATGCGTATATATGGGGCGGAGTGTGGGGTGGGAGGAGCGGTCCGTAGGTGCTATACGATCCTTATCCCGAACAAACGAAAACACAAAAAGTTATATGGACATAAGAGCTTTCTAAACAACAGCGACGTTAAAGGCAGAGCCGGACGTCATCAGACATTGTCAGACATCATCATCACCCAACATATTTTTCTGCACTTGTTTACTTGCTAGTAGCACTTGTTGGCTGTTTGTTTAATTAGCAAACAGGCTATCACATCAGCCACATGGATGACAACAACGTCATCTGCTTTAGCAATGTTCGGATTGGTTGGTACGAACCAATCACTGAAGACCGCTTTGACAACGCCCAGCCCAAAAAACTGCAGTCGTTGAAAGAACTATGTCTGAATAATAAAGTAAAACAAAAATGATACTTCAGACTAAGTGTTAGGCACTAACTGGATCACTTTTGGGGGGAATGGGAGAAATAAATCAACTGCAAATACTGGTATAAGAATGGCTTCTGGGGTAAGAATGCTCCTTTAAAGTCTTGTTCACTCTTCTTTTAAGAATCTCTTTGTTGGGCAGTGACACTACTGTGGCCTCTGCCTGCCCTGTCACCCCAGGGACCTGTGGGATTGACTGTAGGACCCACAGCCACGGACAGGCGTCTGAAGAAGAGTACAAATCGATAGTTAAGGGAAACACGACCGCAGCAGATTACCAAGTGCGGTCACTCAGTTTCCCTTCCCCAGGAATGTTCTAAGGGGGGCCTGGGATATCCATGCAATGTTCCTAGAGTGTGCCCTGCCATAATGGCAAAGGTCATTAACACGCTTATCGCTAAAACCGCATGGCTGCGGGTCTAGCACCACCCGGCAAATGTCAAAGTCGCATCTACTAGTTATGTATATAAACTGTCATGTGTCCTGTCCTGTATTCCTTAATGCTCGCATCCACTCCACTGGGATCTATCAAAAAAAAAAAAAAAAAAAAAAAAAACTTCCACACTTTTTTTCTAGAAATAATCCAGTATTTTGTGAAAAGCACCCTCCATTCAGCTCCTTATAGTGATTTTTGACTGGTAATTTTTGGGCAAAATTCCACCAATTGATACGAGAGCAAACAAAACAACCTAACTTCTAGAGAAGTATTTTCTATTTCTTCCCGTTTAACTCTTGAGTGGAAAAACACTGGAAGGTCTTAAAGGTATGTCTATCATGGCTCAGTGCAGTACCACATATGACCAACAGGACGGCGACCAGCGGAGTGCTATTAAATACCAGCCACTTCAGATCTGTGTCAACATGAGCAGATTATTTTGTTTTGGTACTTGGCAGCCCAGAGTCTAGGACATACCCACAGACTGGCTGTCAGCTAGAGGGGGGTTCCAACCACTTGGGACGGCCCAAAAAGGGTCTGGCAAATAACTGCCGTAATTGGTAGCTGCCACATACTGAGGAGGAGACGCTGTTACTCATACCGCAGTCGAGTACCGAGCGAGACGTGTGCCACGGTTTTGTGTATATAACGTAAACAGCACCTTCAATATTTGTGTCATTGTGTGCACTCCTTTATGTGGACATGAATAAAGAGTGTGCGTGTGTACGTGCTGTGTGTGGGCGGCGTGCGCTCTCGTACGAGCCGCGAACGCCAGGGAAAAAAATAAAGCAGAGGAGAGTGTCCTATTATGTAAGGACGTAGTTGTGTTGTGCATTGTTAAAGTCCCCCCTCACACACAGTGTATAATTATCCGCTGTAAAGTCCACTTAGGGAGTGAATTGCCTGCCATCTTTTATTGATAAACCACTAAATTATATATACTAGGACCTTACCCGTTGTGAATATATGAACACCAAATGATATACAGTGTAAAGTGAATTAATTGATCATAACAGTGTAGGTAGTGAATTAATAGATTATAGCAAAGATCATGTGAATTTCTGCTTGCTTTAATGTAATTGTGACTGTGAGTATACTTGATCATGGGGGGATGGGAATACAATTAAGGCAAAGTAAGGGGGGTCAGGAACGTGTTGATGAATGTGATTTCACTTTTGTTGCATTAAAGTAGCTGTTTCTGTGGACAGTCATCATAAAGCCACTGGCAAAGGGGGACGTAATAACTGTGTGTGTGGGTGTGTGTGTGTGTGTGTGTGTGGGGGGGGGGTTCTATCTAGCGATGCAGTACGCGTCGCGCGCACACACACGCACACGCACACGCACAGCTAAAGTAACACATATCTCGTGAATACAGCGGTCGGTGAGCTAGTACAAAAGCTGCTGCACCGGACCGAGCGCGCAGCGCAAGAGCCGGCTGTTGTTAGCTTGTAGATCAGCTTGTTTTTAGCGAAAACTGCCGCTGTACGATAGAAGAATAAATGTAGTCGCAAACGCAATACCCATTCACTGTAGACTGAGCGGGGGAGTTGTTAGCTTGCAGATCTGCTTGTTTTTAAAAGGTGACGGTGACAATAATATCTCCCAGTTCGAACCCATGTTCAGTTCGGACAGTTCCCATGAAGGGTGTCTGTCGCTCCCTCCGTCCTGCTGCTCCAACATCGCGTCGAGTTAAGTGTATCAAAAGCATATTCTGTGTCGATAAAACGGGTGAATTAACGTTCCAGCCCGCAGCCTGTGCCGGCAAATGGACAGTATGCCGTGCCATCCGTTAAATCGAAACTATAAATACATACAGAGATGCAACGACACGTCCCAAAGTTTAGAAAGCTGTTGCAGGTTGGCTAACAAACCTGGAGGAAATGAGTAATGACGGTGGCCCGTGTGCACTGCGCATGGCACAGTATAGCCAGCGAAATTGTATGGGTCACCATTTGTTCCAGTGCTGGTGTAGCAGTGGAAATATGACAGTGGGGTAACAGCGATAGTGGTGGGCTGTGATTTGTGTAACGTTAGGGGGCCCGTCGGACTTTTCCATATAAACTTAATGGGGAAATTTACACGCACAAATAAATTCATTATTAATCAAGGACGTGTTAATTTGAAATAAGGGCTTCGTCAGTCTCTTCCTAATGTTATGTTCAATCAGTGTGTGAAAACTGAGAATGATTGCTGTAGTCAGTGACGACTTATGCCTGTTTCAGACAGACAGACAGACAGACAGACATTTTGCTTAATTATAGTTAGATAATATGTCCTTCTCGTTCTCTGCATTATGCATTCGGCTCGTACGCGCTCGCGAGGGGGGGGGGGGGGGGGGAGAATTATGCGCATGTATCGGCAGTGTGCCATCATCATCTCCATAATTTGAGCGTGACGGAGGGGGACGCACGGCCATTCTGACTGAATGACAATTCAATTTACTGCTCTGTCAAGGACACTTGATTTACAGACGAGGAGTTAAAAATGAAAGCGTATAGTAAATCATATTCATAACCCTATTGCATCCATTAGAATACACACCGCCAAAGGGTTCTGTGTGGGGAAAGTAGATTAGAATGCCGACAAGATTTTTTGGGGGGGACTTTAAGCAGGGCAGATGTATTATTATTATTTTTTATCTTTGGTTATGACAAGCATAACAATGCTTGGTATATCTGGGTGCCTTTTGCTTTCGCTTCTTTTTGCTGTCATCCGACTGTGACAAAGCATAAAAAAAAATTCGAAGCAGCACCGGCACCGGCAAGCTTTTTTATTATTATACAATGTCGAAGTTTACATTAACTCTGAAAGTTTCTTTCTCTCCATCTCCATTCTATCTCCTCGCTGCCTGCCGCTGCTGCTGCCGCTTTGTGCATAAATTATCGGGTAAATGATCGACCTAACAGCATCCCTGAATGAATTATATCGCTTGTAATGGCTGGTCTGGTAAATAGTCCCAGCTTCACTCTTTAACTGCGGCAAGGCTAATGATGTCTGCGGCTCCTTTTCAATTATGGCGGCGAGCGCGCTGAGGTCGCCCAAAGGTTCACTTCCAACAGATCAGCCTGTTCTGGTTCCATTATTATTATGTAAGCCCCCTTCTGCCTGTGTTAACTCGTATCTGGCCGGAACGGCCTTTGGTGTTCTAAGCGTTGTTAGCATTACTTAGCATTATTAAAAAAATACTTAGCATCAGCATTACTTAGCATTATTTGCCTTACTCACTTAGCATTAGCACAACTTAGCATTATTAGCATCACTTATCATTATTAGCAATAATTAGTATCAGCATTTCTTAGCATTACTACTTTACATAGAATTACTGCTTAGCATTATTTGCATTACTTATCAGCATTACTTCGCATTGTTAACAATACATCAGCATTGTTTGCTTTACTTACTTAGCATTAGCCTACTTAACATTAGCATTACTTATTATTTGCCCTACGTACTACATATATTAGCATCATTAGCATTACTTAACACTATCAACAAAACTTGGCATTAGAATTACTTAGCATCATTAACCATTATTATTAACAATACATACTTAGCATTACTTAACATTATTAACAATACTTAGCATTAGCATTATTAGTCTCACTCAGCATTTATTGGCATTACTTCAGCTGTCGAAAAATATCAGCCCTACAAGCTCATAGCGTGCCACGGAGTGGCACGCTATGAGCTTGTAGGGCTGATATTTTTGAAAATGGTGAAAATGTGGCACAAATCTTTTGAATATTTTTTCACTTCAGAACGGGTTAATTCAACTCCGAAGCACACAGCCACACAGGTCTGCAGACACATGCTCCTCCACACTCCTTTCACTCGTTTTTTTATATTTGTCTTCTCCCCATTAAATCTAATTAAAGTCATCATATTAGTTCTTGAGTTTTACGAAATGGTTTTGGCCCCTCGCCCTCTACAGAGAGAGAGAGAAGTGCTGGTTTGATTTCTGCTAATGCTATTCGTTAGTGTTAGCGTAGTGTTAGACACAGGACAGCCTGTGCTTGGATAAAACCTTAATACTAACAGTATAAGCCTAGTTTTACTTTGCTTTGCTGATGTACAGAAATATACTGTATTTGAAGCTTTGGCGACATTCCCTGACAAAGTATTGGGGCAGTGTTGCCTTTTCTGCTTATTATAAGCAACTTTTTTGTAAAGTAAAGTCAGTTGCTGGTTGATGTTTTTGGGGCTTATTTCTAGTATACAAATATACATGTAGAACTGTTTGGGCTTGCTTACTATTTTTGTTAAAAGCAGTGGTCCCAACGTTTCAATGCTAACCGAATTAGCATTTTCGGCTAACGTTGGGATAGCTCTCTCTAAAAGGCTGGGATGCACGTGCACAGTATTTATGCCTATATCTGAGCCTATTGTGGCAATCGGCGGCCAGATTGAAGCTGATTCACTTCAATTTGATTTTTTGGCTTAGTAGTGTCCGAGCAATGTCACTAGTGTGTGTGTGTGTGTGTGTGTGTGTGTGTGTGTGTGTGTGTGTGTGTGTGTGTGTGTGTGTGTGTGTGTGTGTGTGTGTGTGTGTGTGTGTGTGTGTGTGTGTGTGTGTGTGTGTGTGTGTGTGAGTGAATAGGCTGCTGCTCCTTTATTGACATTCCTCTGCCCAAAGTGAAACCTACGGGGCCTGGAAATTATGCTTTTGATTTATTTGTTTTTTGAGATCAATCAATCAATTACCCAATGCATATGAATGGCACTCTGTGTGTGTAATTGACAACAGACATCCACCGGAAAATATTTTGGCCACTTGTTTCTCTTGCAGAACTGGCAACACAGCAAGCAATAACAGGAGCTTGTGCACACACTAACGCAAAGACTTATGGGTTGTGTGAAAGACGTGAATAGCCTAATTCCAGTGTCTGCTTTCTTGTTTACGTTATGTCTAAAAGACAGCGAGAATAACACACTCAATATTAAAGCCAGAAGCTGCCGTAGTCTAAGCATTGCTTTTGCAGTGTCAGTAATACTTTGCATAATGTTGAGGGGTGAGTTATAGGTTGCTGTGACTCGGGGGAATAATAAAACCACCGCTTCGTTTTTATCATTCATTTTTTTCTGCTTAACATAAACTTAGGATCTCCGCCAAGCATTTAAAGTCAAATGTATTATATAAATGTCTCCCTTTAATATCTCCCCAGCGCTTTATCGTCAAGGCGGCCGCCTTCACCAAATCCCTCCCCCGCCTTGGCTACGTCCCCCCCAAAAAAACAAGAAACCAGACTTAAAGTTAAAATGCGTCGTTCATACAACGCATGCCGCATGATGAACCTGTAGATCAGTTATATTTCGCATGCGACGCTGCCTCGGCTCGCTAACACTACTCCCGAGCAGAGTATGTGAGCAGAGTATCTGCTCACGTGGACCCCCTCCCAGGCCCGCTCCGCTCCCAGCTCATTTTCATCTGGGCAGCGCGGCGCTCCCCGTTCCGCTCAGCCCCGCCCGCTCAGGAGCAAAATTTGACGGCTGGAAAAAAGGCTGCTGCTTTTTCTTTGTCGAAACACATCGTGGTTATTGCCCTCCTCACAGCATAAACATTTAAGACAGGAGTTATATGTGCAGTTACACTGCTGTCTATATTAACCCAGACAGGTGCGGCGAATAACTAATTAATCTTATGCCACGCTATTTTGTTTCCAAAATGCTATACGGGATAATAGGTTATTGATGATGTTACGCTGTGGGGGAATTGGACATAATTGGGCGGGGGGTCGCTGCGCTCAAATACGTTGCCGTTATGATGTGCAGTGCTTCAAAATAAATAGCGAGGTGTCCATCATGATCATCATCTCCTCCTTCCCCCCGCAGCATCGGAGAGGATTTTAAATGTCTTGATCGTGTTGCTGGCACTGTAGGCCTATAGTCGCCATCTGAACCACAACCACACGTTTATGCTGTGCTCTGCACTGAACAGAACACCTGTGCCGTTGTCTGGACTGAACGGCTTGGAGCGGACGATAATTCTCGCTCCAGAGCGCACTCCGACCCATTTGAAAACACGCTCAGCGCTCACTTGAAAATCCACGCGCTCCGATCACTGCTCCGCTCGCGCTGGTAACTTGTGTCTTTTCTGTTAGTGCTGCGGACAGGCTAACTAACCAGAGACTACCGACAAACCGCGCTTGAGTGTGAGTGTGTGTGTGTGTGTGTGTGTGTGTGTGTGTGTGTGTGTGTGTGTGTGTGTGTGTGTGTGTGTGTGTGTCGGGTGTTGTTAGAAGGGTGACCAGATCTGGGACAGTCCCAGGGTGACCAGGTGTCCCTCTTTGCATGGGACAGTCATTTCAAAAACTTTTCAGTCATCCCACAAATTGAGACCCTGTCCCACATTGTGACTGAGACTACAGTTGCCAATTGTCCTAATAGTCCCACACAGTTGGCATTCTGTTGTAAAGTTCTCTCAATGCCTCTTTTCATGCTGGATGTGCTTTTAAGCCTGTTAAAATAGGACATGTCATGACACCCTATACCTGAAAAGGAAAGAAATTAATTATAAAACGTAATGGCCTATCTGGCTCCTTATAGAATAAAAGGTCAGGGCCTGGAGTCAGATGATGATAGTGGTGAAAAGTAGCTGTTATAGAGGTGAGTGGTGTAAACACATGAGTGAGGGGCTGTGTTGCTGCTTTTCACCCCAAAGCGTAGCCTACGGTATTGTAATTACATCACATGCACGCGCACATGCACGCGCACGAGCACAGACTCGAAGCCTCACCACCTTGACTAACCAATTTTCTGGGGGAAACACTGCCCTTTAATATCTCCTTATACCCACTGAAGCCTAAACAACCACTCAGGCCGTTCGTTTTCATTCTCTCAGGATGCTATTCCAAGCCATTTCAACTGTAGTACCACAAATGTCCACACCTCACACGGGGCACCCTCACTCCCCCGTCCTCCTCACCACTTCGCCCCGCCCACCTTAGTCTCAGTGGGAGGGTAGCATTGAACCACAGTGGGAGGAGGTGGACAATAATCCATGTATACCAATAACTTAAAAGGATCCCTGCCTAATAAGACAAACATCGCTTAAAACATTATACTTCACCTATATAACTAAAATAATCAAATAAAAACACCATTGGCATCTTATTTCCTTCATAAATAGAGAATATTTCACTCAACAGGAACTTCTCCTGTCGCAGGATGATGATGCCATGTGTGGTCTAGCTCTGTAGAATACATGGATGGACATGCTCATGTGACATCATTATCCTGCGACAGGAGCATCTCCTGAGTGAAAGATTCTCTATTTATCAAAGAATAAAAGTATTGAAGGTGTTTTATCTACATATTTTAGTTATAGAAGGCAAGTAGTGTTAAGGCATATTTGTCTTATTGCCAGGGTGGGTGGAGTCAAATGTGTGACATTTGGCTTTAAAAAAAAGGCTCAGGGCGTCTCATTCTGTCCAATCAGAATGAGAGGAGGTCGTCCTCCAATCAGGATCGAGTGGGGGTGGTGGTCCTTGGTGTACTGTGTGTGCTTTTGGCTTGCTGCAAGTTCCTGTGTTTATGGCTATTTTCTATTTTTAACAACACCCCTCTCACACACACACACACACACACACACACACGCACATGCCACAGGTTGATCGAACCAAAACGCACACTCCTTCTTCTCTTCTAATTAGCCCTTCACTAAGTCCCTCCACGATCCGGCCTCGTCCAATTGGCATTGGTTGGAAGGGGAAAGCTTGACCAGGAAAGCAACAGCTGCTAAGGCGTGTGGATAGCGATTGGACAGTGAGCAAACCCCACCCCCAGAGGGGTGGGGTTTTGAGAAGGGCTCAATTGGCATCGTCATCATCATAGCACAGGCACGCGATTCGCGCGAACGCGTCGGTGGCATCTCCCCGTTTTTTGAACCTGTCAAACTCGTTTTGCATTTGACTGGGGGGAGAATTCTCCCTCTCCGCTTTTCCTTTCCTTTCCTTACCGCCTTGCTCGTCTCCTCCAGGGAACAGAGAGAGAGAGAGAGAGGCAGGCAGGCAGGCGGCTGCTTCACGGCTTTCGCGTTCGTCCTTGACTGACCCTTCCTCCTCCCCCATCCCCCTCCCCTCACCGCCCTATACCCCCGGCCCGGCACCCCACTTCTTTTTTTTCCCCCAGCCCTCTTTTATCAGTACTCTATTTTCACCTCTGTATAATATTTCTCCCCTCTTCCTCGTGCGCTTTATCGCTTTTCTACCCCCGTCTTCCGTATTATAATTGCATTATGGAAACTGTCTGTGCTGCCTGTCTTTGTCTGTTTGTCTGTCTGTCTGTCTGTCTGTCTGTCTGTCTGTCTGTCTGTCTGTCTGTCTGTCTGTCTGTCTGTCTGTCTGTCTGTCTGTCTGTCTGTCTGTCTGTCTGTCGTGTCACTCGTAGTGTTGCCTGCTTTTGCCTTTCTCTCTCTCTCTCTCTGTCCGAGACTGAGTGTTGCCAACTTGGTGCATTTGACTTTATATTTAGCTTTTTTTCCAGGCCCCCCCTATAGCGCCAACATTAGTGAAACGCTCCTGGAAAATCTAGTGTTTTTTGGCGGTGAGTTGGGGCGAAATTGATTGACAGGCGCCAGAGATTTAAAAAATCCCTCATTTTACACCATTTTCCCTCCTATGACAGTGTTTTTTTTTTTTTTTTTTTTTTTTCAACTAGTGTTCCACAGGCTAAACGATGGACAGTTGGTTAACCAGATGTAACTCTTTGAGAGCGTAAAAATGAAACCAAACGGACCTTTCCGGGTCCGTTTGGTTTCATTTTTACACCCTCAAGAGTTAACATCTACATCATGTGAATTAGGTTGTATATATATGTATATATTCTCTTACAGGAGGGCATCTAGCACATTCTAGTGCATTTTGGAAGTGCCACTATAGTGCATTTTGGAATTGGGCAGTTGGCAACACTGCTGAGAATACCATTTTTCCTCCTGTGACAGTGGTTTCAACCAGTGGTCAAGAGTGGTCAACCAGATGTAACTCTTTGAGAGCATAAAAATGAAACCAAATGGACCCTTGCTGCGGGTCCATTTGGTTTCCTTGTTACACTCTCAAGAGTTAAAATATTCACACAGTATACAGTATATATTCTCTTCCAGGCAAGCATCTAACACATTCTAGTGCATTTTGGAAGTGCCACTAGTGCATTTTGGATTTGGGCAGTTGGCAACACTGCTGAGAATAATGTCTTGCTGCTGTGTGAATCTCTCTAACCCAGCTTCTCTCTCTGTCTCTGCCTGTCTCTCCCCCTCTCTCCCTCTCCCTCTCTCTCTCTCTCTCTCTCTCTCTCTCTCTCTCTCTCTCTCTCTCTCTCTCTCTCCCTCCCTCCCCCTCTCTCTCTCTCCCTCCCCCTCTGTCTCTCTCGCTCTCTTCCCCTCCCTCTCTCTCTCTCTCTCTCTCCTGTATGTAGGAGCTGGTGGGGAGCAACCCTCCGCAGAGGAACTGGAAGGGAATAGCGATCGCCCTGCTTGTCATTCTGGTCATCTGCTCCCTGATCGTCACCTCCGTCATCCTGTTGACACCACGTACGTTGGCGGGGCGGCGTGCGGGGAGGCGTGCGGGGAGGCGTGTGGGGAGCGGGCCGGGGAGCGGGCCGGGGGGGAGAGAGACGGCATGCAGTGCACACAACACAAGCACACACACATGCACATGGCACACATGCGGTCTGTTTGCTTTGCTATTGCTATGCGCAGACACACCCGCTTGCAATCAATCCCATGCTGACATGCCCTTAAACAACTGCTGCGCGTGCGTGTGTGTGTGTGTGTGTGTGCGTGTGC
Organism: Benthosema pterotum; assembly: GCA_039105355.1. Lineage (NCBI taxonomy): Eukaryota > Metazoa > Chordata > Actinopteri > Myctophiformes > Myctophidae > Benthosema > Benthosema pterotum. The sequence goes on along the minus strand of CM076982.1, from coordinate 41,147,436 downwards.
GTGTGCGTGTGCTCGCATGCTATCTTGCAGTCACGCAGCATAGCTTTAGATTACGTCTACATTAGCACCATTAGATCTGGTGGGAGCATCAGCATTTTCAGACGACAGAGGGGGAGACGGGGGTGATCTTGGCTAAATACGAAAAAAAAAGTCTGAGAAGGACTTATTTAGAAGGCATCTGGCCTCGGGTCGTATTAGCACGGCGTTCCCAGTGGAACGGTCGCTCACATTTCGCCGAAGGTCGAAAACTCTCGTTGAAGTTGAGACCGACGGCGAAATTGCTTCCTCCGCGAATGCACTCTCAGCTGCGCTCTCTGTCTCTCTTGGTTATTGGGATTTTTATCTGGTCCGATCCGGGAACTAATATGAATTTATTCCCCAGTGTATTTCTAATGGTGTCTAATAACATGTAGTAAAAAAAATATTGAAATTCAACTCCTGTGGGAAACCTCATAAAAAAGCAGGGTTCTAGTCACAACCTATGGAAGGCAAAACATACAAAATGCCGCCATGCTTTATGTGGCATGGGATATCTCTGACTAGGGGGTTTTCATGATGCTGAATCCATTCCAAGTATTAGTTTTGCACAAAAACACACACATTGGGTTGAAAACGGAACACTTGGCCATAATGGCCAAATTGTGCTGACTAAGCACCTTCATGATGACGGGTATGTCTGTTTTTTTAGCCTAAGGAATGTCTTCTGAGCAAAACTAATGCTTGGAATGGATTCAGCATTGTGAAAACCCCCTAGTTAGACATATCACCTGCTACATAAAGCATGATGAAATGTTTTGCGTGTTTTGCCTTCTATAGGTTGTGACTAGTAACCTGACTTTCATCTGTTTATGAGATTTACGAGTTGAATTTAAATCTTTTACTACAGTGGTTTGCAACCAGTGGCCTGGGGACCACCAGTGGTCCTGGAGAGGGTTACAGGAGGTTGACAGCTAAATGATGGAAATTTGGATAACCAGTAACTCTTTTTGACAGCGTAAAAATGTTGTTTGCATGTTTACACTCTGTTTACACCCATATTTACACTCTAAAGAGTTATATAAAATATTCATGATCTGAATTAGCAGCACTTAATAAGTCTACACGATTAAAGGATGTAGAAGATTAATGGTCATTATCATCTGTATGTTTGCCTGTTTTGTTTGGCGAATCCAGTCTGGAATTGTGGGGAAAAAAAACTAAAGAAATCTTTAGTTTTGGGGTCTGTGGGGTGAAAATGTCATCAAATGGTGTTCTGTGGCTGAAATGCAGGAGAACATAGTGGGCCGTGACATCAAAATGGTTGAAAAAAATACTGGCAAAGTTAGGTCATAGTAGCAACATTTATTTTAATGTAATTCACAATTCAATTCAAATGAGCTTTATTGACGTGAGGAAACACTTCCAGGGATGTAGTCGGGCATTATTCTTGATCGTGGGGCTGGAACGAAAAAATTCTAATGTGGTCCGGTTCAAAATTTGGGGGCCATAGTTTGGGGGCCACTGTGACATGGACTTCATGCCGCGGACAAATACAACTTGGGTCGTGACAACATGTATGGAGGAACAAAAGCTGTATAGAGAAGGGTTCTCTCGCCCTTAAAAAAGGCTACTCAAAATATGTAGCCCTTGGCCCACTTGTTCGTGAGTGGAGCAAGCGAGCAGAAAGCAAGTACACCTACAGGAAATAATACTCTCGACAACACTAAAGATCTCTTGATTACGTCAGCATTACGTCATCCCCTAAACCGGTGGATCCGAGTACGGTCTACGGGCCGTGAACCGAACGCTTAACTTGCGCCACTCCATGCAAACAATAAACAACGCGAATGAAATATATTTAAATCTTGTCGGTCATCATGGCTCTCAATTCCCACCTGATGTTGTGCGGGAGTTGTGATCGGTCGAGAGCGTACCGAGTAACTAGTAGCTTACATAATGTCTTGAGACTAGGACTCAAGTCTAAGATAAACAGCTCGTCAGGCACGACGTCGTCTCCTGTGCATCCTCCAAAGATGATCATACGATCTCCCACAATGCAACAGCACATACCATATATAGGAGCTGGGCCTTCACCCTTGGGCTCAACCTTCTTCCAGTAAAGGGTCTCCGGATTGGATTTCCACATGTCGTTGTAGGGCTCGTGGTCGTTGAAGTTGACACCACCAAATATGTACATCTCTCCGTGGTAGGTGAACGCTGAATGACGATAGCGTCCTCTTGGAAAAAGCACGGCGGGCGTGTTAAGCCAGACATTGCTCTCCGTGTCAAACAATCCGATAGTGTCTTCATCGTCTGTCCTGCCTCCCCCCAAATACAAACATCTTTGTCTCGATGATGGTGGCAGAGTGAAAAACTGAATTAGGACATGGAGCTCCTCTGGTGTTAATTAAAGTCCAGACCATTGCACCGGTGTCCAACTTGTACATGCCATTAGCATATACATACAGCTTGATGCATCCTCCATAGATGAACATGACCTTCTTCAAAACGCATGCTGAGTGGTCGAACCTCTCCCCTGGATCAGTTCCAGTAGTCCTGGGTTTGAACCATCTGTGGGCATCAACATCAAATGCATAAAGAATTGCATTGCAGGCCTTTGACGACACACATCCTCCCCATATGTAGACTGTATCCTCTAGCAACGCAGCTGTGTGGTTGGAGCGCATGGACGGAACCTCCAGATGATCTCCACTTCCAGGTTCCACTGGAGGTAACTTCTTCCAGCATAAAGACACTGTGTTGAAGACATGGACATCCATCTGTTCCAACGGGTTTTTGTTCTCTGCCTTGTAAGCGCCTCCAAAGGAATATACTTCGTTCCTTGCTACTATGGCCGCATGATAGCATCGCGTTGGCCCTCCTGCTTTGGAGATGGTCCAGGACAACATACATGTAAGCCCGTCTGTGGGCCTGGTTTCCGAGTCTCTCGGCCGCTCGCTCTGCACTCTCTGCGTCTATGGCCACTCTAAACAGGGTGCATCCTCTAAAATCTTCTGGTGTGAAATCACACGTGACAACAAACTACTGTCATGCACGCCTCCATGACGCCAATTTGTACGGCTGTTCTGTTCCTCACCCTTTGATCTCTGGTGTTATTTATTACTTCAAATGGATACCTTTGGGGTCTATGGAGCTAAGGTTTGACAGATCTTCGACAGGGTTACAGCGTTCCCTAACAGTGATCTGTAAAATGAACTCTGTACGTACGTTGTGGCAAGCATCCAGTGTTGTTTTCGTTGACTAAGACTAAGACGAAAATGCTCGTCAACGAAGCTTTTTCCAAGACGAAGACGATCCAAAGACTAGACGAAAAGTATCCTCTAAAGACGAACTTGAAGACGTACTGTAATGGACACGTTCGTCAACGAATCAGACGAGACGAAAATGTTAGGGCGGGACGAACGGAAATGAGATCCAATCACAACTTTTCTTTTTGTGAGACTAGTTGGGAAGACATCCAATCAGAACGCTTCCCACTGCGTTATCATGTTAGGTTGATCGTCAGCATGTTGGATGGAGGAAAAGCTCACGATTGGTTGCACAAACAAACAATTCTTCCACGATGCGAAACTGTGGCACGCACCAGGAGTTTTTACTACTTTACTACGGATGAAACACCGCAGCCTACCCCCAGAACGCCACGTCGTTTCATCAACACTATTTGTCTAGCTGAACCGCGCTGGCCATCTCACTCGATACAGCACCGCCGCGAGAAGCCACAGCAGGCAGCCCAGAGAGCAGTCAGAGCGCACCCGGCAGCAGCAGCAGCAGCCACCGGATCTGTCCATGTCCGTATAGCGCTGGTACAGCGCGCTGCGCGCCGCCCCTCACACTCAGAAGCAGCGGAGCTCCTGCTGCTGTACACGGACATAGACTGAGCCGGCAGCTGCTCACCGCCGATGCAATCATGCTCGGGCCGCACTCTAAACTGCCCGCTATGGCTTCCCACGGCAGCGCTGCACCGAGCAAAACAACCGAAATGGTTCAGCCAAACAAACAATGCCAATGAAACGCAGCGCTCTGAAAAATAGGCTGCAAACGTTTCCCAACGCGTGCCACAGCCCTGCCCCGCAGAACACTTGTCTGTTTATGCCAGGGGCTTTCAACAGGTGGTCCGGGGACCACCAGTGGTCCCTGAGAGGATTCCAGGTGGACCCCAGCTTTTTTTTTAACCAGATGTAAATCTCTGAAAGCTAACCATGGAACCAAATGGACCCTTGCGGGTCCATTTGGTTTCAAGTTTACACAAGAAACCATTCAAACCAAAGCAAAAATAAATCTTTAGTTTTGGGTCTGTGGGGGCTAAAATGTCATCAAATGGTGGTCCGTGGCTCAAATGCTGAATAAATAGTGGGCCCTGGTATCAAATTTTGAAAACCACTGGTTTATACAACCAATCTTGCTGTTTGCCTCCATGCAACATGCAAACTAAATGTGCCTGTATAATCTGTATGGCATGTTGAAAGCTAGTAAGACTAAAATTGCAAGAGTAAGACTAAACCTCAAAGACTAAGACTAATAAAAGACTAAGACTAATAAAAGACTAAGACTAAAAAAAGACTAAGACTAAATAAATACTAAGACTGAGACTAAGACTAAATCGACGTTGATATTTTGTCGACTAGACTAAGACTAAAAAAATGAATTTCAGAAGACTAAATGGGACTAAAAGACGAAATATGTGTTACTCAAAAGACTAAGACTAAGACTAAGACAAAATATTCTCAAACAAACAACACTGTACGTACGACGTACGTTGTGTCCAGAAGCCGAGATCTCGCTCCCCCGACACAAATTGGACACGCGCTCCACCCCACATCCCGAATGAGCCTTTCCGATGTTCGAGCACTCGGGCCTAGTGGTTTACAATGTGAACTGCAGGTGAGCCCATGAATTCATGACTAGGAATCCCCGTGCCCCTGGAGTTTAGATGACATTTTGCATGTTTTGCTTTCTATAGGTTGTGACTACAGTACTAACCCGACTTTGATCTTTTTGTCATGAGATTTACGAGTTGAATTTCAATCTTTTAGTACAGCGGTTTCCAACCAGTGGTCCGGCGACCAACAGTGGTCCTTGAGAAGGTTCCCGGTGGGTCCCAGCTAAATGATGAAAATTTGGATAACCAGATGTAACTCTTTGATAGCGTGAAAATGAAACCAAATAACCCAATGAACCTTTGCGGCTCCATTTGGTTTCATGTTTACACTCTCAAGAGTTAAAATATTCATCATCTGAATTAGCAGCACTTAATTAATAAGTCTACACGATTAGAGAATGTAGAAGAATGGTGGTCTGTGGCTCAAATGCAGAATAAATAGTGGGCCCTGGCATCAAAATGGTTGAGAAACGCTGTTGTAGTACATACTTGGTAACGATTTAGTTCCCAGATGTTTCTCTCTCTCTCTCTCTGTATCTCTCTCTCTCTCTCCCTCTCCGACATCCATCACTCCTTCAGGATCTCGCTCCTGCAACACAGACAATGAGTGGTTTGATCTTGACTCCACCGATTGTCCTTTGTAAACCATTATGGCGCCATTAGACGTCGGCTTTTAGAGACCGACCTTCATGCTTTCCTGTTTTTTTTTTCTCCACCAGGTTCATTTACATGAAAGATTAATCAGTAGGCCATCTGTTTAGATCTGGTCTTCTAACCCCACACCCCTCCCCACCCCTCCTCCTCCCCCTCCCCCTCCTCCTCCTCCGTTACTGCCGTTTACAGGCCCCCGTGCCAAAGTCACATCAGTCGATGCAACCTGCCAATATAGCTGTAATCCACTCACCCCAGGCTAACGTTCGCCAGGCCGCTGGGGCAGATGTAACATTTCCCAATTGGGGGGCGGGGGGCAGGTAAAATGAAGCCACACCCATACCATTTTCGGCACCCGAAAATGCACCCATACCATGAACCAGCACCCATACCATTTTCGATTACAGGACTTTTATTAGGCAAGTAAAGCATCAATAATAACATCAGTTGTTGTTGAGGTTGCAACTTTAGCATGCATAAAGCTAAAGGTCTGACTCAGAGAGTTTTCTGTTTTCAATGATGAAATGCTGTTGGTTTTAGTGGTGTGAGTTAGTAGCGTAGTGTTTCAAACCATTTTACAACGTAGTTCTAGGCACTTTAATTTAAAATATTTTAAAATGTGGGTTGTTTGCATGCCGCCATGTTTGGTGGGGCAGTCAGGGAATTTAGGGAGGCATTGCCCCCCCCCCCCCCCCCCCCGTGCCCATGCCTAGATCCGCCCCTGCCAGGCCGCTGTTCGTGGTTTCCGAAGGTGATCATCACGGGTGATGTCACAGACGGCCGTCCAATGTGGCGCTGCTCGAGCCTAGATCTTAACAATTTCTCTGCTGAATCCATGTATTTACGTTTTGGAGGAACGTTTTGGCGGGGTGCGGCGAACGTAAATAACCGTTTGCGGCATAATAATCAATAAACCAACATTTGTTTATAAATATACAAAAGTGAACGCATAAATCCAAGTTGGTTCTGTAGTATACTGTTGCTTTAAGGCCCTGACGATGTCACAACCAAAACTCCGCCCACCTACCCATTTTTTTCCCTGCTTTGAGGAAGAAAAACAGACAGGCAACAGAGGCTCCGGTCAGGGGACGTAGCACAGGCTAACTACTGATCTCTGTTGTTGCCCAGCAAAACAGCACCGGGACTTCGATTGCTTGTTTTTTTTCCATCAATTGGATTAGATTGTTTTACTTTGGCCATCTGGATATTGTGTGGTTGATACTGGCATGGGAATTTCATCTTTCTTTCTCTATTTCTCTCTCTACTCTCTCTCTCTATCTGTCGGAGGGAGCATGGACGGAGCGCAGCTCCAGCTGTTCTGCCTAACCATCCCTAACGATCTAGCAAAATCTGGCTCGTTGGGGTGTGTGTGTGTGTGTGTGTGTGTGTGTGTGTGTGTGTTGTGTGTGTGTGTGTGTGTGTGTGTGTGTGTGTGTGTGTGTGTGTGTGTGTGTTGTGTGTGTGTGTGCGCGCGCGCGCACGTCTGTGGTCTTCAATGCTAGCTATGTTTAGCAGCTAAACGTCTTTGCAAAGAAAGCACAACAGCCCCCCCCCCCCCCACACACACACACACACGCACGCGCACACGCGCACACACACGCACGCGCGTGCACGCACACGCGCAACGGATCCCTTTTCTCTGCTATTCTATTCTATTGCAGGGATTCTGACATAAAACCTCAATAAAGATGGCATGTAGATGGCATTTTTTTTTTCTTTTTTCTTATTAGAGCAGAGGGTGTGCCCTTTCATATGGTATATGGTTTTTATATATTACTGTCAACATAATTATATTATATAGACCTGAAAAATATTATTCCATAAATGATATGGTGTTGGCCCACAACGCAAGTTGAATTCAAATGGCAATTACAGACAAACGGAAGATGGGATGAATGTATTTTTTTTTCCCCTAAAAGTGGACAAATAGGGCTGTCAATCGGTGTATAGCATGTACAATATCTTCATTTGGTTCATATATATATTTGTCTGTCAATGTCTCTATACAATGTATTTTTACAAGACTGCTCATGTCTCTATAGCATTCAAATGGCAATATGTCCTGAACAATAGGTGGTATGAATGCATTTTTTTTTCTTGTGAAAGCAGTGAGTGTGTTCTTTCAGACGGTATATGGCATGTAAATGTCGCTATAGGACTTTGGCAACATAATCATATTATATAGAACTGAACAATTATTATTCCATACATTATATGGTTTTGGCCCACGAGGCAAGTTGAATTCAAATGGCAATTACAGATGAACAGAAGATGGGATGAATGTAATTTTTTTCCCCTAAAAGTGGACTAAGAGGGCTGTCAATCGGTGTATAGCATGTACAATATCTTCATTTGGTTCATATATATATTTGTCTGTCAATGTCTCTATACAATGTATTTTTACAAGACTGCTCATGTTTCTATAGCATTCAAATGGCAATAAGTCCTGTTTTTTTTTTTTCTTGTGAAAGCAGCGAGTGTGCTCTTTCAGACGGTATATGGCATGTATATGTCGCTATAGGACTTTGTTTTTTATTGGCCTTGTTTTAAATTAGTGACACCCTAGTGACATCACTCAAAGAGCTTAGCACAGCTCAAACCCCTTTTTTCCAGGATGCTTAGCAGTGAAATTGTTAAGCTATGCTCACCAGCTGTACGACTGGACTCCTGAGGTGTGTTTTTTTCCAGACTTTCAGGCCTCAAGGTGCAGCGTACAGACCGCAGATGTTGGCGCAGCGTGAAACGCCTCATCAGCTGTGACGGGTGACTACTTCCTGTCCTCCCCCACAGTGCGTCAGTCACACACCCGAATAACCGCTAACCTTGAGCCAGTTTTCAGCTCAGCGGCTCTAAGGTACAAGGCCAGGCCTCTGGTAGGGACTGGACAGGTGGCTTCTCCCGGTTTCATACGTAACCGCCGTTATCCCCTAAATCCGCTAAAGTAGTGGTTTTCAACCTTTTTGACACCAGGGCCCACTATTTATTCAGAAATTTGAGCTGCGGAGGACCACCGTTTGAGGACATTTAAGCCCCCCAGGGACCCCAAAACTAAAGATTTATTTTTGTTTTTGTCCAAGATTTCAGGCTGGATTTTTGGAAACAAAACAGGCAAACGTACAGATAGAAATGACCATTAATCTTCTACATTCTCTAGTTGTGTAGACTTGGGCTAGTTCAGATGATGAATATTTTAACTCTTGAGAGTGTTTACATGAAACCAAATGGACCCGCAAGGGTCCATTTGGTTTCATGTTTACACTCTCAAAGAGTTACATCTGGTTAAGCAACTTCATTTAGCCTGGGGACCACCTGGAATCCTCTCGGGGACCACTGGTGGTCCCTAGACCACCTGTTGAAAACCCCTGCGCTAAAGAACCCCCACCACCACCACGGTTTCCCAAACCTTTCAGACCACAGACCCCCCCTCCCCCAAAATAGTCATATTTGAACAGCCCCTCCCCTCACCCAGACCGCCACCAGGGATTGCTGGCATTAAATTGAGTTTGTCTCGGTTTCCGCTCATAAGTTCTGTGAAACACCTCACAGAGCTTGACTTGTACTGTAGACGACTGTTTCCACTATGTTTTCCTTTCTTGTGTCCAAATTGGTATTTACAGGGCCTTCAAAGTCATGAAATTGTAAGTTTAAAAATGTGGCAGTTGCCCTGTAAGCACTTATACCGTGTGTTGGTTCGTTTTCTGTTGCGTTAGAAACAATGTTGCACATTAAAGGGACGTTGGTGACCTCTAGAAGATTTAGAACACTTTCCTTGGGGTCTTTGTGTGTGTAATGTGTGGTTTTAGCTATTTTAGATTTTAGCAGTGTGACCGTTTTTTTGTCATGGACACTACTTCCTGGACTACAACACCCACAATTCTTTGATGCACTGCATGGACTCTGCTAAAACCTAAAATATCTAAAAATTCATATTACACACATGAAAGACCCCCAGGGGAGTGTTCTAAATCTTATGAATGCCATTAATATAGATTGTTTTTTGTAAAAATTGTGACAACAGCAGTCTGTTTGTGGTAAAACATGTGAGATGTATATAAAAAATAGAAAGAAGAAGAACAGAAATCCACTTTTCTCATGTCATAAAACGAGGCTTTGGAAGGCCGGAGCGTATTTATTAGCTAAACAATCGAGCGGAGCCTCACGGGGCGATATAAAGGCTTAATCTCCCCAGCAGCTTCCGCTGCTTAAGGCGGTCCTCAAGGACATGAGAGTTTAGCATTTTGAACAGAGAGAGAGAGAGAGAGAGAGAGAGAGAGAGAGAGAGAGAGAGAGAGAGAGAGAGAGAGAGAGAGAGAGAGAGAGAGAGAGAGAGAGAGAGAGAGAGAGAGAGAGAGAGAGAGAGAGAGAGAGAGAGCATTCTGCTGGCACTGCCTGCTGGGAGATCTGCAGGTGTGTGTGTGTGCGTGTGTGTGGCTCAACTGGGACGCCGCAGTGGAGTTTAGTTTAAATACTACTGGGGGGTGAGTTTGTTTCGGTTCTCTAGAGGGACGGTTGCACTTTGTTTGGTTTTGTTCCTCCTGGCAGTGGAGGACTGAAGAGTCCCTGTAAACTTTAAAGTAGTTGGTTCCCAACGGCTTAAGGCAAATCTTCTCTCCTACGGTCCCTATCTGTCCCAAAGCATTTTCAGTTGGCGGTCCTCCGTGGCCAAAGAATCACTGACTCCAAGGAATTCTTCATACTTTTTGTATTCCATTGCTGAAGACCAGGCTGTCTCTAAAACCCTAAAACACTTATTTTGTTTTACACCGTCACTAAACATGGGTATATTTTACCCAATGTAAAATATTTAATACAAATTATTTGTCATCAGAATATATCAAAGCGCATCAACATCAATACATGGCAACTTGGGGTACAATTCTTTAATATTTCAACATGTAAAGTCCATCCATCCATCCATCCATCTTCATCCACTTATCCGAGGTCGGGTTATAGGGGCAACAGCTCCACCAGAGAGCTCCAGACCTCCCTGTCCCGAGTAACATTAGCAACCTCCTCCTGGGGGATCCCGAGGCGATCCAAGGCCAGAGTGTCGATGTAATCCCTCCATCTGGTCCTTGGTCTGCCGTGCCTCGAGGACCCCCCTAAGGAGATGCTCGAGAGGCATCCTAACCAGATGCTCAAACCACTTCAGCTCGTCCTTTCCAGGCGAAGGAGCAGCGGCTGTACTCTGAGTCTCTCCCGAGTGACTGAACTTCTATCTCACCTTATCTCTAAAGGAAATGCCTTTATAAAGGGAATAAAGTCCAAATCTAAAAATAATAATAATAACAAATCTTTTTCTTTTTTATCATGGGCCAATTTGTGAAAGCAGCATGCTTTTATTGTGAAGGCTCTCAGTTCAGTTCTCACAGCCTGCCGCTTCACGGGTCTATATTTGTGTATATTTAGTGAAAGTATAAAATTATAAGCTTTCTGTTATTCTGCATAATGCTTCCCTGTGCAATTTCAGATAACAAAGCCTAAAAGGCAAACAGAATTGACATATTCATCCGTACGGCCCAATGTTCAACACAAACAAAAAACACAAATAAATCGTTAATTACCATTATTTGCATGACAAGAATCATCAACACGCTTTAGTCGTGACAGCCCTGGCGTTTTGTTTTCGGGACCCAGCGGCGCTCCACGCCCCCGAACCGGCCATGCATAGTCGGAAAGGAGAAAAAATGCACCCTTCTGAACAACAGACTATATGGGAGTGTAGGTCCGCGTGAGAAAAATTATGGCCTGGCACGTTATTTCCTCTTTGCTTTGGTGATGGATGATCCCCCTGCCAGGCCCAGCAGCTGCTAGCTAACTGCTCCTGACAACCCTCTTTGTTCTTATACTGCTCCAAAATACCACCGCCATCCATGGGCGGATCTAGGCATGGGCATGGGGGGGCAATGCCCTCCTAAATGCCCTGACTGCCCCACCAAACATGATGGCATCCAAAACAACCAAAGATACCCAAGAAATTAAAGTGCTTATATTTAAAACGATGTGAAACACTACTACTGCTATTAACTAACTATACTACAGCTGTGACACCACTAAACCAACAGCATTTCATCATTGAAAACAGAAAACTCTCTGAGTCAGACCTTTAGCTTTATGCATGCTGTGTGTCTGTTGCAACTTCAACAGCAACTGATGTTGTTATTGATGCTTAATTGCGTAGTAAAATTCCTGTATCTGAAAAAGGTATGGGTGCGACTTCATCATGAAGCCGCCCCCATACCTTTTTCTCTTGCCCCTCCAACATGTTCTCTTGCCCCCCAAATGGGACATGTTACATCCGCCCCTGCCGCCATCTCTCTCTCTGTTTCGTTGCTGTCTCTCTTTCTTTCTCTTCTCTCTCCCTGTGTTCTTTCATGGCTAGCCGTCTATAAAACGCCGGACCGATCTTGCACCACATACACACACTGTCTGTTGTTTTGTGGCCATTTTTCCAGAGATTGTGCATTGGTGCCACCTACTGCCACACAATTCTTCATATAGAGATTTCCCGCGGATACATATTATTCTGATGGCTTTATTTGACTGGGATTAAATTGAAATGTGAAAATAGCTGGTTCTGGTAGAGCAAGTAAGCCTAATTAATCTAGTAGCACCAATTGGTTCTTCGCTCATAATCAAAGGGGAACCATGTTTGGTGCTTATATACCTTTGTCAAATGGTGACATATTGCACTGGTTGTTAAAGTGCCCTTTTGTCGTACCAATGGTGCTATCTTTAGACAAATGGTGCTAAGACGGAACCCAAAAGTGGCTATAGAGCCAGAGGTGCCAAATAGCACTATATTGTTTAGCCTACATAGCACCACCAACTATCTCTAACGACCACTGAAGACCAGCACCAAAGCAACCCAAAGAACCACTGCAAAACCGTCAAGGTTCTATATGCTATCAACAGTACCATAGAACCATTGAAGCACAGTTTTTGGGTCCTACGTAGCACTAAAATTATGAGTTTATGAGAAAAAGCACGAATTTAGTGCTATATGCCAGTAGTACCTGTTTTTAGAGTGTACGATAATCAATATGGTCAGATTAGGGGATGTTCGATGTCCTAATCCACAGGAAAGCCCTAGAACCCGCCGGGATTGCTAATCCCCACGACTGGGCTCATTGTGTATTTGTTTTTGTGTTGTACGGGCAGTGTCACACAGCACCGAGGAAGACAGCCCTCATTAAAGTGACCAAAGACCTGCTTCTCTCTGACACCGGCTAAAAGAACGTCGACGCCGTCCCGATGTAAACGCTGCCTTTGATACTGACAACCGTTCCACCCTCGCCTCGTGAATCAACACTGACACGGCCCTGTCTGACTTCTCTGACAGACATCAATTCATCTCCATAAATTACTGTCAATCATTCGCCACTCCCGTTAGTGGCGGCCGTGTCGCTACCAGTGGCTCTGCACGCTTCCCCCCCCTTCAGACAGATCCTTCAAAAACGTTGTTTCGCAGTTCCATTGCTATGCTGACTAGGGATGTCACGGTGTCCGGTATTACCGGTAATACCGGTATGGGACCACAAAACCGGTACTTTGCTTGCCCACCGAATGTACCGAAAAAAACAAACAAACAAAAAAAAAACAATATTTGACTATTTTGTTTCCCAAATCCAGCCTGGAATTGTGGACAAAAGCAAAAGAAATCTTTAGTTTTTGGTCTGTGGGGCTAAAATGTCATCATATAGGCCTATGTTATTATTACTCATGTTGATTGAGTATTTGGCCTGCATGTGCCAGGACTCCGAGGCCAAACTATAAAACCGATAATACCGGTATCAAAGCAAACTATAAAACCGGTATTGAGATTCTTACACCGTGACATGCCTAATGCTGACGACACACGCATCTCTAACTCCGCTCCCAAATCTGGCTGTCACGATCGTCAACAAAACTGCCTGTCACAATCGTCACGCAAATAATTGAACGCTTGAACGTGTTTTTGCCTTTGGCATTGAGCATTGGAACATAAAAAATTACATATCCTTTTTTTTACTTGCACCTTGGTAAATATAGGCCTCAACTGTCCGAGTCTTCTCCAGTACCTGGTTCTACTTCTGTTCTCACGACATACCCGGACACTCAAACAAAATGGCGGAAGTCCAAAAGTAGAGCACAGGGATGAATTCAACAGTGTCCACCTGACAGCCATGTAAACGTCAGCAGAATATACTATATTTCCTTTTCTTTAAAAGAACGGTTTCCCCAGACCGACAGCTTATAAAGTCTGTGACCTTTTGTAAAGTGTCCTTGAGCAAGCTGTAGGCGAGCTCACCTGCCTATCTACTGTATAGCACAGTGCAAATCGGGTAAATGTATTTCTTTCTCTTGCCTAATGGCCGCCGCCTGCATTAGCAATTCATGAACGTATGAAGCCATTTGAACGGTTCCCTATAAAAGCTGTAAGGCATTCATTCCCCATCTCAGGCAGGAGGCAGAAAAATACACGGAATTACCACCAACCACCACCACCACCCACGGGCCGTGTACTGTCCGGCCACTGATAATGGTACACACAATACAAATTCTCCATCGGCTTTATTTTAATTCTGCTTTAATGCTGTTGTTTCTGAAGGTACCGGGCGGTACGGTAGTAGGCTGCATGTTCCCTGTTTCACCTAGGGGGTGTAGGGGAAGAAGAATGTATTTTATTTTTTTATGGAAATTATGTTGTATTTTTTCTTATCTATAAATACCGTAACATTTCAGTAAGTCCAGTTTTGTCTATAGGCTTTATGCAAATAAATCAGCCGTTTCAGAAAGAAAGTGGGCCCTCTGCCTGCTTTCATAGGCGTTCAAACCTTTGAACTCATCCTGTTGTTTTAAGTATTAGCTGTCATTAGCTTTAGCTATTGAAAAATAGCAGATATACAAGCTCGTAGTGCAACACCGAATGGCGCACTATCAGCAGGGAAATCATGACATGAAATTGTGAAATAGCACACTAAAGAAATGTGGGAATTGTAGTCCAGGAACTATAGTGTCCATGACATCAGAGACACTGAGCCCACTACCAACATCTAAAATATTTACTACACAAACGGTGTAATGTCCCTTTAAGAAACTTTCGGACGGACAAAAACACTAGCGGGTGATTCCTGTGTTGAGTGAAATCGTTGACCTATGAACACGGTTTCTGCGGAGGGTAACAGCTGTACCTAGTTGAAACAGTCTTGCACATGCCCTGGAGGCTACAGCTCTGCACTTCTTCCATTGTTATAATCCAGGTCTGGGCAAGAGGCAAGGGGGCAGAAACAAAAAAAAAAAAAAACGAGAGCACTCAGTCAATCTCAATGCAATTTTCTTCGGTTGGAAGGCTCTAGAAAATAATAGCCAGCACTATGAAGTCCTTCTGGTACTTTTTAACTACAGATGTTGGGCAGCCATAGGCAGTAAACCAATGACTTTTATTTTATTCTATTAAGGGTATAGGACTTTTTATTAAACGTGGGAACCGCCATCTTGCATTGATATTGTTTTAACAGTGATCCGGTCATAGGAGAGAAGTTGTTGCTGTGCCCTTCACTAACTTATAAATGGAATCTAACAGTTTGGGAAATAGTTCAGGATTGGATCAGGTTCAATACGGGGTATATCATGAATGTTTCAAACATCTTAATCCAATATCTTACTATATTCTAATCCTCAGGGCAGGGAGCGAACCGATGGAGGAGATCTGCCCCCTGTCGCAATGATTTTTTTGGTGTGTGTCACGTCGAGGAGAGATGTCTGGAAATATATCTTATTACGTTTGGAGAGTTATCAGAGCGGCAGGCCTGTAATCAAGGGCGTAACTTTACCTTTGACATTGGTGGGGTCCTAAAGTTTCGCCCAACTCATATCAAAGCAATGAATGCAAGCGGCCGGTCACCCCGTCTCCCTCCTTCCCAGATCAGTGCCATCTAGTACAAGAGTTGCGACATTGATGGGTCACAAACTGAACGCTCGCGCTGCTGTTCATGCAGTTTGAATAGGGAAAAAAACTGGAGTTGGAAATGCATTGTTTTCAATGAGGGCGACAGCGCAAATAAGAGCTATTTTATGCATGCTTTCAAGGGGCTGTTGCAAGGCTGTTGCCGGAGGCCGTTGCATTACTGCCTACTTCAGGTCCAGGACTTGTCCCTATTTGTTGTCCCCATTCCCGATTCGAGTCTCATTAGAAAAGCCGCCATTGAAGTTGCCTCTTGGAGTGGACGGAGTTGTCGTAACTCTGTCTACACTATATGGTTCATATCGCTCTGCCTCTCCAGCAGCATGGACAGTTGCGATTTGGCCAGCAGCACCCCCACTTTTTCGCATCATTTTTTTTCCGACGTGAAAAATTGCGGGTGCTGAGGCACCCGCATAGTGAATGGCGGTGATGCCCATGCACTCAAAGACAGAAATGAACCATCATCAGCCTATCATTGTTTATAATGGTAAATTACAGGACAACTTTGCCAACTACTAAATCATCATTCAGCTTCACCTGTGACTCTTTCTCTCCATTGCCGTCTGACTGTGTTGTAGTGTGGAGTTGTGGTGTTGGATCTGTCACCTGGACAACATTGGGCCATGAATGCCAGTTGATTTGGAGAAATACGAGTTTTTCCCCACGTCTCAGCGCCGTAATGAATGAATGGCCTGATCCAGTCATACCACGCATGGATAGACGCTAGAGACCCTATAATATGTTCGTGTCCCAGCGCAATGACACAGCTCCCAGCCGTAGCACTCCCCTGGCTTCAATACAAAGTCAATGGATGGCGTGGGGACACATCCGCACACCCCGACTCTACTCTATGCCCCGACTCACGGCATGTTAGTAGTGCAATGTTTTGGTAAAGGGACTATTTTAAGCAAAAAAAAAAAAAAGATGGATCTACAGAGAAACAATTCGGCGCTCCGCTACAAAGGTAATCATTAAGCATATAAATAGACGGAGCCCTTTCTTCGCTGCAATGTGAATGAGACGTTTTTTTTTCCAGACCCCACCAATATTATTGGTGGGGTCCAAACAATAATCCCTGGATATTGGTGGGGTCCGGACCCCTGGGACCACCCCAAAGTTACCAGAGCCGCAGGCCTGTAATAACTTCTTCAAGGCTGTCTCGTCTGGTTTTTCCCCAGTCCCCAGTTAATTTTCCCATGCAGATATATGACTGCTGTCATAGCAGGGAGATCTACGGCTGTGTAACAACTTTGAAAAGTAAAAGTGACACCTGCGCCAGGCGGTTAGCTCAACCGTCTTGTCACCGGGACCGTACCTATGTTCCCTCACTATGCCTGAACCTAACATTAACCCTCACATTAACCTCAGTGAAACTATGGCTATACATAACCCTAAACCTCACCTTAAAGGAGAATTCCACACCAAAACACATTGGCCATCAATCTACCTTGATTCCTGGGACATGATTCATAATGTCCTTAATTTTTGTCACAGATCTTCCATTTTTTCACATTTTTTCACCCTGAGGTCAGTTGCTGCCTCTGTTGCTGCTGCACCGGTGCAGTTAACATGGCCGCAGGTTGTCTTTATTCTACTGCAGGTATTTCTGTAACTCCAAACTTATTTGTTTTCACACATCGCATTTTAATAGTATACTGATACTCACACTTGAATTTTATGTCACTCTGGGCAGCCTTTATTTGTAATCCAAGAGACAATCTATTCCTCCTCCTCTCCTCCCCTCACTTCTGCCACTCTCCTCTCCAATCACTCCGGTTAAAACTCTTGTCACACAGGTGCCACCTGAGTTTTTTTTAATCATGTAGTGGTCCATTCATCTTGTAATGTGTGGTTGAAACCTGTGGCTATGCAAACTACACCAGTGCAGCAACACCCTGCAGCAACTGCAACTGACTTCAGGGTGAAATGTAGAAAATGGAACATCTGTGACAAAAATCAAGGACATTATGAATCATGTCACAGGAACCAAGGTAGATTGATGGCCAATGTGTTTTGGTGTGGAATTCTCCTTTAACCTCAGTAAATCTATAGCCTGACCGAATCCAGACCGAATCAGCTGTTGGCAAAAACCCGCCTGTCAGCAGTTTGGTCGGGAATAGCTCAATTGTACGTCCATTTCCTACTCCAGAAAATTGGAGTTGCCAATCAGGACATGGTCTTCAGATACTGTATATATACTGGAACCCTTGTATCAAAAAAGTTGAAAACCACTGAATTAGACCGCAGAACGCTTGTCTTGTAGTTACTGATCGAACAAAAAAAATACAAAGCCTCAAAACAAGCACTAAGAAAATATGTTAATGAAAAAGAAATGGCGAAGAGGAGGCGTTGCGGGAACAGCCGGTACAAACTACTAATTAACTAAGACTGAGTGCTCGGGTATTAAGCTGGCAACTGGCCAGCTCATTTCCATATCCTAAAATGTCAACTGTCACTCCACTTCCCTTGGCTGGTATAGAGGCTCAGAGAAGATGTCAAAATCAACTAAACTTAACTATCACGCATGAGTGAATCGGTGCTGTAAAACATTTCGAGACGTATATTCACATCTTTCATACAGCCCACAAGTCTTTACGTTTGTGTGCGCACAAGTTCTTGTTATCGCTTTGCTGTGTTGCCAGTTTTGCAAGAGAAACAAGCGGCCGTATAAGCCACACAAACACGTTGTGAATGAATTGAAATATTTTGAGCACTTGTTAAAACGTTTGAATAAAGAAGGCACAACATATTTTCAGATGGATGTGGATGCAGACAATTACTGTACATGTTAATCTGCGGTTCCTCAGTGAGAAGAAATGTGGGAACCACTTAAACAACATTAGGAATCTATCCCAAATACATTCTACTGTGCACTTTATAACTACGCCCCCCCCCCCAAAGAACATCGACCAGCAACTATATGAAAGTGAACCATAAATAGTCAAATGTCGCTTATAATAAGCCGACATGGCAACACTGCATGAAAGGAATGAAGGCACACCCAGTACACACAAGGAGCCCCAGTACCCTTGGAAGGGAACAGCGTCAATAGGAATGCCATTTCACACGCTCGCCATTTCATTCGGTGATTTGGAGCACTAGACGCGGTACATTTTGGAGGGTTACGTGTTGCTTTTCAAATTGGCGGATGCGCTCCCAAAAAAAATCCCCCTAGGGTTGGCTGAATAGAAACCACTGTGGGATATGTTAAGTAAGACACCTTTTTACAAACACGTTGGTGCAGAAATGTCTCCATAGGAAATGTATTTTCCGAGAGTTGATATTATTCTGCCTGTATTATCTGACTTACAAGCATTTGTACGAAAAACACTTCTGCTCACTTCCCCAAAAATGTGATCATTTGGCATGACAGCTATACAGATTTTTGGTCCAGCGAGTGTCTTCCATGCAAAGCTAATGCTTGCAATGGAATCAGAATGATGAAAACCCCTATAGTTTGACACATCACATCTATCTATAAATGCACCAAGTCTGTATGTATGTGTGTAATCCATATACAGTAACTACACTGATGATTTAGGCCATGTTACAGTATCTGCATGGTGTCAGCCCACTGGAAGTGAAAACCTAACAATGGTTTCACCTTTCAACATGGTCATCTTTTTAAAGTGCATTATGCTTCAGTATGTCGATAAGCTCTATAAAGATGCTAGTTTTGCTTTCCAGCTTGATTTGGCACCTGCCCACAGAGCCAGAACTACTAGACTTGACCTGAACCCCACAGACAGTCTGGGTTGTATAGACCTGCGCAGTGACGTCACCGCCCTTGTTCCAGAATTGGATTCCTCATCCATTTTTCTCATTGACTTTTCGAAAATAATTTATATAAAGACGATTACGCCGCGGACCTAGCCAACTCGGGTCGTGACAAATCATGATGACACACACAATCCTTTTTGACAATCAAATAATTTCTAAGATGAAAAACGAAACAAAAAGTGTTGTATCCTGCCATTTTCTACTTCTTGCTAATTAGATATTGCATGATAATATTGTATGTGTTGTCATGGTTTAACACGACCGGAGTTGGTTTTGTCCACGGCGCAATCGTGTTTTATTAAGCATTTTCGAAAAGTCTATGAGGAAAATGAATGAGGATTCCATTTCTGGAACAGCTCAACAGTGCCACAGTCTGGACACCTCCATTGATGAAATAATTTGTTTAAAAGTAGCCAGGCCAAGTATTAACTGCATACATTAATCTACTTGGTTGGTTGACAAATGAATGAGAAATGGTTGACGTTTCTCATTTAAAAAAATGCATAAATCATGAGCTTTATGCCATAATAAAGATTAAAACAAAAAAGTTTTACATACTTGACTTAAGAAAATGAACTTTTACACAAAAGTCTCACTTGAGATGTATAATATCTGGGTGCGACATGAAATCCTTTCCAACTTGCATCGTTCCAAGTAGGCACGCACACTCTAGTGCACATGTGTCAAAGTCAAGGCCCGCGGGCCAGATCCGGCCCGCGAGATGATTTAATCCGGCCCCAGGCTTGTAGAGCAAAAACGTCTGAGTCTATTAAAAAAAAAAGTAAGTCTCTAGCACGTTCCTATCAAAAGTTATTATCGTTTAAAGAAATGCTTTTGAGCTCTTCTGAACGGCATGTAATGCATGTTGTCCAGCAGGGGGAGTCGTTTTACCAGGTTAGGCTGCTGGCACTGCAAAGTGAGAACTATATTTCAGCAGTACAAGGGTGTGTAACCGAGAGAACTATACTTCAGCAGTACAAGGGTGTGTAACCGAGAGAACTATACTTCAGCAGTACAATGGTGTGTAACCGAGAGAACTATACTTCAGCAGTACAAGGGTGTGTAACCGAGAGAACTATACTTCAGCAGTACAAGGGTGTATAACCGAGAACTATACTTAGTTAACTATACATACTTAAATTTAGTATTTGAAATTTAAATGCTATTTTCGTATGGTTTATTGATGCTCTGTAAATAAAAATAGCATCTTTCATAGCAAATGTCTTAATCTAGGCTACAAGTATAAAACCAATAATGAAAAGTCATTAATATATATTAATAGTTATTCTTAATAATAAATATGACTTGTGTGATATACTGTATCTAGAAGTAACGGCTGTGTACATAAACATGCGTGTGCCGTGCATGCTTGCGGCCTGCGACTGGTTGCACCGCGGCACTCCGGCCCCCATGAAGTCACATTAAGTCCAATGTGGCCCCCACCCCAAATGACTTTGACACCACTGCTCTAGTGCTAGTCAAAGCATAATGCACTTTTGAATGCTTTGACTTAGTATATCTAGGTTGTTAATGGTATTTAACAAGTATTTTATTCACAATATTTTTGTTGTGAAACAATTCCCTATAGACCGATTCCACAACGGTTGTCTCCAGTGGAAACCCTTTCATTTGCAGTAGGAACGTACATGTTGGCTCATCGGCTTGGTTTGGATGGCAGCACGAAATGGCAGCTGTGATTGGCTAGCCCGATCACATGACTGGCCGTAGAACGGAGCTTGTATAAGGTGCGTTCACATTGAACAAATATATGAAACTACAATGTTTGGATAAGGGTGCGTTCACATTGAAAAAAATCATGATACTGCAAACTTCATTCAAATTGGCCAGCTTCAGCCTTATAAGGACGGGTAATTGGCAGTTTTCATGACTCCACTTCACACAGGTTTGATTTTTTTATATTATTAGGGGTGATTGAACAAATGCTATTGGCAATCTTGATTGACCGGGCCTGTAGTGGCAGGTTTTTCATGATAGGCTGGCCTCTGTGTCACTTGGAGACCCCTTAAAAAAAGCCATGGCCCCGCTGAGACAAGCAGCCACCTGTACAGTAAATGACATTTCATTTCTTGTTTTTTTTTGTCAGCTCCTCTGTTGCGTGTCATGAGCAGTGAGGGGTAGGGATGACCTCTGACCTCTCTGGTCAGCTAGAATGGGATCGGGGCGTCATAAACCTGTCACTCGTCGCCCCGATATTGCTCGGATATTTTATGTGATTATGATTTATGGTGGGAGCTGGCTGCTCTGTGTGTGTGTGTGTGCGCTCTGGCGCGAAAAGGGTGCCCCCTTTTTCACACGGCCCTTGGTGCCTTTCTTTATGTATTTATATATAATGCATTAATTGATATTCCATCGATCTCTGTGTAGCTGTTACAAGGGTGAGCATCGATGTACAGCAGTTCCAATGCTGTCCAACCCCGAAACAATGTGTACGCATTGTATTTTTCCTGCCCATTGAGAAAACGAAGCGAGTGATTTGTACTACCAATCTATGCTGCATGTATATAAAACTTTTATATATGTACAGGCAGTATAGATTGACAATTGCACACACGCACGCGCGCCGGGGAGAGGGCTTTGACAGTACAGTACAGCATTACAGGTAGAGCATTATATTTCATTTCAGAGTAGTAATATTCCAATGCAGTATGCGTACAGCACAATATACAGTACAGTACAATATAAGCATAGTACCAGTATAGCCTGCACAGTACAGTTTTCAGTTTTTTTTGTGGTGCGAGTCACGCCAATAAATAGCAATGTGGGTCTCTACTGTATGTACTGTATCTCTGTGTCTGCTTGAGTCTGGCACTGCAGTATGAGTAGTACAGTACAGTCTGAGGAGAAGAGTTCACATAGTACAGCACAGTCTGAGTATTGCAGTCTGACTATAGTGTAAAATCAACGTTTACACTATTACATGTTTTATATCAATTACAATTTAGCATGTAGCAGACACTCTTAACAGCTTACATTAAAGGGGAACTCCACCCATTTTCAACATTCTTTCATGTCATTAGTATACCTTAGAGATGTTGTGTGGGCATGATAAAAAAAAGTTCCCACAATTCTGTATTTCCTAAAAATGGAGGTCTGAAAAAATCATTAACATGGTGAAATATATCTGATGACATCATCAAGATGTATTTCACCATGTTAATGCTTTTTCTGTCAGACCCCTTTTTCCTGAGAGGGTACAAATGGAACCAAATGGACCCGCTAGGGTCCATTTGGTTCACATTTGTACCTCTCAGGAACATTTTAAAAATGGGTGGAATGCCCCTTTAAGCATGCACAAAGGAGATAGATGGCAATACATCATACACATACAGATGAGTTGAATTTACAATTGAAGCATTTGGCAGACGCTCTAAAACATGGTAATATGTGGCAAAAAATGGCAATACATCATACGCATACAAAGTAGTTAATGTGTGTCTCACACATGAGATGAGATCGTACCAGTAGGACATCATATAAGTGACTACTATCTAAGCCTTATATATGCTATCTCTGATACCCGCTTTGATAGTGCTATGTACTGAGATATAGCGCAAGCCAACCACCCAGTATCCTCTCTCCATTACATAGGCATAGAAAAAGTGTCTGTACCTAGAAGAGGAGGGGAGATTGATCAACTTTTACTTAAACGAGAGGCTTTTTGGATCCAGTCTTTAAAAACACTTTCTCCACTCGGCCTCAATATAGACTTTGATCTTAAATCTTTTTTTGTAAAAAAGTGTATATATTCAGACCTTTTTGATATATAGTATTCTTTTAACTATGAACTTTTTAAATCTTTATATCACTGTCCCCTTTTTCACCTGCAGGTGGCCTACCCCAGGCTCCATTGAATAAAAATAGGGTCACTCTGGTCTACCCTCAGGACATGATTGTCAATTTATATATCTCTATGAACTTTGATTGTATTGTTGTATGACATATTGTCTATTTCTGTATGGTTCTTCATTATATAATGATATGTATATGTTCTATTTTTAAAGCTGACATATCAAAAGATGAACTGATGACTAATCACAGAAACCTGTGTTTCCCTACCCCCTTCTGATTGGTTACATCACTTCCTGGCACCTTATTTAAGTGTGAACCATTATGTGCTCTGTATTCCCTGATGAAGGCTTAACCGCCGAAACGTTGGATTCATTCTACTGCTATGTCCTAAATAAATATATTGGCACTTTGGCTACTGGTGTGTGCGGCCACTTTCTTGTTTTGCCAAGAAGTTTTTCTACAGTTTTCTCCCGTGGGCCTGCACCACCAAACAGGATTTTGGTGTGCGTGAGCATTTCTGTGCACAGGTGTTGCCTGTTGCCATGTGTCTTATCATGTTGCCTCGTTGATGGTGACATTGCTAGTTGATATTGATCGAAATATTGCTAGTGTATCAGGGCCTTTACTGCACTGCACTTGTACTATACTCAAACTGTAATCTGTACTGCCTGGATTCTGTACTCTCCTGTACTGTATTGCTGTGTCTCTGTGTGTGTGTTTGTGCGGCACAGACACTGCAATACCACTCCTGCTGCTCTCTCTGATTCTCCGGCTGATCTCCCCTCACTCACCAATAAGACCCCCAGATACCTGGGGGCAAAGTCTCATTTCGTACCTGGAGTGCACGGGAATTGACATGGTTTTGGCATCGACCGACTCTCAGTACTTCCAGAGCGCGTGTGTGTGTGTGTGTGTGTGTGTGTGTGTGTGTGTGTGTGTGTGTGTGTGTGTGTGTGTGTGTGTGTGTGTGTGTGTGTGTGTGTGTGTGTGTGTGTTGTGTGTGTGTGTGTGTGTGTGTGTGTTTTCCACCAAGCATCGTTAGTCCTTAGCGCGGACCCACTCCTCTGTGGCACCTCATTTCCGGCGACTCTTTCGGGGGGCGTCTTAAATGTCTGTTTACCGCAGCGTGTGTGCGGTTGTGAAGACGAATCACACACACACACACACACACACACATGCGCCACAATGAATATTTATGCCGCTGCTGCTCCTGCAGCCGTTGGGATGGATGCTTGGTGGCAGCGGTAGCTCACCTGCCATGGCGCTGTGTCATCCTGTCTCACAGAGGGAGATTTGAACGGCTAGGGTTTAGCCAACAGACGGACCCCTCACCAGTCTGTTGTTGTTTTTCTACCCCCCTCAGCCAGCTCACAGACCCTCGACTGGTCCATTTATCTTTTTCGGACAGCCAAAAAGAAAGGTTGGATGTCACGTTAAATCCATCCATCCATTTATCCATCTTCATCCGCTTATCCGAGGTCGGGTCGCGGGGCGAACAGCTCCACCAGAGAGCTCCAGACCTCCCTGTTCCGAGCAACATTTGTTGTGTACACACTTGAGTGTTTATGGGCATGTATTTTGTCCTGTCCTGTGTCTACTGTTACGTTTGTCTGTATGAAACGGACTCCAAGACACATTTCTCCCACGGGAGACTAATAAAGCCAACCTTGAACCATTTGGATCCCGAGACGATCCAAGGCCAGAGAGTCAATGTAATACCTCGTGCCTCGAGGACCTCACCTAGGGTGACGCTCGAGAGGCATCCTAACCAGATGCCCGAACCTCCTCAGCTGGCTCCTTTCCAAGCGAAAGTCACACAGTTGATGATCATCGGAATTTAGTCTGTACAAACACTGTGTTTGTAAACAGATCTGTTTTAAAACAGAATCTAACTCGCTCTATTGGCTCATTGTGAAACTGCTGGAGACTGCTGTGCTGTGATTGCCTAAAACGCTGCCTGACCCCCCCCTCCCCACACACACACACATTAGCCATGCCTGCCTGTGTTGTTTTCATTTGTTGACAACAACAAAGTTCTGGATGGTGTGTATTACGAGTGTCTGTAGGGAAACAGCTGCAGGGAAACAGCTGCGGCATCAAAGTAGAAGCAACATAGAGGGGGAAAAGGCAAAATATATATATATGTCTTTTTTTGATTTTTGGCTAGAAAGTTGCTTCTATTACCTATAAATAAGCACCCGGGATTGTACGCAATTCAATTCAGTGGTACTCAGTGTTAATCACATTCTAAAAGCCCCAGTAGCATGTTAGAATAGGACGCAGAGCCATGGGAGAGGGGCTTGAACAAGTAGTCCTAATTATGGCTGACATGGATCATTAATTATGACCCAAGGTCGCAGATAACCGGCAGCTGAAATGACTTTTTTCTTCTCAAGGCGGTCGGCTGGAGGTTCAGTCCCCCGTGAGAGAGACTCAAGAGTAGTAGAGCGGCTATACTCCGTGACTAGGAGCTAGCTTAGGTGGTTTGCTGGAACGGAATGGATGCAGAGGCGGATCTAGGCATGCTAGGCGTGTTTGGTGGGGCCTAGCCTGGTCTATAGCCCTCAATGATTATGGCCTTGGGGGGCGGGGGTGCCGTGGCATCCACACGGCGGAAGTGCTGCGCTCTGATTTGATCTCACTAGCGTGTCGTCATCCCCGGCCCCTCCCGCGCCCGTCCACTGCTGTTCTACGTCACATTATTTAGAGCGACGCCCACCCTGGAAGGTTCACTCCCACTTGAAGGCCACTTTCCAACGTGCGTTAGTCCAGGCTTTCCGTTTTCGCGCAAGGCGAACGAAAATGAAAGCCTGGGTGTCGAGGCTACATCATTGAAAACAGAAAACTCTCTGAGTCAGACCTTTAGCTTTATGCATGCTGCGTGTCTGTTGCAACTTCAACACCAACTGATGTTGTTATTGATGCTTAATTGCCTAATATAAGTCCTGTAACTGAAAATGGTATGGGTGCGACTTCATCGCCCCTCCAACATGTTCTCTTGCCCCCCCCCAAATGGGACATGTTATAGCCGCCCCTGAATGGATGCCTTCCGAGTGTCCCACTGGGAGGAGACCCCTGTGGCAGTGAGCCCAAGGACCAGGCGGGGAGGTTATAACCAGGGGTGTAGTGGAGGGGAGACGCGGGGTGACGGCGTCCCCCCAACTTCTCACATCTAGAATATTTTTGGGACATGTGGACATGATGAAAACGTCCCCCCATTTTGTGTTTCCTGAAAAAAATCATTAGCATGGTGAAATACATCTTGATGACATCACCATCAAGATGTGTTTCACCATGTTAATTTCCTTTAGTTTCCTTTTTTCTGAGAGTGTACAAATGGACATTTGTACAATCTCAGAAAAAAAAATGGGTGGAAATCCCCTTTAAGAGGCGTCCCCCCACTTCTAAAAGTCCCACTACAACACTGGTTATAACATCTCTGCACTGTGTGTGACCATTGGCCCAAAGGCTGCCACTGTAACTATAACTTCAAAATGCAAACTTTGAATTCATTTAACCCACAATTTTTTTAAAAAGTCACAATTTTAAGGTCTTCTTTTTCTGAAGTTTGGACGCCCATGTTTATATGGCTTACTGTGCATTATGTAAGGATTGACGCTCGACGAACCGGTGATTTGTTTCCTAACAACCGACCGGCTTATTATCGGCTTATTGCAGGGCTTAATGCATTAATAAATAAGAAATCTTAATACAATATTAAATAACATGGCTTAACACATTAATAAATAAGACAGCTGACAGAAATGGTACATACCAAGGCTGCCTTTATTTATCTGCAGTTGTTGACACATGCAACCGCTCACGTGACCAGAACGCTGGCTTCTGATTGGAGCATTCATTCAAGCCATTTAATATGTATACAGTATATACTAGAGTTCTCTGCCCGAACTCTGCCCGAACCCGACCAGGCCCGGCCTGACCCGACATTTTAGGGTCGGGCTCGGGCCTAAAATTTATGCTAATCAGTAGGGCTGCATGGGTCGGGCTTAGGGCTTGCCATGAAAATAATATATTTATTGAATTATTTTATTTTGTTAAAAATAATAGTTCTGCATCTATTATGAAGATAGTTCTGACTGGCATTTCACTTTTACTCTGTGTAGATCTCTAAAATTCTCCCCAAACCCGACTAGGCCCAACCTGACCCGACATTTTAGGACCGGGTCGGACCTAAAAAACTATGCTAATCAGTCGTGCCGGGCCGGGCTTTGGGCCTGATCAGTTAGGGCCGGGCCTTCATTTTCAGGCCCGTTGAGAACTCTAGTATATACCAGGGGTTGACACTAACACTTGCCCGCTTGCCCGGGGCAAGTAAAAAAAAATGGTCGGGCAAGTGAAGACTGCTACCTGGTTGCCCGATCGGGCAAGTGTGCAACTTAGTGCACTATAACACAACACAAGATAAATTTGTGTTGAAGGCAGTCATTGCACTCTGCCTCTGTGTCTTTCCCTGCTTTCTAGCTATCCACAACTCCAGGCTGGATTTGGGAAACAAAACAGGCAAATTAACACATCAAAATGACCATTAATTTTCTACAGTGTAGACCTGGGCTAATTAAGATGATGAATTTTAACTCTTGAGAGTGTAAAAATGAAACCAAATGGACCCGCAAGGGTCCATTTGGTTTCATTTTTACGTTCTCAAGAGTTACCTCTGGTTAACCAACTTAACTGGTGACCACCTGGAACCTGTGGGGCAAGTGACCATAACCTGAGGGCAAGTAGAACCTGACTTGCACTTGCCCGATGGGCAAGTGCCTCAGAGACCTTAGTGTCAACCCCTGTATACGTATATTATTTTTGTCCAATTGTCTGAATTCCTGCAATACCTTTTTGAAAAAAACGTTTTTTTTCCGTTCGTTGTGTGTTTCGCAGGAGAGGACGACAGCCTGGCTTTCAAGGGCAAGGTCACCGTCGGTGACCTCTTCAGAAAAGACTTCAAGGTCCACGACCCCGCCGCCAAATGGATAAATGGTGAGCAGTGCAACTTTTTTTTCACGACTACGACGCCGACTACTAGTTTGCACGCGGTTCCATGTCGCAGCTCTGTATACCCTTGTTAATCATCGCAGCGAGAGCCCCCCTCTCGTTCGACAGTCCCCTTTTCTCTCTCTCCCCCGGAATAGCTGTAAAAGGAAACCATTTGTCAAACAAACGGCAATTAGAGAGCCAACGGTGGCTTGCTGCTGAACACAGGCCGCTTTTCTTTCTTTTCTTTCCCTTTTTTGCTTCCTTTTTTTCCCCTCCTCCTCCCCGGGTCTCGTCGGCATCAACGTTTGTTGCTCTTTGCGTGTAATTGTTTGACCTTGCTGCACCGCTGCTTTCTCCCACAAAATGCTTTGTGCTTTTAAAAGCTGTATAGCTATATATCGGTGTTGCAAGCCTATTGCTGTTATTAGTTCGCTCAGCACCTGACAGTGAGTGTTGGATGTGCACTTTACTTTCTATTGCTTTCATCCAGAGCTTTCCGAACACGTATCGTTTTTTTTTTTTCCCCCTTGCGGTTTCGAGTGAAAGCAATGATTTTTATTATGCGTAAAGTTAAAAAGAACCACTTTTCAACTCATTTTCATGTGATAAAATGCCACCGTTTTCTACTCTGTGTCTCGCAGGAGTGCTGTGGGCACTTCAGACACCCTTCCACCTTGTTGCATCCTCGTTAGGCTGATTTGAAAAATGGTGGTATCTTATCATGAAAAGTGATGAAGTGGTCAATTAACAAGTGATCAGACTAAGTAAAATATATACCGATATGCAAGTGTATGATGTTTATTTACAATTTCAGAATTTTGGCATCTGGCAGCTGCTTTTAAACCAGAGCAATTTATAGTAAGCAAAAGCCATTGCATATGGTGGTCTGTATTTGTCTTAGGCACCATCACAAGTGGAGAATGGAATCAGAATCCAGACCCAGAATTCAGATCCTCTGAAAACGGCTCACACAATGAGTTGCATTTGCAATGGGACTTGTAGATTGCCATGTAGACTTGTAGACTGGCCAAGATTTTGTTGTTTTGGTACATGTTCAATTGTTCATGCCGATGCTTTTGTACCTTAAGTACATTTGAATTGATTTGCGTGGCGCTGCAAAAAAGCAGACGTGAAAAATACACATCAAAGGTTGGTCCTTGTCCTTTATGGTGGTTGCATGCAACGTTTCATGCAGGTTGGTGCATTTTTTTTGTGAAAAACTGCCTCTTGGTGGCGCTATAGCAGGTCGTTTAGGGCAGAGGTTCATTGTTGGCATCCAGAGATTGAGCGTGAGTGTGTGTGTGTGTGTGTGTGCGTGTGCGTGCGTGCGTGCGTGTGCACAAAATTTGGCATCAACTGGGATAATGGTCGCAGAGAGTGCATAAACCATGAGGTGAATATTTGGAGGATACTGATTTGGAATGACAGTTAGTTTCTTCTGTCCCTCAGTTGAACTCTCTCTCTCTCTCTCTCTCTCTCTCTCTCTCTCTCTCTCTCTCTCTCTCTCTCTCTCTCTCTCTCGTATTGTAACCTTCATTTCTCATAATATCAGGTAGAACTCCCAGCCCCAGCTCATTTTTGTTGTATTTAGTTTGACTTAGCCACCGGTCACCATATGTCCCCTCTGATAAAGCCTCATCCCCGTGAGGCTGCCTGTGTGTCGCTGTATACGTGACCCACGAAACCCCTAAACAAATCCCTGCATACGGCAGGTTAGTTCCGCACATCTGGAAGCAGGCATCTGTTCCTTAATCCCCCCACCAGCAAGAAAAAAACAAACAAAACAAAACATCCTTGCGCTTTCTGTGCGTGAAACAGAGCCGAGATGAACACACACACGCCGTCGTCGCGATGTGTGAATGCAGTGCCCTGTCATCAGCAGAAGGCTCCTATACGTTCATGTCGCCGTGATGAGCTCATTAGCGATCTTTATTAATAGCGAGCTCGGCTCCATTATATATACAGCATCGGCAGCCGTGAAATTAGACTTGTCGTTTATAAGGCAGCCCGACATTATGCATAAGCTGACTGATTGGCACAGCGGAATGGGAGGGAAGGAGGGAGGGGGGGGGGGCGATCTCTGCCAAGCTTTTACTGCATTTGGCGTGAAAGGTTTGACGGCGCGCCGGCTTTGATCAGGAGGTGTTTTTTATTATTAGATGCAGCTGACAGGTAAAATGAGAGGATGGGAAGAGAGGGAGAGAGAGAGAGAGAGAGAGAGAGAGAGAGAGAGAGAGAGAGAGAGAGAGAGAGAGAGAGAGAGAGAGAGAGAGAGAGAGAGAGAGAGAGACTCAGAGATCCAATATTGGATTATTTTATCTTAGTTAACGTGATATTACTTTTTTTCCCTGGCTACTGTGATATGACAGATTGCGAGCGCTGTGATCCCGACCATAGGATTCTGCAATTATTGGCTCCAGTTACACGGCAGGCAGGCTCTGGAGATGGATTTTTTCTTTTACTTTAGGACTTTAATTTAGTAGGGATTTATGTTTTTCCCATCCCCGGCGGCCATTAATCCGTTCCCCTGTGGGGCGCGCTAAATATAGCCCCCCCCCCCCCCCCAGAAATCCTTAATGACACACATAGGAGGATATTTTAATAGAAATGCTTTTTCTTTTTATTATGGGCTGCTATTTCAGAGAATTACGACTTATTATATATAATCCGATCGAACGTATTTCTTGCTATTTTAACATCTCGGAAAATTTTAACCCCCCCTAGGCGCCACCCCTCGCACGGGTGCCTACGGAGGTTGATCAAGTGCGAGTGAGGGAGAGGGTTTTTCTTAATATTAAATATTCAAAGCGAAAATGAGTCGGTTAATAAATGAATTCCCCTTACATGCGTATGCAAATTGCACACCTGCACATGCAGCGGTTAAACATTCACTCACTTCCGAATTAGCGATCTTGCCTGAGATTTGGACGGTGGATCACCTTTGAAGCGTACAACAAAGTACGTGCGCCTTTGATTCATGAAAATCCCCCCCACAAATAATCCTACCGCCATGACTACAAAGTGTCATGGCATCACCAATGCATTGGAACACAGCGTTCACTTTAAAGGAACTCGTTTTCCCAGAAGTCCCAGTGTGCTAGGACCCTGTCGCGTCAGACATCATCCATAGCTGTCCAATGAAAATAAAACAAATTAAAAATGCAGATAAAACGGTTAAAACACACCTTGACTAACTCACCCCTGGTAGTCAAGCTGTTGTGATGTTCTGCCGCTATCTCCATGGGAGACTGCCAGCCGGTCACTTTGAAGGAGAACTCCACCCATTTTTTTTCTTTTTTTTCATTACCATATTTTATTTCCTTGAAAAACAAAAAGAGCACAATCCACATTAACCGCCAACCCCGCCGCTAGGAAACAGTCCTGTTTCGACGTGCCTTTACTCCCTGTTGTACAAAACAAACAGTAGACATATTATTATTATTATTATTATTATTATTATTATTATTATTATTATTATTATTATTATTATTATTATTATTATTTTCTTAGCATGAGTAATCGGAGCGATGACCTCGAAGGCTGGCCGACAGCAACGCAGGATGACAAGGACGGCAAAAAGGGACCATCTTATTTTCCTTTTGATCTTCTAACAAGTTTGAGCCGAAAGCTCATTTTAATTTCCCAGAAGGGCGAAAAAGAAAAGTCCCCAGCCGCAAAAAAAAAAAAAAATGCTCCAGCTTTGCCGAGCTTGCGAATTTATTTGGAGTTGGAGCTGAGCAGACAGAACAAACAGAGACGAGATGTTTTTGTGTGACCGTAACAGAACGAACAGGAATAACTTGCAGTGATGGGCAAGTTACTGGGAAAATGTAGTAACCTACACTACTTGTAACATTGTAGCAAGCCACACTACAAGCTACACGACAAAAGTAGCTTGATGTAGCTTGCTACATCAACACTACATAATATAAATATATATCTCAACTTAATGTACAACTTTGTAAATAATACTCATAATAATAAAATAATATTAATACATGTGTATTATGTACATTAGAGGGATGTATATTTGAGGTTTTCTACCTATTAAAGTGGGCAGAATTTGAAAATGTGTGTGGGAAAATGTAGTAAGCTACAATCTTTGTTACTCAAAATAAGTAGTGTAGCTTCACTACAAGCTACTCGAAACAAGTAGTGTAGCTTCACTACAAGCTATTTCCAGAACAAATGTAGTAAGCTACGCTACAAGTTACAGGAAAATGTAGTTAAGCTATGTAGCTTAGCTACTTGTAACAAGCTACTGCCCATCACTGGGAATAAGGTAAATAACACTGAGCTCTGAAGGGGAAATTTTGCAACCAGCATGAGTCTGACGCGTCCAGATGTCCTTTTCCTTTTTGCATACGAAGCCGAGTATCAAATCTAAACGTGGTGTTAAGAGGTACAATATTAAAAAGGTCTTGGTTGGGGAGAGTTTCCGGTGGCGCTAAACGGAATGGCAGCTTAGTAACAGAGCTCCGGCATCAGCCCGTATTTCCCCCCTCAATTTATAAGTTTTACGTATTCAAAGTTATATACCTCGAGTGAATAATGAGTGGGGGAAAAGACCAGGGTAAAAAGGGAAAGTATGATTTAAGAAATACTGCTACTGAGCACAGAAATGACGAGGACCCGAACAACGAGAAAACAACAACAACGGGGCAAGATGGAGGCGCCCATGAAAGCAGCAGCAGCACGGAGCGGGGACACACAGGCATGGAAACTATCGACTCTCTCCGCGAAGTTGTGAGTGAAGTTATGACCGCGGGACTGGCCTCAATGCAAGCCGAATTGAAAAAAGACCTCGCTGAATTCCGTATGTGCTTCCGAGACGACATTAGAACACAAATGGAGGAATTTAAGTCCGAAATAAATCAGAACCTCCAGGACGTGTCGGATAGGCTGAACGGGACTGTGGAGCGTGTCGGGGCGGTGGAGGAAGCCCTCTTTGAGGGGGAGAGATGGGATATGGGCGTTAAAGACACTCTTCTCCAGCTACTCGCCGACCAAAAGACACTACAAGACAAAGTGAGCTACATGGAGGGGTACTCCAGACGCGAGAATATAAGAATCTATTCAATTCCGGAGGGGGCCGAGCTGACGGAGGAGGGGGGCTCTACGGCCAAGTTCGTTGAAAATCTGATCCAGTCTGAGCTGGGGGACCTGGGTCTGGGACAGAACCAGAGCCTGGGGATTATGCGAGCCCACAGAGTCGGACCGAAACCGCCTGTAGCTGCAGCACCACGCTCCATGGTGGTTCGATTTCTTCAATACACGGTAAAAGAGAAAGTCATCCACACTGCCTGGCAAAAGAAGCCATGTGTTAATGGAAAGCGGGTGTTTTTCGACCATGACTATGCAGACGATGTCCAGAAGAAGAGAAAAGAATATGCCCCCATTAAGAAAGCACTGCTGGAAAAGAAGATCAAGTTCCGAACCCCGTTGACCAGGATGAGAGTGGAGTTGGATACCGGTGCAGTTGTTTACACCAGTGCACAACAAGCTGCAGAAGACCTCCGCAAGAAGGGATTCGACATCGGCGACATCGTTCCGGCTTCAAAGAAAAAGAGAGGCTACATGACAGAGGAGGCGCTGATTCAGCTTCTCCCTTGGCAAGTGGCAGGCTCCGGGCGGCGCTCTTCTCAAGGATCTAAACAACGGTTCCAGCAACAGGTCCGAGAGAAGTTGAGCGAGTACCGCAGGAGAGAGACTGTGGCTGAGGGAGAGCCTGAACAGGGATAAACCACCCACCATCATCCACTCTATGGAACACGGTGTTGTATGATTGGCTCATGGAGTCATTCAAAAGTTACATATCCTTTTCAATAACTCGAAAATTAAAGAAGGGCTGATGCCTTGTTGCTACAAGCCACATTTCAGTTAGTTCTATTTGCTAGCGAGGGGCCCCACCTTGTGGTCTAACCCCCTCAAAGCTAGAAGGTTGTTTACATACCTTCCCCTATGGAAAATCCTCTGTGTGTTTTTTGGTCTAGTTTGATGGTTTTGTTTTGTTTATGTTTCCCAATGAGGTCTGGGATGTTACTGTTACGGGTACAATATATGTTTTTGAAATGCAGGGTTTTGTTAAATTCACAGGCATATGGCCTATACTATTATTCTAAGGGGGGCTGGTGTATCTTCTATACAGGATTTGATATGTATATTACATGAATCTTCAACGGTATAATCTATTGTCCCTGAATGTAAATGGTTTAAATAATCCCATAAAAAGGAGCAAAATGATAGGAAAAATGAAAAAGGAGAAGATAAATATTGCCTTCTGGCAGGAAACGCATCTGTCCGACGTAGAACACGAAAAACTAAAGAAAATGGGATTTAGGAACACATTCTTCTCATCATATAAAAATGGTAAAAGAAGAGGGGTTGCCATCCTGATTGCTAATTCTACCCGGTTTGAGCTCTCTTCTAAGTTGTGTGATAAAGAGGGCCGATATGTCCTACTAAAGGGAAGGTTAGACCAAAAAGAAGTCACATTATTTAATGTTTATGCACCTCCGGGTAGCACTATCGCCTTCTATAAAAAAGTATTGAACTTGGTTGCGTCTGAGTCACATGGCACTCTAATCTTTGGGGGCGACTTAAATGCCACATTACATAACTCTGACTCGACAAATAAAGAGAGAAAGAGAACCCCTACAGAAAAATACATAAATAAGGTGCTGTTAGATCTGGGTTTAATTGATGTATGGCGTGCTATGCACGGATCAGCTCCAGGATACACGTTTTTTAGTCCAAGGTTTTCTGTACACTCTAGGCTGGACCACATTTATATATTCAAAGAAGATCTACACAGGTTGAAAGAGTGTAAAGTGGGCCAGAGGGACCTTTCCGATCATTCAGGGATATATTTGACATTCCATTTAGATACTAGGAAGAGAAAAACACTTTGGAGAATGAACACCAGCCTCCTAAATAATGCTATGTTTAAAGAAGAAATGGAATCAGAATTAAACTTATATTTGCAGGACAACGACACGGAAGATGTAAATCCAGGTATACTTTGGGATACAGCTAAAGCAGTCCTTAGAGGGAAGATTATAGCTCGAACAGCCATGATTAAAAAAGCAAAGGATGAATACTGGTCAAAATTACAAGAACAGTTAAGGGAATTGGAACAAGCGTACGTTACAAATAAGGACCCTATAACATTAAACCAAATCAAAAACACTAAACAAGAAATAGACAAATTACTTAGTGAAGAAGTAGAAAAAAAGTTGAGATTTATGAAACAAAGGTATTATGAAGCTGGTCCCAAAGCATCGAAACTCCTTGCCTGGAGACTTAGGAAGCAACAGGCTGAAAACACCATATATAAAATTAGAGACCCTACTACCAATAAAATTACCAGTGACATGGACGGCATACAGAAAGTGTTTGAATCACATTTTAAGACACTGTATTCCCAACCGAACAGGCCAGATAAACAAACAATTGTTGATTTCCTGGATTCTTTAGATCTCCCATCAATTGATGTAACAATAAATGAGAAGCTAACGTCACCAATAACACAAGAAGAAATAGACGGGGCCATATCCAGTCTCAATGCAAACCGCTCTCCAGGCACGGACGGGTATCCAAACGAATGGTACAAATCTATGAGGGAGCATCTACTCCCCTTATTGGAAAGATGCTTTAATTATACACTGTCTGAGGGTTACCTTCCCCCATCATGGAATGAGGCTTTCATATCTGTTATTCCTAAAGAGGGAAAGGATAGACTGGAATGTGGGAACTATAGACCTATAAGTGTGTTAAATACTGATTATAAGCTATATGCTTCAATTTTGACAAAGAGGATGGATGAGGTGATGACATTTCTCATCGATGAGGACCAGTCTGGTTTCTTGAAAACCAGACAAACCCAAGATAATATAAGGAGGGCTTTGCATGTTATTGAACGGATTAATGATGAAAAGCTTAGTTCCATGGTGGTGAGTCTCGATGCAAAATGTGCTTTTGATGCTCTAGACTGGAATTTTCTTTACTTAGCGATGCATAGATTTGGTTTTTCCGAGGGCTTTATAAAATGTATTCAAACTCTATACTCTTCCCCCATGGCAAGGATAAAAATAAATGGTAGTCTTTCTGACTCTATAGCTCTAGAACGTGGGTGCCGCCAGGGCTGCCCCGCTAGCCCATATCTCTTCAATCTTTTCATTGAACCATTGGCCCAAGCAATTAGAGAGGACACAAGATTAAAGGGTGTATCCATAGATGGAATAGAATACAAGACCGGGTTGTTTGCTGATGATGTCCTTGTGACAATCATGGACCCAGGAGCAGGTCTGCCTATACTGATGGAAATACTGGAAACATATGGTTCTTACTCTGGATATACCCTTAACGTAAATAAAACCCAAGCGTTAACGTTTAATTACAATCCCACACAAGAACTCATAACAAAATATAATTTTAATTGGTTTTCCCCTCACATTAAATATCTAGGTGTGAACCTGCCTAAGGATCTGTCACAGTTGTTCGATGTTAACTATAAAGGTGCAACAAGAAAGATGTATGATGACCTTGGCAGGTGGAGCGTGCTTCCTCTCGACCTGGGTGGCAGAATAAGAGCAGTCAAAATGGTAATTCTTCCCAGATTGCTATATCTATTCTTATCACTGCCAGTAGAAATACCGTTAAAACAATTCAGGGATTGGGATAAACATATTTCTCGATTTATTTGGGATAAAAAAAGACCTAGGGTGAAATACTCTACATTGCAGCTGCCCAGAGAGAGGGGAGGCATGTCGCTCCCATCATTAAGGGACTATTATTTAGCAGCCCAACTGAGACCCCTGGTGTATTGGTGTGACCAATCCTATATTGCAAAATGGAAAACAATAGAATTATCCTTGTCGGAAGTACCGATACAGTCATTACTGGGATGTGTTGACAAAGAGAAAGGAATGTTTCAGACAAGGAGCCAATGGGTTAATTTGTCATTTAAAATATGGTTAGAGGTGGTTAAACGTTTCCAACTCCAAAGGGAAGCAAGGCTTTTACGCTGGCCAGCATATGATCCGGACTTTATTCCAGCAAGATTAGACATTGGGTATAGGCAGTGGTACTATAATGGTATTACCTCTATCTGTACTATGATGAAAAATGGAAACATTGATAGCTTTGAAAATCTAAAACGAAAATATGACTTGGACAACCAGGACTTTTATAGATATTTGCAGGTGAGGGACTATTTCAGTAAAAAAATAAAAGAATCTCCTCCAAGGATAACAACAAGCTTAATGGCTGTATGTATCGATGCCTATGGCTCAAGTAATAATAGGGGTCTTGTAAGTAAGCTGTACAGTGGAATTCTATCATTGAAAAAAGACTCTACAACATATGTGAAAGAACGCTGGGAGAAAGAGTCTGGCATTGACATAAGCGATGAAGTGTGGTTGGATATATGGAAAACACATTCAACAACTACCAATTCCCTGACCTGGAGAGACTTCTGTTGGAAAAACCAGATCCGTTTCTTTATTACACCGAAACAGAAATCTAAACAGTCTGGACATCATATGGATTGTTGGAGGGAATGTGGAAATACAGTTGCAGATCACACACACATATTTTGGTCTTGTCCTGTGATCCAACCATTCTGGAAAGAGGCTGCAACAATCATTTCAAATATTATGGGTTTTGAAATTGAAAACACATTTGTATCTCTATTCTTGGGACAAATGCCAGAAGGACTGGACCAACATGATTCATATTTGCTTAAAATTTTACTTGCAGCTTGCAAAAAAACGATTACAAGAAATTGGTTACAAAAGGGCTGTCCTGCTACTAACCTATTTATCAATGTTGTGAAACAACTACATCTCTTAGAACAAATGACTTACTCCTTAAGGCTTCAGAAAGAGTTGGGTATAATAAGATGGGAGAAATGGACAATGTACTTAACTAGAGAAACGGCCCCAGAGTGAACCTGGCCCACATCTATCCGGCTAAAGAACACTAGATATTTCCTGCTAAATAATATAAAAATCTGAAATTGTAACATGTAAACTGCTTTGATGTTCAACTCACGACCTCATGTTTGTTTATTTACTTTCTTATTATTTTCTTGTTATTCCGCACTTCTTTTTATTTTATGTTTTTTTATTTTAACATGTCAAATTGAAAACTCAAAAATAAAAAGTTTAAAAAAAAAAAAAAAGGTCTTGGTTCTCCAGGGCGCTTACTGAAGCCACGTCGGGGAGCGCCTGAAATATTCAAAAATTGAACTATTGAAGACTGTATATGGGATAAAACCTCAGTGACTGTGTAATGGTGTCTTGTTTTGCTGGGTGGGCAACGCGTGCCGTTTCTACTGGAGGACCAGGTAAACCAGGGAGTCTCCGATGTCCACGGTGAGGCCGTTGTCCGCCATGGTGACCCGCTTGTCGTCCAGGTTGATGCTGAACACAGACTTGTCCGAGACGGGCAGCTTGCCCTCCTCCTCGCGGCCCAGGACGGGAAGCCGCCGGGGGCCCATGACTGGGTCCTCGTAGCGCATCAGCTTCACCCTGGACGGGTCTTTTATAAGTCTGTTGACTTTGGCGAGTCGGCGAACCACGCTGTCTCGGTCGTCCCCTTGTCGAATGTCAACCTTCGTGGAGAACAGGCCGTTGAACGGCTGGGGGTTGATGAAGGACACAGACACGCCGGGCTCTGTTCTGAAAAAGCTGAAGAGTTTCCCTGGGCAACAGTCCTCCTTCACCTTGTCGTCGCCCTCGGACGCTGGCAGCACGTCGATCTGATCCAGCTCCAGGGAGTTGGTGAGATACACCAGGTTCTTCTCCAGAACGTCAGCCTCGTCAAACTCCAGCTGCAGATCCAGGACCCTGGAGCCGTTCTTCTCCAGTTTCTCCTTGATCATAGCTACGAAGGGCATGGCTCTTTTCATGTATTTCTTGAGCTCCGGCAGGGCTCCCAGCTCAGCGGCAATCACCTTGTTGTCTGGAAGGACTCCGTTGTTACTCTCGTAGTATTTGCCCAGTAGTGACAAGGCACTGTGCTGCCAGGGAGGGTAACACTTGGCCACGTAGATGGTAGCATGAGAGGGCTTGGTTGGAGGCTTGGAATCTCCTTTCTTGTTCTTGGGCGGCAGCATGTAGTCCTTGAGGCGCAGGCGGAGGTCGTGGGCAGTCTCCATCAGGTACTGGGAGGAGCGGATGAGGATCTCGTCGACGGGACCCGCCGCCGGCCACGACGCCTTCATCAGAGAGGTGGGCTTCCCCAGGAGGCCCCAGGTGTACTCGCAGAGGTGTGGGCAGATGGGAGCCAGCAGCAGGGTCTGTCTCTCGATGAACTGGAAGACCAGGTCTCTGTGCATGCCCTCGATGGCCAGCTCACGGTACTTGTCCTTGGCTGCCTGGAATTCAAAGAAGCCGCTCTTCAGCGCCTCCTTGTACATCATCCTGTCGTAGTGTTGCTCTGTCTTCAGGATGCCTGCGTTCATCTCACTGGAGAACACTCTGTCGTTGAAGGTGTCGGCAGGGCCCGTCCTCAGGCTGTTCTGGTTGGCGATCATCTCCTTCACCCACTCCACCCAGGTGTAGAG
Source organism: Benthosema pterotum (assembly GCA_039105355.1). Taxonomy (NCBI): domain Eukaryota; kingdom Metazoa; phylum Chordata; class Actinopteri; order Myctophiformes; family Myctophidae; genus Benthosema; species Benthosema pterotum. The sequence continues at coordinate 41,107,809 of CM076982.1, read as the reverse complement.
GCGCAGGACGCCCGCGTCCGCCATGGTCTCCACGAAGTTGGCGTCCTCCACTGTGTCGCCAGCGTCGGCCAGGGCCAGACGCATGCCGTCTGCTGAGAACTTCTCAATAGCTTGTCGGAGGGTGAGGAAGTTTCCTGTCGATTTGGACATCTTCTCAGAGTTGAGCAGCAGGTGTCCGTTGGCGCGCACCGCCTGTGGCCACTTCCCGCTGTCCTTTGGCCACATGGCCACGTGGTTGTAGAGGTAGTAGGACAGGTGGTTTGGCACCAGGTCTTTGCCAGACACGCGTACGTCCACGGGACACCAGTACTCAAACTCTCTCCGCAGCTTCTGCAGGTGTTCCTTGGGGATGTCCGTCTTGGGGAACGGCGACGACTTGAAGAAGATGAAGTCCCACACTTCTCTGGTCATCTGCTCTGGCCTGATGCCCAGCGGGGACGGCCCCTGTCCATTGAGCACGCCGCCCTGCAGGAGGTGAGCCACGGTGTAGTACGCCATGTAGATGGTGGAGTCCGACAGAGACTCGATCAACCACTTCTGGTCCCACGGCAGACGGGTTCCGAGGCCGTATGTGCGAGAGCAGGCGTGCTCCTGGAGCCAGGACAGTGTCGCTTCAAAGTTCTTCCTCGTCTCCTCGCAGAACGTCTCCAAAGACTTGAGCGCATATTCGGCCTTCTTCTTCCACTTCGCGTTGCCATAGTCCAGGTACCACTGGTCACAGAGTGCCACGACACACTCGTCGGCTGACCGAGACGTGACCTGCTTTTCAGGCTCCATGTAGATCAGGGCCTCTCCCTTGTCTATCAGCATCTTCTGGATGTGTTTCTTGACATCCTGGACTTTCTCCTTCGCCTCGGCCAACTTCTCTCTGTCATTCTGGCTCTGAATCTTCAGCATCACCACCTGAATGATATGAATGATGGGAACTGGCTCAAAAGGCAACACCATCTTGTCTTCAATTCCATACATCACCCTCAGGGCCCGTTTCTTCTTGATGTCTCTGAGAGCGGCGAGGTCGTCGGGAGCGTCCGAAGGAACGCAGGTCACCACCCCGGTACCTTTGTCCTCCTTGATGGTCAGCATGGGAAGAGCATAGATGACCTTGTAGGAGGTCAGAGGAGCACTCAGGGCACAGCCCAAAATATCCTGTCCCAGCATCTCCATGATGACCGGTGGGTCCACGCCGTCCTCCTTGGTGATGCCCTGGTAGCCCATGTTCCTGGCAGACCTCCTGGTGCTGATGAACACGTCGCCACCGGCCGTCTCGAACGCCACGTACTTCATGTCCGGTCTCACCCAGCAGTTGGTCTGGCCGAACATGGTCTCTGGCCTCAGGGTGGCCGCCACCAGGTAGATGTTCTTCCCTTTCAGAGCGTTGCTGTAGAACACTTTGGTCTTGAATTTAGCCGGGTAGGGCTCGTCGATCTTCATCTTGATGAGAGTGTACTCTTGCGGTCCGACTCCCTCTCCAGTCTGCCTGTCGTGGTCCATGCACGGCTGTCCATCCTTAGGTGAGTAGATGGTGTACCTTTTACCAAACTTGATCTTCCCCCTCTCCTTCAGAGTGACGAACTGCCATCTGACGAAGGAGTCATAGAAGGGGTTGACGTCTGTGGTGATGAACGAACGCCTCCAGTCCACCTTGACCCCCATGTCTTTGAGGTCTTGGACGGCCAGAGGAGGAAAGTAGTCCAGCCAGTGTTCAGCGTTGGCAAACTTGACAATGTCCTTGTCCTCCAGCCCCAGGGACTTCATGATGTCCCACTGGAACTTGGAGCCGCCGGCCTTGGCTGCCGCTTTGCTCTTCTTGCCCTTGGACTTGTCCTTGATGATGATTTCATCAGCAATCTTGGGCTTCTCCTCCTCTCCTTCCTCCTCCTCTGGGAAATGCGGCGGGTTTCCATACACCTCCATCTCTCTCTTCAGCTTGTCTGCACAGGCTTTGATGGGCATCCCTGTGCAATGCAGCCCAAACGGAAAGAGACATGTCTTCCCTTTCATACGCTGGTATCCAACACCAAACTCACACTTGGACATACTGAATGTGTGGCCTAGATGCAGCTTTCCATTCATGTATGGGTAGGGGAAGGTGACCAGGTACTTATTTTTGTTTGAGGGTTCTCCAATAGTAGTCGGCGCATCACACTCAAACGTCTTCTCCTGGTCCCATTTCTTCTGCATCTCCACCTCGATCTTCCTCAAGAAGTCCAACTTGGCTGTTCCCTTCCGCTCCGTCATTTTGATCCCGAGACGTTGAGTTCCTTTGCAGTTTTAATTCACAAACACACATACAGACAGACACAACTACAAGTTCACAGTAGTGTAAAACCCACGCGACGGCAGCCAACTCCACCCATTTTCAACATTTTAATATATTATCATTAATATACCTTAGAGATGTTGTGTGGACATGAAAGTAAGTACATCCTGATGACATCATCAAGATGTATTTCACCATGTACCCGCTATGACATCATCAATTTCTTTAGAAACACAGAACGAGGGGACCTTTTTATCATGTCCACACAACATCTCTAAGGTATATTAATGACATATTAAAATGTTGAAAATGGGTGGAGTTCCCCTTTAAGAACTCTCCACTTCTACCTTATACCCACTGACCCAGGATGTTATTATGATGCTACGTCCATGTTTTAGTTTTTGTAGCTGTAATTGAGCACTCAGCAGAAACGGTTGCATGTCCATGATGATGCATTGGCCATCTCAATGCATGCGTCATGGCTGGACGCTGTGCTGAGAATACTGCTTTGAATGGAAGCGAATGGAGTGGAATAATGCAAAACACATTCGCGGCCAAAGGAACGCTGCAAGGTAACAAAGTCTCGGCGTGATGATAACAAACACCGTTGTACAAACCCGTATTTATAGGAAGTCTTTTAATTAGCTATAGTTTACGTCAGGGGTTTTCAACAGGTGGTCCGGGGACCACCAGTGGTCCTTGAGAGGGTTCCAGGTGGTCCCCAGGATAAATGATGGAAAGTTGGTTAACCAGATGTAACTCTTGAGAGTGTAAAAATGAAACCAAATGGACCCTTGCGGGTCCATTTGGTTTCATTTTCACACACTCAAGAGTTAACATATTCATCATCTGAATTAGCACCCAACTAAGAAGTCTACACTGTCTTGTTTGGAAAATCCAGCCTGGAATTGTGAACAAAACCCAAAGAATTCTGTAGTTTCAAGTCTTTGGGGCTAAAATGACATCAAATGGTGGTCCGTGGCTCAAATTCTGAATAAATAGTGGGCCCTGGTATCAAAAAGGTTGAAAACCCCTGGTTCACGTATGAATTGAATTGTAGAAAGCAGCAAAAGAGTTAAACGTGCCTCTCAGTGGGTGAGTTGGACAGCTTGCCGTAGCTGAATGATGGAGTGGGCGGGGCTTAGCAAAAATGGCTAATCACGACGGACAGATGGAAGCATTGTGGAGCATCCAAATGATCCAAGGCGTCTTGGATCTCACGGTATTCCCACAGCGCTGTGATGATGAGGGGGAGCCCGGCGGGGGGCCGTGAGGAGCCCGCCTGCCATTTTAATGGCCACTTACTCCTCTGCTTCTTATCTTCACGACTTTGATGGAGGTTCATGACTGATGTCATTTAGTTAAATGCCAAGCAGAGTGCCGTTTGATTATGTGCCCGCGTGTGCGTTCCCTGTGTGTGTGTGTGTGTGTGTGTGTGTGTGTGTGTGTGTGTGTGTGTGTGTGTGTGTGTGTGTGTGTGTGTGTGTGTGCGTGCGTGCATGTGCGCGTTTGGGCTCCAACCAAAAAAAAGTACCGGTACTTATTTTTTATCTCTTACTCGCCCCATGAATCCTTGGAAATTGGGATCATGGAGCGTTTCTCTGCAAATAATGAAATATTTTCCACCAGCGCTGCTGTGATAGGACTCGTAGGGAGACCAACGCAAAGCCTAGTACGTAAAAATAAACACCAAAACAACAATTATTTGTATTGTACTTTTAGTATTGATAAAATCGCATCCAGGTTTTGAAAAACAAAAAAATATATTTTTTGATCCACAACATGGATGGATCTAGATGGATCTAGATGGATCTAGATGGATCTAGATAGATAGATAGATAGATAGATAGATAGATAGATAGAAAGATAGAAAGAGAGAAACAAACAAACATATCCCACATAGCAGACGGGTCTGGCCCAAACGCGGCTTCAATCCGGCACCTCTGGCCTACATCTGGCAATGGCAAGCGGTATGTCAACCGGACATGGGCCAGGTCTGGCAATGGCGGCACCGTTTACATGATGGCATGCCACATATGGGCCAGTTGTGGTTTGCTATATTTGGCCCAGATATAACCATATATGAAGTGGGCCACATACATTTTGGGGGTATGTGGCCCAGGTATAGATTATATGAACTGGGCCGCATACATTTTGGGTGTATGTGGCCCAGATATAGATTATATGAACTGGGCCACATACAATTTGGGTGTAGGTGGCCCAGATATAGATTATATGAACTGGGCCACATACAATTTGGGTGTATGTGGCCCAGATATAGATTATATGAACTGGGCCACATACACTTTGGGTTTATGTGGCCCAGATATAGATTATATGAACTGGGCCACATACACTTTGGGTTTATGTGGCCCAGATATAGATTATATCAACTGGGCCACATACATTTTGTGAGTATTTGGTCCAGATATAGCGATATTTGAACTGGGCCACATGCATTTTGAGTGTATTTGGCTCACACTAGCTTTATATTAACAGGCCCACATACATTTTCTATGTGTTTGGCCCATCTATAGCATATATTAGCTGGCCCACTTATGTTGAACCAGTGGTGGGAAGTAATATGTTCAGATGAATTCATGTTTTTGATCAGATCTAGATAACTCAACAGAGAAGCAACCTCTCTCTCTCTGGAGGGGCACCGTTGGATTCAGCGGGAAAGGTCCTTTCCGATGACATGTCACTCGGACACTTTACGCGTAGTTTAAAAATCGACGCTTTTACACCAATTAGTGTGCCAATTAAGCACTTCCCAAGGTCCGGGAGCAACGGGAGTGGCACCGTTGGATTCAGCGTCTAAAAGTAAGTCAAGAATTGTCCTATTCGTTTTGAAAAAGAGTAAAGTCGTTTGGGCACATGTTTAAACGTACTTGGCCCCACCCACAAGCGTCGGAGGGGGGAGTAATGCAGGTGCACGCGTTCAGCTCGTAGAGACGCACGCGCTGATATGTGGTTCCTTGCACACGGTCGCACCGCTCAAAAGTTAGGTTTTTGACTTTGACGGGCTGTAGCTCCACCCCCAAAGGTCAACATGCGGAGCTTTCTGAGTCCGTCTCGACGAGACGAACAGTTTGGTGTATGGCACTTGTCTGTGCGACTCTTTCTTCATATCAATCTCCACTTTCTGGGAGGTATTAGAGTTGTGAACTCTTACCCCATATCGAAGGCCAAGTTGAATTTTGAAAATTCTGAGATTCTCTCATAGGCTTATCGGCCTCTTTGAGTGAAGCACTATGACGCTGGCCCCATGTGTCTGCGACTTTCCGTTGCCGAGTTATAGAGCAAAATGTGGAAAAAAACAGGATTTTTTGCTGCCCTGGCCGTGTAACGCGGACTCTCGCGAACAACGACGTCTGACTCAGTTTTCCATGGCCTTTCAGGGAAAAATAGGAAAAAAATCCTTCTTACTCAGAACATGGACAAACGGGACTTCCGATTCAAACAAATGGCGATTTAAAGCACTTCCTGTGCTCCGATTTCAAAACAAACTGCGGATCCTGAATCAGCGTCGAAAAGTAAGTCAGAAGACACTTTTGGGTTATTTTGGTGTTTTAAAAAAAAAAAAAAAAAAAACGATGTTTCGTGACCTCCAGTCACTGTTAACCTTTGGGGGTTAACAGTGTCTGACCATCTGACCTGGCTATACTCCAACATGGATGGGGACTTGGAACGGATTAAAAAAAAAAAAAACAGCGTTTTTATGGCAAAACGGCACTTTCCCAACGTCAGAGAGAGTGGTACCGTTGGATTCAGCGGGAAAAATACTTTCCGATGACATGTCACTCCGACACTTTACGTGTACTTTGAAAATCAACCTCATAGGGAGGGCCTGTGGGCCGAGCTGGGTTTGTCCGCATTGTAATCATCTTCATATGAATTATTTTACAAAAGTCTATGAGAAAAATGAATGGGGAAAACACTTCTGGAGGATGGATGGATGGATGGATAGATAGATACGTGAAAGAAAGAAAGAAAGAAAGAAACAAACAAACAAACAAACAAACAAACAAACAAACAAACAAACAACATGAAAATACTGCTGTCATTTTTAAGTTTATAACAGTCCCTCTTATGCAGTGGTGTAGTGGAGGGGACGGAGTCCCCCCCACTTCTCACATCTAAAATATATTTTGGGCAAAAGTAGGCCTATGTTTTTTTCTTGTCATTTTTATGGATACGATTAGGCATTGTAAACAAAACCTTCTCAACATGCTATAATTAGTTCCCCCATTCTGTGTTTCCTAGAATTGGAGGGCTGAAAAAATCATATTAGCATGGTGAAATACATCTTCATGATGTATTTCACCATGCGTTTCATCATGTTAATGAGTTTCCTTTTTTTCTGAGAGTGTACAAAAGGAACCAAATGGACCCGCTATGGTCCATTTGGTTCACATTTGTACACTCTCAGAAAAAAAAAATGGGTGGAATTCCCCTTTAAGAGGCGTCCCCCCACTTCTAAAAGTACCACTACAACACTGCTCTTATGGATGCAGGCAAATAAGATTCCCTCAAAGTTATCATTATTGCTGTATTACAAATATATTCAATAATATAACAGTATGGGCATGCGCGTGTGCGCGCGTGCGCGCGCGTGTGCGCGCGTGTGCGCACGAACGGGTTCAAACTCCGCCACTCGATCTGATTGGCTGAGGAATACATCTTCCACCAATGAACAGGCGCATGGCTGGTGCGCATGGCTGGTGCGCGTGACAGCGCGGTTTGAAATGAAAGTGAAAACAACTGCCAGCTACCATAGCGCATCGTTCAGCTGTTGTCACATTAGCGTCGGCGTCGCAGGAATATTTTAATATCGCATCGCCACCAAGCTCCCGTTTTCATCAACATGTACAACGAGGGAGTATGCAGAAAAGGTAAGATTAATCTGTTGTCTTTAAATCACAACTGTGTAAACACGAAGCTGGCTAGCTAGGGTCCACTTGGTTTCATTTTTACGCTCTCATCATGTGAATTATCCCAAGTCTACACAACTAGAGAATGTAAAAGATTAATGGTCATTTTGATCTGTATGTTGACTGTTTTGGCTCTGAAATGCCTGGATTGTGGACAAAAGTAAATCTTCGTTTTGGGTCTGTGGGGCTAAAATGCCAGTAAATGGTGGTCCGTGGCTCAAATGCTGAATAAATAGTGGGCCCTGGTATGAAAAAGGTTGAAAACCACAGGAGCTAGCTAACTTGTTTTTCAACCACTAGCTCGCCCTGGTCAATATTATTGAACAGGGGTTTTCAACAGGTGGTGCAGGGACTCTTGCGGGTCCATTTGGTTTCATGTTTACACAGATAAAATATTCACCATACCATCTAAATTAAGTCTACACAACTAGAGATTGTAGAACAGGGGTTTTCAACAGGTGGTCCGGGGACCACCAGTGGTCCTTGAGAGGGTTCCAGGTGGTCCCCAGCTAAGATGTTTAACCAGATGTAACTCTTGAGAACATAAAAATGAAACCAAATGGACCCTGGCGGGTCCATTTGGTTTCATTTTTACACTCTCAAGAGTTAAAATATTCATGTGAATAGTCCTAATCTACACAACTAGAAGATTAATGGTCATGGACAGAAGCAAAGGAAATCTTTAGTTTGGGGCGTCTGTGGGGCTAAAATGTCCTCAAATGGTGGTCCGTGGCTCAAATGCTGAATAAATGGTGGGCCCTGGGATGAAAAAGGTTGAAAACCACTGTTGTAGAACATTAATGGTCATTTATATCTGTATGTTTGTCTGTTTTGTTTCCTAAATCCAGCCTGGAATTGTGTACAAAAGCAAAGTAAATCTTTAGTTTTGGGGTCTATGGGGCTAAAATGTCATCAAATGGTGGTCCATGGCTCAAATTCTGAATAAATAGTGGGCCCTGGTATGAATAAGGTTGAAAACCACTAGCTAAACTAGCTAGATGTCTAAACCAGGGGTTTTCAACATTGGAGCAGGGACCACCAGTGGTCCCTGAGAGGATTCCAGGTGGTCTGCAGGCTAAATGATGGAGAAAAAGTTTGCAAACCACTGCTAGAGAACTTGCACAGTTGCACACCAAGCCCACATTAACTACAGGACAGTTAGCATGAACCATGGGTCCACATTTTGTATGAGATATTTGGGTAATTGGAATTAAAAATGGAACCAGTGGTATTAACTGTTTTAATAGTGAAATAACACAGCACACAGTACTGTATGTTGTTCCAGTTGCATCATTTTGTTTGCTGTCTGCTTTAGTCCTTCCACGACAAACCTCTTTGCCTAAAATACCAAATCTACAAGCTCATAGTTTGTGTAGATCTTTGGCTAATGTTCCCCTCTGCATATGGATGCTATGAGGCGCAAGTTAAAAAGTTCATGCCACTGTAATAATAATGTGCCATACACTTTCAATTGGCGACAGTCTGGACTGCAGCCAGGTCAGTCTGGTAGATGTACTCTTTTACTATGAAGTCTTGTTGTAACAGGTGCAGAATGTGCGCTTTGGCATTATCTTGGTGAATTAATTTCAGGGATGTTCCTGAAAAAAGGCATTGCTTGGATGGCAGTATGTGTTCCAAACTTGCTCCAAAATCTGGATGTGCCTTTCAGCATTGATGGTGGCTGTCACAGGTGTGTAAGTTGCCCATGCCATGGCCAATAACACACTAACTTACTAACTTACTAACAATCTGGATAGTCTCTTTTTCCCAGAGGACATGACATCCATAATTTCCACAAAAAAAGTTGAAATGTGGACTCCTCAGACCACTGAAGACTTTTCCAATTTGTGTCTGACCATTTCAAATGTTATTGGACCCAGAGAAGGAATTTTTGGTTGTTTTTGTGTTGTTGATGTAAGGCGTTTGCTTTGCATGGTAGAGTTTTAAATTGCAGTCAAAGATGTAGCGACAAATTGTGAAAACTGACAATGGTTTTCTGACAGTTCCCGAGTCCACACAGAACAACCAGTTCACATGTGGAATGTTCCAAAAGCGTTATTTCTGCATTCATCAACTTTTCCAGTCTTTTGTTGCCCCTATCCCAACGTTTTTGAAACGTGTTGCAGGTATCAAATTCAAAATGAGCAAATATTTGCACAAAAACAATACGTTTATAAGTTTGAACATTAAGTATCTTATCTTTGTAGTATATACAACTAAATATAGGTTGAAGATGATTTGTAAATCATTGTACTCCATTTGTATTTACATTTTTCACAATGCGCCAAATATTTTGGAATTGGGGTTGTATAATTAGAGATTATGATTATAATTTTATAATAAAGAATGCTTGTGCTTGTTGCTTTTCTTTGTACAGTAACTGCCAGCACCCTCCCAGCAGCACCAGGACAATGCAGAACCCATGATGGTGATGTAATTATTTATTATTCAGAGTAATAGTAGTGATTCCTTGTATATGTAACCCAGCCAACCTGGCAATCATATACCTCATATATGACAGTGTAGCCCACCAACCTGGCAACCCACATGACAGTTCTCACTCACTCCACTCCTACCTCCACCCTCCATTGCAAGATGACCGGAATGTTTGCCAGATTGCATTTGGTTGTACAACAAATAGAATGTGAAACTGACTTAGCTCTGGTCCAGAGCGCCACTACTTCTGAGTCTGACTAGCATTGGAGCTCTGCTCTTCTCCGTGCAATCGGCCATTACTGCCACCGACCAGCCTCTCTTCTCTAGTGGATATATAAAGAACGTTTTTCCTACTCACCAAAACAAACACGTCTTGTGTCATTAAAAAGCCTATTTACCTTAGTGTTGGCACTCTGAGCCCCCCGCCACACGGATAAAATGGACTTTTTGGCCAGAACGCAAACGTTTTTCCACTGGAAAAACAACCAGGATTTGCGCCCTCTACCAATAATGCCAGTAAAAAACGATCGCGTTCTGGCCAAAAAGTCCATTTTATCCGTGTGGTGGCTCTTTATATATCCACTCCAGAAGAGAGGCTGGTCGGGTGGAGTAATGGCCGATTGCACGGAGAAGAGCAGAGCTCCAATGCAAGTCAGACTCAGAAGCAGTGGAGCTCTGGACCAGAGCTAGAACTGACTTAAACACCTGGCCCTCCAGGCCAGGTTTTTTGTGACCCAGAAAGGAACCACACCTTGGATGGTTCTGGAACCAGCCGGTTTAGAACCTGGCGAGCAGACAGAGTAGTAGGTAGTAGTAGGTGATCTGGTTCTCTCTCTAGGAGAAAGAGACTGACTTTCAAAGACTGATTCAGACTGACTTTGAACTGGACTTAACCAACCCCCCATTTTGTTTTTATTATTACTTAATTTATTCGTTGTGCTACTAGTTACATATAGAGTTGAGCATTCCCGCCCCCTTTTGATGTTGCCCCTGTTCCAGAAATAGCCCATTCATCCCCATTCATTTTTCACATAGACTTTTCACAAATGATTCATATAAAGATGATCACGCCGTGGACAAAGCCAACTCGGATTGTGACAAATCATGACAATCTTTTGGGACATCAATTTCCAGGATGAAAAACAAAACAACAAAAGTGTTGTATCCTGCCATTATTTACTTCTTGCTAATATTGTATTGCATGATAATAATGTGGTGATTGTCATTATTTGTCACAACCCAAGTTGGCTTTGTCCGTGGTGTAATCGTTTTTATATTAACCATGTTAATATTAACCATGGGACTGCCCAGCTCTATATAGAGCTACTGTATGTGGTAAGGGCGCCAGTTCCAGGACTCGAATTCCCTGTTCATTTTCCTCGCCTTTCAAAATTGATTTGTATAAAGATGATTAAGCTGCAGACATAGCCAGGTTGCAAAATAATTACTTAAATAATTAATTAAATAACCAAATAATTGGTTAGAAAAAGAAAAAGGCAAAAACACTTTTTGTTTAGTTTTTCCTCTTTCAAATACTGTAAATGGGGGGTTCTGGAACTGGCCCTCTGACATCACCGTGGAGCTCTATACAGTACAGAACGGAACACAAAAAAGTTACCGGTAGTGTCATTTCTGTTTCAGATTTTGAAGCTCCTGCCTAATCAAGCTGAAGCATGCTGCGTGATCTCTGGGCAGTGATAAGTCTACATTTGGTGAGCATTTTTTCACATAAACCTATCAACAATGTTATTGTAACACCATCATGAACAGAATTTGTTCTTACCATGCTGTTGACTAACTTCTTAATCTTAATTTGTTTTTACAATACAACAATAGGGTGAACTGGTAGTTTTTCCCTTTGATTCCTATGAGTAATGGCTTGGCATTGAACATATAATATTAATGAACATATAATAATGACTGCACTATTCGCGTTGTTCTTTTTCTCTCTCCCATGCAGGTTAAAGAGCTACACCCTGTTATCCCGGAGAGGGACATCTCGAGCAGTACCAGCAGGAGCAGTGTCCTGACAGCTAGTGGCTTCTTCATTTCATCTAACCATCTAACCACCAACAGTCATGGATTCACTGTTTGACTCACAAAGAGGCAGTGTGAAAACGCCATGGAAAGGTCCCAGAAGAAAAGACAGTCAACGGAATTTTAAGTACGTTTTCTTTTTTTATGATCTCCACCCCCTAAAAAGGGTGGAAAGACAAGAGATTTAAAGACTTCATTTCTTCCCTTTATCTTTAATGTGATTCTCACTGTTACATCGCCGATTTCTTTGAAGCATCTGAATATCTGGGTATTTTGATCTTCTCTGTACATGTTTTCTGTTGCAATATTACAACGGTGTACTATAATTCCTTAAGTTAAGCCATTTTCATTCTGTTGATGGGAACTATAGAACAGGTTGATCATGCAGACTTGCTTTCACATTGGTCATCTCTGGTGAACCAAAATGCAAATGTACAGTTTATTTACCTAGCAAACCTTTCAGGTCCATTATGGAATATGCCATGTTTTTGTTTTGGAACTATTCCAGTAGTAATCATTGCTGTTTGTTAGAGTTGGGGTCTTTCCTGTGTCTTACAGAGCTAGATATGGTCACAACCCCTTTTACTGAATAAACTCACTTGCTGTTAGAATAGAGAAATTATTTTTTAAATTAGTTTTAGGTTGTTATTGTTGAATACAATGCAGTTATTTCTTCAGATATCCCTAATTAGGTCCTATTGGGTTGTTGATATTCTTCTATATTTTTATATTCAGACCCTCAGAAATATTGGACAGAGATAATACTCCTCAGATAATACTCCCCAATACTCCTAAAATGTGGACAAAGTGGTCAGATGGTTGAATGTTGTACAGACAGGTTAGGGGAAACCAAAAAGCAGAAACACAAAATGACATGCTTTAGAGAATCCTTAAACATGTTTATCTAGTCTATAGGGTAGCAATTACAGTGTTTGACAGTAGCAGGGATCTCTTCTGCACTTAAGTAACACAAATGTAAATGTCACATTGCAATAGAAATTTATCCACAGGAGAAATAACACTGAGCTTCAAATTTAGTGCTTCAATTTTGAAAAACATGTATTTTATCTTTGCTAAGAACTGGACAGATATGGAGACCGCTGTTACTGAACAAACGCGGGTAAAGATTGCTGTCTGAATATACCATGTACAGGTCCGTCTCAAAGAATTAGCATATTGTGTACATTTGTAGAAGTTTTTTTTCTTCCATAATATAATACAAAAAGTGAAACTTTCATATATTCTCAATCAATTGTGCATTACGTGAAGCATTTAAAAAACTTTTATTGTTTTAATCTTGATGATTACGGTCTACAGCTCACGAAAACCCCCAAATCTCAATGAATTAGCATATTTTTTACCAGACCACTAAACATTATGTTTTAAACGACATAAAGAAATGTCGACCATCTGAAAAGTATATTAATGTTGATGAGTTATGGAAGCCCAGTTTTGCTTTGATAACGCCGTAAAGTAATTTGTATTGTTCAGTCTTATGTCCCACACCTTTCTCTTGACAATACAACCCAGAATCTCTGTGGGGTTAAAGTCATGAAAGTCAGTTGCAAAACTGGGCTTCCATAACTCATCAACAGAAAACTTTTACACAATATGCTATTTTTTAGAAGGTCCTGTATGTAGTGGGCTGTTGAAATGCATTTCAAGGATTATGTGGTGAGCCTTCCATGCGTTGAATCACTTGTGACGAAGTGCGTCAACATACAACAGGACAGGCTTATTTTGTATTTAAAGAGATATTTCACTTTTATCAAAATATAATTTTAATGTCACCTCAATCTTATGTAAATTAAAGAGATTATAAGTTGCATGATATCATCTATTTTTTAATAATTACTTCAAAATAAATAGAATTGATTAATAGCAAAACACAGTTGGGTATTTGATTATTCTATCATGGTTAAAATTGATTTGTATAGGAAGGGGGGGTAGAATGAATACCAAATATCTAATTACTGAATCCAAAAACTTAAATATTCTCATCTTGAAAGTGAAATATCCTTTTATTCATTTTGTTTTTTATTTGTTGTAAAATATTTGTATTAACCCGTTCAGGACAGGCACCCTGTGCTACCAGCTTGTATGTCTCTATTTGTGGTGCAGATCTTTGAATATATATTATATTGCTTCAGAGTAACCGTAAGAATCAGCCTCAGTCCTAAATGGGTTAAAGGAAAATGCTTTATTTGTTAAGGTTCTGTAAAAATATTTCTCTGTGTATGTAATAGATTTCGAATTTCAAATGGAACTGTAAAGTGTGGAAATTAAATGTTTTAAACATGTAAATTGAGTATTTATTTACAGAATTGTAATTACTAAAGTATCCCTTTTAGGTGTAAGTGCTCTAGGCAAGAATAGAAGGACCAGCTGGCCTTGTTTTGGCCTAACAGTCGGCCAGCCGAGCCATGGACCCTTACCCCAAGGGGGCCAGACGTAGGGGCCAGCTGTGGACACACTGTTCTGACCAAACACTGGAATGGAACAGTTTCCCACAGCTGGGCCATGTCCGGTTCATGTCCGACCCGGCTCTGGCATACCACAGCCGGGCCTTGTACCTGCCGGCGAACCGTTGCCGCATCTGGGCCGAATGTAAGGTATGGGCCAGCTGTGGACCTACTGTTCTGGCCCAGCTCTGGGTAGGACGGTATGGGCCAGCTGTGGACACACTGTTCTGGCCCAGCTCTGGGTAGGACGCTATGGGCCAGCTGTGGACACACTGTTCTGGCCCAGCTCTGGGTAGGACGCTATGGGCCAGCTGTGGACACACTGTTCTGGCCCAGCTCTGGGTAGGACGCTATGGGCCAGCTGTGGACATACTGTTCTGGCCCAGCTCTGGAACAGAGCAGTTTTTACACAGCTGGCCCATGTCTGGTCCATGCCCGGCCCGGCTGTGTTATGCCGGTGCCGGCCCCTATACCTGCCGGCGAACCGTTGCCGCATCTGGACCAAGCGTAAGTGGATCATGTGGGCCAGAACTGGGCCGCACCAATTTTGCTATGTGGGTACATTTGGGAGAGTTTGGGTGAAGCATTTCTAGATGGTTTAAAATAAAGAAAATATCAGAGGAATGTAAGATGCATTTAGGAGAACATTGCTGCGTGAGAGCCATTGTGCAACACCGATTTGAGCGAGTCCTTTGAGCGATCCTATTTTTTAAAATGCTCCCCACACGCAAATGTTGTGTTGTCAGTGCTGTTGCATCATACTCACTCAGGTGGATAAAGACATTAACGTGGTGTCACTCAGTCAGGTGTGTACCTGTGAATGAAGATATTACATAGCAGAAGGGAAATTAAAGCGCACGCTCTTGCCTCGCATATTCGAGCTACAGTAGTCAGCCCTGAATATCCCTTCACACAGTGTTTAATGCTATGTATCGCCAAACCGATTGCACCCTCTGATATCAACACTGTCGCCATTTAGCTCTTCGCTAAGTCCCTCCCCAATCTGTCTTTGGCCAATAAGATCGTTAGTAGAACCAGGGAAGCATGACCTGCATACTAGCAACGGTTGCTAAACTATGTGGATTGGCATTGTACAGTGACTTAAACCCCGCCTCAAAGGGTGGGGTTTTGAGAGGACGCTAATTGTGTTGTGTATAATACATTTATTTAGAGATTATTTATTTGGGGCTTCAAAATTGGGGCTTCAAAATAACGTTAAATCAGCATGCTAGTTGGCACGTAAGGGGAGATCACAGTGGGTTAACAGCGTGTTTCTAGTTTCCACTCCGTCGCTGCCTTGCTCATGTTGACGTGGGCAAGCATGTGTGAGACCCGTGACACCCCGTGACAGTTTCACACAATCAGCGCATCACCTTCTCACTTTTGTTGAAAACGAATTCATAGATTTCATGTAGCGAGGAGGAGCTGCATTTATTCCAAATAATAAAAAAAGGAATGATTCGGATGGAAGGTGGCAAATATCAGGCCATCTGGTGTCACAAAAAAAAAACTTCTCTTAAAAAAATAGTTTGACACCTCGCTTTTTAGCTGACGACGTACCGAATAATGTTCAGGAAAGAATAGAAGAGGCGCTGCTTCCCAACTGTGGCTGATGCAGTACTTATGCAACATGGCTTGCATTTTCTAAGGGGAACTTGTGTGCAGCTTAGCCTGTTGTCTTCTCCTCACAGTTGGACCCGTTCTGCCTATAATGAGAACACAGTGTGTGAGTGGTTGTGAGTCAGAGAGCCTCTCTCTCTGTCTCTCTCTCTGCCAGGGTGGTGACGCATATAGGAAGGTGACGACTGCCACTGCCGCGCTGTAGCTGACAGTAATTAACATCGGTAGGATACCCAAAGCCAACCTGCCAAACATACACCCACTCACAGGCGCATACAAAATGACATTGCCCAAGAAACAAACCATAGGCCACATGGGAATAGAGCATTCTATTTTTTTAAGGGCCAGGAAACATAATACACAGCAGTGTTCATTTAACTGTGTTAACACAGATAACACAGTGATAATCATCCTGCATACAACATACATTTCATTGGCACACAATATGTGTCCAACATTAGGCCTGCCTGCATAGAAGTAAAAGTAGAATATTATGAATCCCAACCGATTATCATGAGAATCCTTTCAGGCGATGGGATGGCAATTCGAGAGACAGCTCTACGCCGAACCCTACCACACACGACACATGGACTGTTTGTTTACAATAGTCATTCAGCACAGCCACTTTACTGCTACCATATAATGTTTACTTATACCATATAATGTGTTCATGATGATTGAGTTTAAACCAAGTAATACAGTATACTGTCTGGATGCCAGAATGGGATTAAAAAGTATTTGACTGTAATCAAGGCACCTGTGTTTGTGGAGGATGATTCAGAAACGGCATAAAAACAACTCATCTTATATTTTATTTTATGCATGTGATAGTGGATACGTCATCACACAGCATGTTTACGTTTGCAGGAAGTTATAAAAAAAAACAATTTTTATTAAGTTTTGATATACAAATTCACATTTTTTTCGTGCCATGCATTGTCGGCCGCAGACCACAGATGTGAACCAAACATGTGGAAAAACATATTTTTTTCAATTCACTGGTCCTTTAATTAAAACTACATAGATGTGCGACACTTGAAAACTCGGAAGAGGAAGAATCAGTGGGGGGTTGGTGAGCACTAATCCACCGTGAACCAACTTAATTCATTTCAAAGGAGCTTTATTGGCATGAGAAAACAACCGCTTACACGCTCAGAACGTGTTCACTTCTTGAAAAATTAAAGTTGATGTGTTCCTGGTAGTGTCGGTGATGTTACCCAGTTGTCCGAGACCTTACAGTCTTGGTGGTAGCGTGCACGTTGGTTTATTCTTTTGTACACTCATATATACGTGTGCACACACGCATGCACGCACATGCACATCCCTCGGTGGAAAGTCCATGGCGGTTGTCCTGCAAAATCCGCAATTCAGTCCTAATGCCTCAGTTGTCCGCGGATTCATGACATATAATCCGGCAAATAGACTTAACAATCCTTTGAATTCACTTAGGCGTCTCGACACAGAGGGTATTTCAGAGCTTAGTGATGTTCAACACCGCTGAAAAAGCTGAGAGCGTTTCTTTTTTCTGGTTCCCAGCGGGAGGCAGAGTGCCGAGTGATTCAGAAGCCCAGCCGTGCCAAGCCAAAGCCGCAGCCCTTCTCTTTTTCGTTCGGTTTGTTATTTAACATTTAGCGATCTGTATATCGCATTTCCCTCGCGGATATACAGTCGCTTACCTTTGAATCGTATGGCGAAGGGTTTCGCGCCTTTTGATCTGTGAAAAATTCAATGAAAATCCTCCTCCTACGCCTTGCTATTGAACAACCAAAACAACGACTGGCACGATGGTGATAAACAAGGAAGCGCCACATCTATAAACTCCATATAGCCATGTACGCAGACAGTGACTTGGCCAGTAACCTCTGTGATCTGTAAAATGAAAGTATAAACACATGCAAAGATGGAATGATAGTTATTTGGCCAAACTTTAGCGAAAGCCTAATGGCTGCTGCAGTGCTCAGACGTTGCTACGCTGGCTAGTAGGATAATAAACATGGAGGAAGAGGCCAGAGTCCAACTGTGCTTTTATTCGATACACTAGCCTATGTTGGCAGTTATAACGGTGGCCTGTGATGTGTGTAATGCTAGGAGGGCGGTCGGAGTTTCCCATGCAAAGTCGACAGGGACATTTGAATGCACTACTATTGGTTAAGTTGGAAAAAGGGATCTGTTATTCTCTCCTTAATGTCACGTTCAATGACTTTGTGGAAACTCAGAGCTATCGGTGCGGAGGAGTGAGGAGTTACGGCGGTTTCAGACATTCAGACAGACATTTGCTTAATTATAGCACTTACGTATTATTACACTTTGCCTATGTTTACTATAACACTTTAAGCCGCCAGCACTACTGGGAACCATTTAACCAGTGTCCCGCAGTCGTTTCCATCCGGACCGAGTTTAAGATGCGCATGACGTCACTGGGCTTCATAGCAGATGTGGCTAAGACTGCTCAAAACAAAGAGCCAACAATAGGGAACAAAGGCAGGGCATAGATCAGGAGTTATTAGCACTCAAACATTTTTGTCAAACATTTTACATTAGAACGGGGCCGGGTGACTTTGGATGACAAACCAGACGAGATCAGACAGTATCCTCTATATTAATCTCCATTCTTACTGCACTACAGGAGTCTTTATAAGGATGGAATCCTTTCTTATCACAGCTTACATTGTTAAACAAGATAAAAAAGACGCTCAGCAAAGTTCACATTTGGGGAAATAGGATGTCATCAAAGCCATGCAGGGAATGAGTTTTAAAAGGACAGCCTCGACCGGAGCACAGCAGCGGCACACGGCAGCGCTAAACAAACTGAATGGGATATTGTCGATCCATTCAGTTTGTTTGTACTGCCGCGGTTCCAGCGCAACGAACAGACAGAACGAGACAAATGGGAGCCCATCAAAATAAATAAAGTCTAGGAAATATAAAACCTCCCAGGGCCATATCCGATTTTTCTCTGTATTTATTTATTTATTTTATTTTCTTTTGCCGAATGTGATTCATCCTCATAGGCAAGGTCTATCGAGAGCAGTCCCCCGGTTCTTTTTTCATACCTCCGCCTATTACTGTGAATTCAATGATATAGTGAAAAATAAAAATACAATGACTAAAGTAAGAAAATAAAAGTACATATTTGATTTGATTAAAGAGGAATTCGACCCATTTTCAACATTTTACTATGTCATTAATATACCTTAGAGATGTTGTGTGGACATAATAAAAAGTACAGTTTTTGCAAGTACCCCACCTGTGGACAAAAGCAAAATAAATCTTTAGTTTTGGGGTCTGTGGGGCTAAAATCTCTCAAATGGTGGTCTGTGGCTCAAAATCTAAATTGGCGAGGAGTGGAACATTAAAGGGATACTTCACCGAAAATAAACCTCGTCTGTATGGTTACATCCGTGCATCCGTGCCTCTGTGTCCGTGTCTCAGCGCATACTGTAGTGGAACACCAGAGGAGGGGGTTCCAGACTGTTTACCACCTCCGTCACTGCGCTAACTCAGTGCATACTGTAGTGGAACACCAGAGGAGGGGGTTCCAGACTGTTTACCATCTACGTCACTGCCCTAAAAGTGACGTAGGTGATAAACGTTTCCCAGAGCACTGAACACTAAAGGAGGTAGAGGAGAGCAGCAAGGCACGCACAGAATATACTTTCTCTAGCGCCACCGTGTGGCTTTTTTTTTTTTTACATATATATATTTTTCACATATTCACAGGCCGTTGTACAGCATTTAAAGACATTCCCTACCGGCGAAGCACTCCTTTAATTCAGCCATCTTATCGACAATATTCATGACATGCATACTGCAGACAGCCTGGGTGTTTAGGTACACAGTGTAGATATACCTGTGATGTGGGTGAGGAGGCTGCCTTTTTACGATACGGGGACTGAAAAAGGATGTGCACATTCAATCCAGCAGTAGCCCCTTCCTCACGACACGTGGTGGATTATGATTGATATAACACTGTACACATTAAAAGGTACACATCGTTACATGTTGTGGTCTCAGTTCTCTCGAAACAGGCATGCAGAGTGCAACGTGTTGAGTTTGTAGATCGGCTTTTGAGTGTGCGTCATAGTGCATCACTGACACACACACACACACACACACACACACACACACACACACACACACACACACACACACACACACACACACTCTCTCTCTCTACTTTTGCCACAACTGTTTTCCCATTTCCCATGATCAAGTATACGTGTCCCTACATTAAAGCAATCCTTCATCAAAGTACTTACATCATTGGTATGATCTATTACATCACATTACCCACACCGTACATCAGTGGTGCTCATATATTCACAACGCGTAAGGACCTAGTTAAAAACAATCATTCACCATGCACGACACGCAAAAAGCTCAAGTCCAAAGCAATAAAAGCAATGACCTTTCCAAATTACCTTTCAACATTTTTAGAAAGTGCTTAACAATGGCGTTTGCACCTCTAGCCCCATTTCACCTGGTCTTTAACCTTTTCATTAATTACTTTTTAGATCAATTGCTCTTTTGTTTCGCTTGGTTGGGCATTCTACAGGTGTATGCCTGTTACTGTGTGAGATGACTGACTAAAACTGATACTCCACAACAGGTTGTTTTCAGACGCCAATCTGATTGGTTGAAAGCATGTCACCTGCAGGAGTGGCATGATTTTTTTTCCACCCTAAAAAATGATAATATAATTAAATATTATAGTTATATAATGAGGAAATATTCTTTTGAAAAAAAGTGTACAGTATTTGTTAAGATGTCATTTTTATGTCTGCAACCCCACAGTTCATGAAGTATGCATGGTTTGCCTGGTGGATGGTGATTGGTGGTGATCCACATGATCACCCCCAGCTGTAGTTGTATGAGGAAGGGGGAGGGGTTGTGGGAGGGGCTGATAGTGTGATGTCACAAGATTCCTTTTTTTTTCATTGGCAAGTTTGGCTGTCAAGTGTTCAGCCTCCAGGAAGAAACCCAAAATACAAAGGGAAGACATCATTGCACACAACAATTAAACTCATGGGAAAGTGGAAAAAATACAAAAATCACGGCACCCCATCTTTAAACCATCACTCAGTAACGCCTGATCAATGCAAAGATTTTAGCTAGTATGTTTCTCTCAGAGTACAGCAGACAGGGGCGGATGTAACATTTCCCTATTCGGGGGGCAGGAGAATGGGCGGCTTCATCGCCCGTGTCACTTCACGCCACGGGCGATGAAGTCGCACCCATACCATTTTCAGTTACAGGACTTTTATTAGTCAAGTAAAGCATCAATAATAACATCTGTTGTTGTTGAAGATGCAACAGACACGCAGCATGCATAAAGCTAAAGGTCTGACTCAGAGAGTTTTCTGTTTTCAATGATGAAATGCTGTTGTTTTAGTGGTGACACAACTGTAGTTAGTTAGTAGCAGTAGTAGTGTTTCATACCATCTTAAATATAAGCACTTTAATTTGAAATATCTTGGGTTGTTTTGCACGCCATCATGTTTGGTGGGGCAGACTGGGTATTTAGGGGGGCATTGCCCCCCCCCCCCCCATGCCCATGCCTAGATCCACCCCTGGCTGGCTAGTTTCTGGAGAGATGTGTGGTCATAGCGACTACATCTGTCATACATATTATTACTCTTAGTTAAGGGTAACTGTTGTGCAATATATATTACTTATAATATGCGCTTCTGCGATTCCTTCGAAACACTCACACTGCGAGCGAGTTCCTACTGCGCCGCAGGCATGCATGAAATCATGTTAAAGCACAACCGTCTCCTGTAATATTTCTTAATTGCACTTTGCTGCCCTGAGGTTGCCAGCTGCTCATCCCCCTTGTGGTTCTATTAGTGGACCTACCTGGACCTCAGGAAGTTATGGAGTTAGTTAAACTCTGGATAAAATCGCGCCAGAGGTGCAAACATTAATACAGTATGTTAAGCACATTTCGAAACATTGGTGTAACATTGGTACAACCGTTGGTCTTTTACATTTATACGCTTGTTTTTCATATAGGTATAGTGGATGTTTGTATAGAAAGACTCAAACAATAAAATCAATTTGATATAAGACTTTTATTTAACAAAACTGTCAAAAGTATGAAAAGGGATACACACGTGGTGCCGTACCATTGGTTTTGGTATGCATCATTGTCAATGCTTTGTGTGATGCTTGAAGTGATGTGATACAGCAGTTATCCTTAAAACTAGAAGAATTGCTGAAAAATAACATTTTTCATTGACAGAGGTAGTCACTACTAGAGTTGGGCGGTTTTCAAAATTTAAAACCCCGTTTTAATATGACCAAAACACCACGGATTCAGTTTTTACCGTCTAATTAATATTAACGTGGTCCTGCATTCACATTATTACATTTTGTCAATCAGAGACAGCTATTACAGCCTACAGCCTTGTCCCTCTGTGTTTATCGTAATGTTGTGGTGTGACATGTGAGGCCCGAGCAAGGAGGCAGCCATTGCATACATGTGCTGCAGTCTAATCTATCGTATACGCTACAACTCTATCATCCCCATGATTTTAACCATTACAGTATCAAACGGTGTGGCGGAAACGAATCATGAACAAACCTAAAATAAACACATCCATAAATATCATGCAACGATGTGCTGTGAGCTTGCAGATCGGCTATTTTCTGCACGTGGTCCGCTGTACAAAGTGCAGCGGTATACTGGATATTGTCTGGCCAGCTCCGCTGAAGCGGTTTAAATTCGTTCAGAATATCATCCCATATATCTACCCTTTACTAGCTTCCCCCATACCAGGTGTAATAACTGTTCATATTCACGATTATAGTTTGAACTCTTCCGCTGAAAGAACCTTTTGCTTCTGTCCGCAGGCCTGTATAATACAGTTCATAGTAAGCAGGTTGTTGGTCGTCTGTCAGAAAGAACTACAGCATTTCTAAACAGATCCATGTCCGCCAGTGTAAGCAACACCGTTAAGCCATTTGTGTTTCTCTTGTTTGTGTTTCTCTTGCTTGTTTAGAAGAGACGTATATATCTGACATTTCTCCGAGACACCACTCTCCTGCAGCAGTTCTCCTTTCTTGTTCATAAATGACATTTTATTCGTCCCACTCGTCCCCTTTGTGGACATTATTTTACACGCTGTTGTACTGTAAGTTTTCAAATTATCCACAACAAAGCCGACACTCGTTTCCTGCAGTGGTATTTTAAGCAGTGGTATTCTAAACAGTCCAACAAATGATTGTTTTCCTTCAGCACAGGTTGCACAGGGGGAATACAGTATAATGGACTATGAAAACAGAGCAAAACAAACAGACAGATATATAATCTCAGAGCACAGCACTTGGTATATCATAAGGTTTCAAAAAATGGTTAAATGTATCATAGGCCTGCAGCTGTTTCCCTGCAGACAGACACTTGCTTTGCCCTGCAAACGGTGCAGAACTTTTGTTGTTGCTGTTAACAAATCAGGCTCATGACAAAGCGGTGCTAGTGAGTGTGTCTGTGTGTCTCTGTGTGTGTGTGTGTGTGTGTGTGTGTGTGTGTGTGGGGGGGGGTCTCTAGCAGTTTCATAATGATTCAATAGAGTGGAGGTGAGGTGGCGTTAGAAGCCTATATTACCTTTTAAGCTAAGTTGACGCTGTTTCCGTTGTTTTGCCCGTTTTCATTGCCATCCCACTGAAAACTCCAAACCCCGGAAAATGTCGGAAGTTCAAAGTTCAAACAAAAAAATAAATGAAAAAGTAATGTCACAAAACTTTTAATTAGAATCCTGGTGGGAGAATGAAAAAAAAAAAAAAAAAAAAAAACATAATTATGAAACCTATCCATATTCTTCCAGCACACCTCAGTCAAAGAGGGGCGGCGGGGTAGATTTATGAGGGTATTAGCCCACTGGCAAAATGCATTTAGCCGCAAGACAACCCTGCTGTAATTCTGAGCAGCCAGGCAGCTTGTATCGCATTTATCAGGACAGCCGTCATCTTGCAGCCTTCAGTGTTGACAGCTGACCCGGAACGGACAAGAGAAATCCCATTTTGTCCAGAGCTTAACACCGTGGCCTCGGCTCACCTCGCTGGTTAGCGATATACTGTACCCGCTACGCGCGCAATAGCATACTGTACTAGAGGCATGGTCTGCTTCCTTCCTTCCTTATGAGCAAGTCAAAGTCGATTTTTTTTTCCTGGTTACAGTTACAGGAGTGTTTTCACTATATAAGGTCTTGATATGAAGCGTAAGCTTTACTCTAATCACAGTGTAAACGTCATTTAAGCAGTCATTTTTAAGTTACTGCAGTGACTTCAGTTCAGCACAGCTGTGGTGTGTCTCTGCCAACGAGGAGCCAGCTGACCCTCGTTAAAGGGGTATGAAACCCAAAGCCACTTTACTTAGATTTTAATAATTATGAATTGGTTACATGTCCTAGAGAGCAATGATATGGTACATTTTGCCCATGGGCTTGTATTTTTAGAGCTTTTAGGCGATTTTGGTGTATTTCCTTTTCTTGGGTGAAAAAGTTTTCTTTGGCGCCAGTCATTACATATTAGCTCACTCTGAACTCCAGTGCGGCGTGACGTCATCAATCCAATTAATATTCATGAGGACCTCATGAATATTAATTTTCATAAAGCCTTGGGCATATACATGTCCTGTCCCTTGACTGACCCACTAAAGGTGATAAATGCCAAATTTCAGAGAGAGCTCTTTTTTCACCTGTGACGACTGTTTTTCACTTCTGCTTTCAAAAGTCGCATTTCCGAGGCGGACAGCTTTCCTAGCCAGATTCAGAAATTAATATGCATTTTAAACTCTGTCCCCATAAGCCACGCTCACATTTCATGTACTTTTTCGAGAATCAACTTTACTAAAATCAATGTCGAGGGGGGCTAAAGGCCCAGTCAATTGAAACATAAGTTTTTCACACTTTTAGACCACATCCGTGGTCATTATATAACCATACCCAACAATGCATGCCAAAAATGGGAACCTTTTCCCTTTTGTGTATTTTTATTTTTTATTTTTAATGATTATTAAAAATAAATTATTAATCGAATCGTAACCCCAAGAATTGATATTGAATGGTATCGTGGGACACCTGGAGATTCCTTATTTGCTGCCTTCCTCACAAGCTTGAAACGCTGTGGGAAATGACACATTTTGACGCCTTTATTATGTGAAGGATATTAAAATCATAATGACGGTACCTTTGAGCATAGAAAACATTCATGCAGTAGAAATTAGCAGTGTCATTGTGTTCCCGCTGGTGGAAAGTAACCATAAGCACATTCACTTTATTGTCAATTTGTGACAATTTTGAAGTATATGTACAGCATACTTTACCTGAGTATGACCAATTCTCAGTACAGTTACTCCAGAGATTTTGATTTGTCACTTATATGCATTGATAATGCAATCTCAATACTTTGTGGATACATTGTAAACTTGTAGATTTGCTAGGTGATTTTTATACATTTGAAAATGGAACATTGAAATGGGACATTCTTCCTTGAATACTTTAATCACATTTTGACGCAGAAATGCTTGTACTTTTACTCATATGAATTATGTTTCTATTTCTATATTGCATTAATAGACCTTGCTGTAAGCCCCTCCCCAAAGTATGGTCCAATCACAGCTAAGCATAACATGAAATAGACAAGCCTCTCCACCAATAGTTTTTCTCTATCATAAAACATTCTTAAAACATTCATAAAACAGAAATGCCAAACACTTATTTTCCACTGCATATGGCATGCCTTGTTGACGGACTTTGAAGAGATATTGAGATTCCAAAAATTAACCAGTATAAGTAACCATGTTTATACTGTAATCTGTAATAGTGAGCCCACCTGGGGACACCATGGAGAGGGCGGGGCTTACTGCAGGGTCTATTGCAGCATTGGCACTTTTACTTAACTCAATAACTCCCAATGACGTAATTGACACAATATAAGTCAAAATCCAAACCTCCCGATGATGTAAGCTGATATAATTATTTAATCCCCAATGATCGTGGCATGAATTTTAGTTGATTAGCATGTTTTTAGCATGGTCGGCTAACGTCGGGTCCAACTCGTTTAGAAACAGTTCAAATTGTCGCGTGCACGCACGGTCTGTATGTCCATCGCTGATCATAACCCAACAATGCGCTGGATTTTACGTATTTATGATAATCAACACAATCACACCAATCGAGCCCCTTGTGTTGATGAAGTCAACACTGGGGGAAGTCGCCACCAAGTGGCGCGCTATGAGCTTGTAGATTTTCAATAGCTAAAGTAATTGTTAATAAGTATTGTTAATAATGCTAATAATTTTAAGTAATGCTAATCATAAAGTAATAATAAGTAATACTATGTAATGCTAATGCTAAGTATTGTTAATGCTAATAATGTTAATAATGCTAATAATGCTAAGTTGTGCTAATAATGCTTAGAACACCAAAAGGTGTGAAAAAAATAGTTAAATTGATTAATTAAAACTGTGAAAACAGCTGGTCTGGCAGAGCAATATGAGCTTAATTAAACCAGCAGGGAAAGGCTTTAGTAAGGACATTTGAGTCCATGTTCCACCACCAGAGACCCAGTGAGAAAACAGACTTTGTTCTTTACACTGAGTAAAATGAACACTGAGGATTATTGCTTGTTAGGTCAGCGATCCGGCAGCCACTTGATGATAATAACTTCTACCGCCTTCATCGGCACGCCGGGGGATTTCTTTAACCACGTACGGCATATTGGATTTGTCTGTGCCCCTTCCATTATCGACCTGTTCTGTGTCACGCGTTCATTTGGTCTCTAATCTCTCTCCCTTAATCAAACTCTTCCTGGAACCGGCAATATGGAGACTGAGCTCTCACTTACAAGAACATAGAATTCTTTACACCTGGGATCGTGCACCCAAGGTGTCATGACATTCATTTTCATTTATTTTATTCATTTACGTTAAGTTTTGTGACCTCAATTACACCCCAAAAAACAGAAGTTTGAACATTCCATGGATTTTCTGTAAGTTGGGATTTTGTCTGTGTCTGAATGCTTTTGAGTTGCAATGAAAGTAGGCAAAACAGTGAAAACTGACAAACACAATCCAATGACAATCCCTTTAATTGTCTATTCTGCCTACCCTACGTGTTTGGCATGTAGGACTACTAGCATGTCCATTGACATGTACTGTTCATCATTTATTCATTCATCCATTCATTCATTCGTTCATGGCAAACAAGTAACAGTTAGCCCTAAAGTTAAGAGAATCGCTGAAAAATGGAATATATATATATATATATATATATATATATATATATATATATATATATATATATATATATATATATATATATATATATATATATATAGTACATTACTATATATAGTATATATATAGTAATGACCAATATGGTCAATACGACCACAAAACTAGCTTGACTAGCCACCCACACTGAGAGAAAAACACACAGCTGAACTCTTTATATTGATTAGGCACTGATTAGGAGTACTGTTTTAAGTAACTACATGTGATGTGTTTCAACCAATCAGAGCACGTGTTGCATGTTTTTCAAATGACTCTTGACTCCCAAGTATTTTTTTTACTGTACTTTACTTTACTATACTTTACTTTAACGATACTATGATTAGAGAGTAATATGTAATGCGTTCCATATTATTCTCTTGATAAGTAGATCAATGTATTCACATCTCGAAAAGGTTTTATGAAAAATCCTCTTTTAGACCCTCAGTATGCTGTGAAGAGAGTCGTTATTTGACTATGCACGGCTGAGGGTTTGGCTGAAGCTGTTACTTCATCTCTCAGGGTCCTTATCAGAAGGAGGGAGGATACATTTAATACAGACACTGTTCCCCCTTTCACCTTCAAGCTATCTGTGCCCCGCCATCTTATTACTTTAGAAAACCGTCAGGCGATTTAGCGAAGGTAATTAGAACGCCGAGATTGTTCTGTAAAGTGCTCTCTATCGCAGCACCGCGGCCGTGTCTAATCGTCTATTAGAGGTGGAGGAATTACCATCACAATGGCTTTGAATTCATGGGGTTTTTGTGCCTTGGAGAGCAATGCGAGATGAGTTTGAGATTGACTGCGGCGGCTTTTTGGTTGTGGCCTTGATAAAGAAGCACTGGAATATTAATGAGAAGGATAAAACATGTTGGGGTATTTTTTAATATCAAACATAACAAACGAATAAAATGTTTGGTTGTGTTGTTGTTGTTGTACTGGAATCCCCCTTTCAAGGACACATTGGCGTTCCCCAAAACACACTTTGAAAACCCACTGAATTAACGCTTACTCCGCCACCATTGTTTTTTTGTAGGTGTCTAACGACTGCCAGCGATTTTCATGCAAAAATCTTTATTTTCATGTTTCGGTCTATGTTCGTTCTATGTTTCCGGTTGGACATATTAGATCAGCACACGTGCCGTTACTTCCGGTCCGTCTCTTATTTGTGTCCCTCAGCATGGCAAGCGGAGGCTTATTTTGCTGCTCACGGCTGCTAGCATCAGGATGGTATCAAACGATAGCGCTACTAATAAAGATCGTCGTAGATATTTGGCAATGGCAGCAGTCATAACGCTTATTTAATAAGTGCAGATCTACGGCAATGGCAGGAAAACGGTTAAGCTGATATCATGTTCAACATTACAGTGATGCACAATTCATCAAGAAAATTGTGACACTTTTTGATCAATTTCAGCAATTAAAACGAGCAGCGCCAGTCTGCCATCCAATTAATTTGGGCTACTCTTATTTTTTTGCTACAGAAGAGAGACTTTAACAAAGGTTTAAGTGGAGCACTTTGATGTTGTCTGTTTAAAACCAGAGTTAATTGGTCTCCAGTGCCCTGTTTTTTAAATTTTAAATGTAATAATGTTCAAACTATACAGAATATAAAGACAAAGGAAAAAAATGATTAACTCTTGCGGGAGGAAAAATCGAGAGTGGCGTTTGAGCAAGAATCGCGCAGCTCTAGTAATCTCTCAAAAAAGACATTCCCAAAACAAACAGCAGAGGGAGCTGCTTTTCCTTTTTTGGGGGGGATTGATGGGCTCCCAGATTTGGCAACGAGTACAGCAAATGCGCCCCTCCGCAAGCCAGCGTTACTGTTCTAATTTGTATTTGGGACGTCTTTTGGCAGCCGGATCAATCGCCGTCTCTTTGTGTTTGTAATACGTTCTCTTACTGTTAATTGCTGTGAGGGGAGCGAAGGGAAGAGGATCTTCACCCACTCAATGATTGGTGGAAGTTGAGGAAAAGTACAGCGAACGGCAATCGATCATTGGTCAGACTGTCTCCCCGGGGGGGCGCCCATTGAGCATCCAGACGCGCACCAATTAAGAGCCAATCAACTGTATATTCATCAATGCCTCTGTCCGTCCGTCTGTTCATTAATCCAGCCACGCGCCTGTCAATCTTACCTTCAAGCAGAACGCCAACAAGAGTAGTATAGTGTAGTGTAGTAAAGAGGATAGACAACTCTTGTATTTTCCTAATTGTATTTTCAGTTGTGTACTGGCCCAATTTTGTCACTGTCTTATTGCAAATCCCTAAGTGTTTTTTTTGCCTTTTTGCCTTTTTATACTATTCTGAATATTAATTGAGTTGAATACGTTCAAATATCCCTTCTACATGTACTGTATTTGCAACTATTTGAATAATTTTGATCACGGGCGGATGTAACATTTCCCAATTGGGGGGGCAGGAGAAAATGTCATGGGGACGGCTTCATCGCTGAAGAAGCCGCACCCATACCATTTTCGTTTTTTATTGGGAAAGTAAGCATCAACAATAACGCCAGTCGTTGAAGGTACAACAGACACGCAGCATGCATAAAGCTAAAGGTCTGACTCGGAGAGTTTTCTGTTTTCAATGATGAAATGCTGTTGGTTTAGTGGTGCCACAGCTGTAGTTAGTTAGTAGCAGTAGTAGTGTTTCAAATCATTTTAAATATAAACACTTTAATTTGAAACATCTTGGGTTGTTTTGCATGCCGTTGTGTTTGGTGGGGCAGACAGGGCATTTAGGGGGACATTGCCCCCCCTTGCCCATGCCTAGATCCGCCCCTGATTTTGACAATGTCAGGAGTGTCACTCTGAATTATCATTTTGTTTTCACTTCATTATTCAGTTTGAAACTCCCTCCCCATGCTTGCAGTTTATGGGTTGGGCGTTGTCAAAGCGTTCTGTGATTGGTTCATACCAACCAATCACAAGAGTACGAAATCAGTTGTTGTCACTCATGTGGCTAATGTGCTAGCCTAGTTGCTAAACAAACACAGTCGACGGGCGTTACTAGCACGTGAACTAAAGCAGTAAAATATGTTGTATGATGATGTTTACAAAACCTAACGCTTCTTTAAAGCAACTATTCATCATAGCTCGGTTTAATAGCCAGATTGATATGGCAGTGGAGGGCCACTGTGTTTGTTGTTTGACACTGTTGAGTGACAGGGCTGTCGGCCAATCAGCTGCTGCAATTAGATTTTCAACCGATACTGACTCCTCCCATAGGCAGCGTCTACCAGACCTGAATCACCTGTATTTTTAAGGTGGTAATTTTGGGCTGGAGCCGGGCAAAATATAATAATATCTCTATGTTCTCACAGACAACAAAGACATTGGTGCACTATGTTACACTACTTTGTCTAATAATGAATTCCATTGAAAACCATATTTCTCCTGTCAGAGTTATGGTTGCTTATCATGCTGAATTATTTGCACCTTTGATCCATAAAAAAACAGAAAATATTCCCACGGATGGTGTTGAACAACAGCTGTTTGATATTCAAAAATATCAGATCTACAAGCCCTTCCCCCTTTTTGCTTTTCGTTTCTTTCAATAACTAAGGTAATGCCAATGATGCTAAGTAATGCTAACTAATACTAAGAAATGCTAATGCTAACTATTTTCAACAATGCTAATAATGCTAAGTAATGCTAATAATGACGAATACAACAACTACTGTAAGTGTCATGGCGGCACCCTGCATTGTGAGCGCCCCCTGTTCACTTCAATGGAACTTATTTTCCCAGCAGCCTTTGCTCTTGGGAGCGACGGGTCCTTTCAAGTGAAAAGTCATTCACACGAGCCTCATATCGAGATGCGCCCGATAGAATTAAAATGGATTAAAAATGAGGATAAGACAATTCAAACACGACTCGACTAACTCGTCATTTTGCAGTCAAGCTGTTCTACGAGCAAAAACTTGTCTATGTCATCTTTTGCAGACTGTTAAGTGATGTTCAAAAATTATACAAAAATAAATGTGTTTGTGTTTGTGTGTGCGTGTGCGTGTGCGTGTGCGTGTGCGCGTGTGCGTGTGTGTGTGTGTGTGTGTGTGTGTGTGTGCCCGCTGTACAGGCGTGCACAAGAGGACGTGCAATTGTAAAAAAAAAAGATACGTTGTAAAAAAAAAAAGCGTGCAAAGGACAATCACTTAAAGTAGAGGACGGATTGAGAGCCCTCGTGCGAATGTTTTGCCGCTGCTACCGCTGGTTGTCGCACGATTGTTTTTCCCTGTCATTGTTTGTGTTTTTAGTGCCTGCCGAGGACCCCCTCGAAAACCGTTTTCTGCAACTCGAGGGGCTTATTCTCCAAACTAAAGCCCAGTGAAGAGCTCTAATCGGCTCTCTCTTCCGTGAATTAGAGACACTGGGCTGCAACAGCCCCCGCAGACTGTCAGGCTATCATGTGGACTGCTGCTCTAAGCTGGACAGTTCTCGCTTTTTTCAGCTCTGAAAGAGAGACTGAATTGAATCTGCAACTCGTCTACCCAAACCCGGTCACCACGGCCATCCATCCATCCATCCATCCATCCATCCATCCATCCATCCATCCATCCATCCATCCATCCAGGAAACCATAATTTAACAAAACCCTCAGCCCACAGATACATCACCCACTAGCATTTTAAAGGAATAAGGTTTATAGGCAACTTTTTTATCCCCAAGTAAAAATGAATTCAGTATATAGCTATATGTTTGCCCTTGGTAGCCATGGTAGCCAGTTACATATTGCAGCCTCCATAGGTGCCCTTTGAGAGTGTTTTGTTGGTAGGGTCAGTAGGGTTGGTGGGTACATGGGTGTTTTGGTAGTGTATCAAATCTCGTGGAACAGACACATTGCGAGATGGTAACCGCAAGGTTGCCGGTTCGAAGTGGTTGCCGGTTCGAAGTGTCGAAGTGTCCTTGAGCAAGACACTGAACCCCGAATTGCTCCTGATGTGCTAGTAGGTACCTTGCATGGATTCCACTGCCATCAGTGTGTGAGTGTGAGTGTGAATGGGTGAATGTGATGCACAAGCATTGTAAAGTGAATTGGATAAAGGCACTATTTATCATGTTGTACTCTGTCTACAACCCCTAAGCCAACCTAGACTGCCCACGTGGGCAGGGGTGAGGTGGGTGCGGGGAGTGAGGCCAGGTAAACAGCCCGGCCAGTTTGTGCAGGTACAGGCATAGTCAAAGATCCTGTTAGGGTCTTCAAGGTGTTTTTTATT
Organism: Benthosema pterotum; assembly: GCA_039105355.1. Lineage (NCBI taxonomy): Eukaryota > Metazoa > Chordata > Actinopteri > Myctophiformes > Myctophidae > Benthosema > Benthosema pterotum. The sequence goes on along the minus strand of CM076982.1, from coordinate 41,075,573 downwards.
GATCACTGAGGTTGTGCCCAAGTACACCCCCAATATGACATAGACCACCATCTGAAAAGGGTTTGTACTCGATTTCTTTGGAACTTACACAAAAGTGTAAGGAGAAACATAAAGAAATACATTAGAGTGGAATGACATGAGTCAATGTCCAGTTTATTACCAGAGTTCATGCCCGGGACAAAACGCTCAGGGAGACGAGCCTAGTGCAAGCCTCCTGAACCGTCTTCACAGATAGTTCTTATAGTCTAGCTTTCACAGACAGAATGTTCGTATAGAGCTGCGCAGTGACGTCACCGCCCCTATTCCGGAAGTCTTTTACCAATTCATTTTTCTCATAGACTTTTCGAAAATAATTTTTATCAAGACGATTACGATTACGCGGACAACGCCAACTCGAGTCGAGACGAATCATGATGACACACACAAACTTTCGGGACAATAAAATAATTTCTAAGATGAAAAACGAAACGCATGGGCATTGGGGGGGGGGGGCAACACCCCCCTAAATACCCAGTCTGCCCCACCAAACACGGTGCCAAGCAAAACAACCCAAGATATTTCATATTAAAGTGCTTATATTTAAAATGATGAACACTGCTACTAACTAACTACAGTTATCTCACTACTAAACCAACAGCATTTCGTCATTGAAAACAGAAAACTCTCTGAGTCAGACCTTTAGCTTTATGCATGCGACGTGTCTGTTGCAACTTCAACAACTGATATTATTGATGTTTTACTTGACTGTAACTGAAAATGGTATGGGTGCGTCCCCATACCATTTTCTCTTGCCCCTCCATCATGTTCTCTTGCCCCCCCAAATGAGACATGTTACATCTGTGCCTGATTGTTGTACAAATAAACGCATTCCCCTAATAGGGACTACTGTACTTTAGTGGCAGTGAGCACGTGGAGGAGTCATGTCAGGTGACGACAGTGACAGCTGCAGTCAGAATGGTCTCGGATGACACTGGGAATACAGACAAACTATTGGCATTCTAAAAAAATCCACTACAGTTTTGTGCCATGGACCCCAAGGAACAAGAGATGTACGTTTCGAAAATGCAGATATTCAGTAGATATCCAGTACAATCTTGCAGCCATACATTGTGTTGCAAGCTTCTACATTGGCTATCATTATCATCCAAAAGACAACCGGCTCAAAGTATCAGCAAATCAGACTTCAGTGGCACGGCGTCAAGCAGAGAAATCCGTTTATAATTTAGAAAATCTCATTTTCGGGAAAAGCCACCCCAGGGAACGTGTTATGATGGTACAAATCGGATTTACCCCCCTCCCCAAAAAATGCGTTTCCATGTGGTGCGTTGTGGACTGCTGATTTCCCTTTTGGATAACGGGACATCAAGCCAAGCCAAGCCAAAAAAAAAGAAAAAAGTGCTATCTGGGCTGGCGGTCTGTGTGGACACAGTCTGTTTTCATCTCTTTTAGTCGATTTAGCCCGGGCTTTATCCGTCCTCTCCACACTTATGCCTCGCCGTCTGTTCCTCAGATTTGCCCCCCCTCTTCTGTCTTCAGTCGTCCCGCTGACTTTCGCCGTTTTTTGGAGCGTGACCCAGTCCCTTCCCTCCCCATCCTCGCGCGTTCTTTTTAAAGATGTGATGTCGCTCCCCTCCCCTCCCGCCAGTTGTCTTCAACCAACCTTTTCATTCACAGCCCCCCCCCCCCCCACACTCCCCCAAAAAAGGTTCTACCTCCCTTTCAACCGCTCTCTCCTTCTACCTGGCTTCCTCTCTCTCTCTCTCTCTCTCTCTCGCTCTCTTTGTCTCCATTTCTCCTTTATTTTCTCCAGCTTCTGTGCTTTTGGCTGAAGGCGCTGTTTTCTCCCCTCTCTCTCCTCCGCTCTCTGATGTATCCCTTTCCACAGCGCCATGTCTTATTAATACAGCCGCACGCCCAGAGCACAAAGACCTCCTCACTCACCCCTGTTTCTTTTTAGGAGAGAGGGAGAGGGACGGAAACAGAGGCAGAGTTAGAGAGAGAGACAGAGAGAGAGAGAGAGAGAGAGATGCTGCCGCTGTGCCTATAATTTAGTTCCACAGCAGATTTCCCATCAGAGAAGCAAATTCACCTCACACAGAGGTAATTTAACATAGTGGATAGTGCTACTTAACCTCCGTTCCCTCCGTTCTGATCTTTTTCCCTCGCCCCCCTTCCCTTCTTTTTGCTCGTGTACTTTGATTTAACATATTTCTTTCTTCTTTACAATTACGCCTCGTACCACCGAGGAATGCGTTCATGGATGCGTTTATCGGATGGTTCGAAAAGGTTGTTGCGCTCTAGAGGAGCGCGATCTCTAACCCAAACGACTCGGGCGGTCGAACTTGGCGACGTCTCCGCCTCCTTTTTCACCCTTTGACGAGTTCTTTGAGGTGCGACAAAGGAATCATTTATTCACTTGCTGTGCTTTTTTCAATCTTCCAATCTTAACTTTCCCCCCTTGATAATGGCTGAGGTGCACAGGTGCACAGCTGCTCCGTGCCAAGAGAGCACTCAGCAACCAGTGGCTTCAACTCAGTAAAGAGACCCTCATCACCCATATGGCTTTAGAGGACCGGCTGTCCATCATGTGGCTCGTCTCAACTCAAAAAGCATCAGTGCCTTGCTGTAAGCCCCTCCTCCCCAAACTGATCCAATCACAGCCAAGCATAGTATGTGATAGACTAGAGTACTATAATCAGGGAGAGTAGGGACACTGCCACTACCAATAGTTTTCCTATATGATAAAACATTTTTCTTCACTGCATGCGGCAGGCCCTGTGGAGTGATTTGGAAGAGATTTTGAAGGACTGGTTCCAAGAATGAGCCAGTATTTAACACTACAAAGACTGAAAAAAGTGACCAGAATTAGCATTTACTCAAATTCATATTTAGAATTTCTTTTTCAGACGACCAAAATTTCTGAGATGATGGAATGATTATGGATGATGATGTTCATGGAAGAACCTTCTGAAAGCTTCATGGGCAAAGATAAACAACTTCCATTTCTAGGAAACACAGAATGGGGGGACTTTTTTTTTTCATGTCCGCACGACATCTCTAAGGTCTATTCTTGACACAGTAAAATATTGGAAATGGGTGGAATTCCCCTTTAATGTGTAATGTTCATAATATTTACATTGGAGTTAATGAAGTATCCAACCCATGGTTGGACACTGGGGAGAGGGTGGGGCTTGCAGAGAGTGCCAACCCTGAGTGTATTGCGTATCTAAATCCTGATCCAAGTGTTCATAAATTACAAAAAAAATGCTGCTACTGAGATATACTGTAGGTATACTGTATCGAAAGGTAAAAAACAATGTCCCAATGCCAGACTTAGCTACCAATAACTTAACAGCACAGCTCATTTTTTATAGTATTAGTCGTAGGTGTTCTATCTTGCTCACCTGCTTTAATTAATAACATTGCTTTCTCAGAGCTTGTTTATAATACAAGCTGAATGCAAAACTGTTCAGCATTCCGACACATTCCTAGCATCTGATTATTCTGGAGCATAGTGATTCACTGCGCAGCAGGGAGTCTGGTCACAAAACCATTGCTGTCGCTAGGATAATAGTCAACAACCATTCCGAGCACTAAATCTCTCTTTATAGTTGCTTCAGTAATCCCTGAGAGAGACACAGAGAGACACACACAGGGGGAGGGGCTGTCTTACTGAGACTACATGTAGTCCAAGGAAGTTGTTATAGAAGGAAGAGAAGCCACTCTGCCGGGCCTGCGCCATGACACCTCGGGTGGCAAAACTCCTACCGGAAGCTAGGACAAATACATGGCAGTATGCTGGGCATCTTGTAAACGAACATGCTTTATGAACGATTGCGGCCATTGTCATATAATCGGTTCAGGGATATAAAAGAAAACAGGTCACAGATTGTGGTCTGAGTGGGTGTTTTTCAAATTGCAAACTATTCATTAAGCTATCTAAAGAGCACAGAATGAGTCTGCCTGGGCAGACTAGCTAGCCTAGCTAGTCCTTGTCCACTCCACCGCTCCATTAAGCGAAAATGACGTAGAGAAATGAGGTAGAGAAAATGACGTTGACTTCCCTTTTAGAACTTCCTTCATGTAGTCCAGGAAGTAGTGCCGATGACATCAGAGACACTGGGGCTAAAGTATCTTAAACCACATGTTACACAAATAAAGACCTCCAGGAAAGTGTGAAATCTTCTAATTGTCATCATCATATATACAGTATATTTTTGCAAAATTGGCTCAGTCTCCTTTTAATAATAATTTAACTCCATGGAAGTACTGGTTTAAATTAACCACATGGAACTATTGATTGATGTTTGTGCTTTTCATGTGTTATTAGCTATAATTAGTTGAATCAGGGTTCTGGGCGCCTTGGGTGGGATGCGCTCACACACTCTGATTGCCTTGATTGCTCGACTCTCTTTATATGGACCATGTTTTCTGTCTGTCGGTATACTAGCCCTGATGAAGAATCCAAGAGAGTCCAAACATGTTTGAGTGTTTTCAGATTGCTGCCCCTTTTCACTGTCATATGTATTTTGTTTTAATTTTACACTCTCAAGAGGCTATAAGATCTATAAGGGTCCAACAACTCTCTTATTTTCACTGGGGACCAGTTTCGGGATATATTACCTCGACGGGTGATCTTTGCTTTACTTATGACCTCTTAGAAAAAGTCATAATATTACCTTACTTATTACTAGAATCCGAGAATAATATATTACAATATTACTTTCCCAAGTCCCCGCTCCCACTCGCAAAATAACATAATAATTTCTGTTGTTATCTAATGATAGCTTGTAAATCTGTTCTATTTTCACATCAGGCAAAAACAAGCTCAAGTAATGAGGCCTGTTTTGGCAGAAAAACATATTACTTAATACACATTTTGTCAGAGTAATATTGTTACATTTGTGTAATAATGTGTAATATTTAATTAGTAACTGACAAAAACTGTGGGAGACTATGAAAAAATGCTGGCCAGTAAATGAGAAATTAACAAATTAAAGCCGGCGGGGAACGTGTTAAGAAGAAAGAGATTGATGCTTGGCAGAAGCTGCCGCGCCGCCAGGCTGTCGTCCGGACCGGGAGGATTATTATTGGGGGGCTGTGCTGTCGTAATGCTGTTTTTATGCTCCATTCTGGCTCAATAAAAAGGTGCACACGTCACCCCTGAGTGGAATATTATTATGTTTCCAACAGCCTGCCATAGAACTGCTGTTAGTGTCGCCTCCTTTTGTTATGAGAGCGTCGCTGGCTGTATAACTCCCGTTTGGGGAGTGACTGAAGATGGAGAGATTCCATCAGTGCAGGGTTATTATCAGCCTCGTGTTTGTGAGAGGACACACACACTAGACCGGAGTGTAAAACTGTGTACACACGCACACACGCGGCTATTGAGTGTGATTTCTTTAGAAGCGGCCCCGGTTCCCTCGTCCGCCTCGGAAAAGATGTTCGGCTGTGAGTCAGAATCTGGATGAAGTTCATTGTCACGTTGTTGCGATTAGAGTGATGGATAGTAGAAGACTTTCCTGAGGGTCTTTGTGTGTGTAATAAATGTTGTTTTTGATGTGTTAGATTTTTCGCAGTGAACCCAGTGTCTTTGATGTCATGGACACTACTTCCTCGACTCAGACAAGGAGAATTCAAAAAGGAGATGTCGCGAAGGCACCCACGGGGGAGTCCACATTGGTTCATGGGAGGAAACAGACATGCGCAGTACAGAACAGGAAGTCAAACCATCCAAGGGACCAATGGCATGCATGGTTTGCAAACGTCAAACTTCCTGGAATGTACTGCGCATGTCTGTTTCCTCCCATGAACCAATGTGGACTCCCCCGTGGGTGCCTTCGCGACATCTCCTTTTTGAATTCTCCTTGGACTCAGAAAGACAAGCTTTTCCCACAGCAACAAAGGGGTGCAGTGCAACAGAGAATTGTGGGAATTGTAGTCCAGGAAGTGGTGTCCATGGCATCAGAGTCACTGCTAACATCTAAATATATATAAAGCCACATATTACTACGCATGTACCTTTTAAGAGCAATTTTGAGGCGTTTTGCACCTATAATAATATAATGTCTACTCTAATCAAAATATTGTGCAATATTTGAATAGGCCTACTTGAAATGGAACATGCTGTAGAATTATGGGTAATTTTGCTTACTAGCATTACTTAGCATCATTAGCATTACTTAGCGTGATTAGCATTACTGACGATACTTAGCACTAGCATTATTAGTCTTGCTTACTTAGCATTAACAATACTTAGCATTACTAGCATTACTTACTTAGCATTATTAGCATCAATTAGCTCTATTAGCCTTAGCATTATTACTTGGCATTAGCATTAGTTAGCATCACTTAGCTTGATTGGCATTACTTTAGTTATTGAAAAATATCAGACCAACACGTTATGAGCTTTTAGGTCTGATATTTTTGAAAATGGTGAGAATGTGCCGCTCAGGTGAATCCCGGAGTGAGTTTGGTGTCAGACTGACAGGCATCCATCACTACCAACAGAACAGAACGTACATTTAGAGTAGCTCACAGTGAGAGCCTCAGTCGGACGGACCATCAACCTCAGAGTGTGTTTGTTCTATCGTCAGACAGCTATCCAATATGGGCGATGTTGTGATGAACAACTTGTACATAATAGAACCCCCCACAGAGCTAAGTCTCTCACTCAATTCCAAGACGCTTCGTGGGCATGAGAAAACACGTTTACATTGCTAAAGCAAATGTCACAAATATAATACAATAAAAACAGTTGATGAATTATAAAAAAAAAATGTTTTTCTCCCATGTATGACGAGCAATGACGAATTTTTCGTCATTGGTCATAGTTTCAAATTTCAAACTCATGTTGAGTGTGTGTGAATTGTGGGACGTATGCGTCTCTGATGTCTTGGTATAGGGGGCACTAGGTGGTTAGAAAGTGTAGCTACTCCGTCTTCCCTTGAGAGTGGTGTCATTTCTCTATTGCAGTGGTTTTCAACCTTTTTGATACCAGGGCCCACTATTTATTTAGCATCTGAGCCACAGACCACAATTTGATGACATTTTAGCCCCACAGAACCAAAACTAAAGATTTCTTTTTGTGTGTGTGTGTGTGTGTGTGTGTGTGTGTGTGTGTGTGTGTGTGTGTGTGTGTGTGTGTGTGTGTGTGTGTGTGTGTGCGCGCGTGCGCTGAACCTGTCAAAAATCATCAAAAACAAGTGTTTTGTAAATTAATTTTAGTGGTGGATCATGGTTTACAATCAGGAATAAAAATGGGCACTTGCAGCTTTAAAAAGTTGGTTACCACTGCTGTGTCACTATCGGTCCTGTAGTGGTGAATATGTGGGAGGTGTATTAACAGTTTTCGTGCCGTGGAAATGAATCTACGTCACCCGTTATCATTATGATTTACAGTAACAACTGATGCCGCTGACGTTAACGCTACTGTACGTGACGTTACTTACCGGCGCCGGTTTAATACGATCCCCATGCTAACAGCAGCTAGCAGCGACCGCAGCGACCATTGCTAGACCATAACAAGGGACGGGCTAACCCGGAACCAAAAGTGTGTGTCCGTCCACTAACTTGTCCGTCGGGAAACATGGACCGAAATATGAAAAATGACTTTTAGATGAAAATCGCTGGCACTGGCGACCTCCAAAAATATGAAAAAGGGCTGGCACTGAGAGAGTTAATTTGTACAGTATCTGTTGTGTATTGCTCCATGCTGTTCTGGGCTGGGATGTGGAGTGAGTGGAGTGGCACCTTGGCCCGAAGGCATGTCTTGATTCTGTCAACCATTTTGCAGATCAGTTGGCCTAGTAGTTTGTTGTCAGACAGTTCCTGTTCTACGCTGGTACGATGTTACGGTCATGTTTACCTGCGGTACCTGCGGTCTTCATAATTGCCCCCGTAGGAGGGGCCAGGACGGGTGGACAGCCTGGACGCCAATCCATTTTTGGATTGCCCTAATTTCTGACTTTGTCATGCATCTCGTTTAGAATATTACATATGCATTTAAAGAGAAAAGAAGGAAGATTTCACCTCCCGGTTTTGGGAGTGGGAGAATGGAAGGATTAGAGTAAAATATGCATCATCTGCTTAGCGGTTTCGCACATCTCTACCCGTGGGTAGAAATGAACCTTAACCTATACTCCAGGACCGCCACCGGTCACTGTGATGTTAAGCTTTTTACTCGGAAATGGGGGAAGAGGAAGTGAAAAATCGCTACATAACACTTCCCGCGAATGCTATTTACCTGTCAACCCAAAACCCATTTTTTATAATTTTTGTAATCCGGCGATACATTATGGAGTAATGACTGTCTGTCATATTCATGCCCTGTCACTCTAAATTTTAATTTCTCTTGACTTTTGTTCGGATCTGTACTGTATGTATGTACCTTTATGTCCGAGCACGAAAAAAGCAGCAACACTTAATGTAGCCATGTATGAGCTCTTGGCTATTCCTGGGTCCCCATGGTACACCGCTCATTTCACGCAGGTGTGATTTTTTTTTCCTTTTTTACAGAAACGGAGTGTTATAGGCAGTGTTGGTAAATATTACTTAGGAAAGTAACTTCTTTACTCGTTACCCCTTAGACAAATTATATCATCACTTTGCTTATTACTGGAATCAAAGAGTAATATATTACACATTACGTTATTAGTTTCCCAAGTTCTCAACTCCCACCTTTGAAAAAATAGAGATGTACAACATAATCTGTTTAGCGAGCTCTTTTTAGATCTGAATCCAATTTATTGGAATAACAATAGTCTCCAATGCCACAAACTGCACCTGAAAACAAAGCCAACAAAATCCGACATTGTAAATGTCTTTCTTAGATAGAAAAATAAAAGGAGCAGAGAGGAGCAATGGGAACATTTTAACCTTGAATCACAAAACAGACCTGCAACTAACAAAACCAGATTTCGAAATTTGTCTCTTTGACTTTTTAAACTTTTTCACAATTGTTTTCAAAGACAGTTGAGGTCTTGTATTTAAAAATAAAATACAAAATAAAGCAGCAAGCAATTTGCAGTGTACATAACTGTGCGCAGGATGCAGCGTGTGGACTGGATCTACAATCTAGTGCACATATCTGTTGTTACAGTACCTGCCGATAGCTTGTAAGTTTGTTCTATTTTTGCATGCAACAACAAGCTCATTTTAAACAAGTAACTTGGCGTTACTTGCAAAGTAATGCATTACTTATTACCCATTTTGTCAGAGTATTCTCCTTACTTTACCTTTTGGAGCAAAAGTAATAATATTACAGTAATATGTAATCTAAAATTTGTTACTGCCCAACACTGGTTACAGGCACTAGCCGAAGAGATTTGTGAACATACATAAGTCCTTTAAAGACTTAATTCCTTTCACACTGTCTCTAACAAACACATCAACAGCTTCAGAATTTTCGTCTGTCAGACGAGACTGAATGGAGTTGGAACAGACAACACAGTTAATTGCTTGCCAGAAGCCTATTTGGATAATGTCACCGTGTTCAACAATGTGTTTGTATGATGTAATTCACCCATACTTTATATTGTTGTTGCCGGGCAGAAAACCTTAATTTGCCTCCATATTTCAAAATGTTACATCATCATATCTATTACTTGCAAAACTGATCAACGCTAGCCCTGAGTACTATAGCGACGTAGAGGTCGTAGATTGGCTGAATGAAGAATACCAGCTATTGCCATCTATGAGGCGTTCAGAGTTCCTAAATTTAAGAAAAAACTACTACTTCTAAACCAGAATCGATAAATCCAAGGTCATGATCATCATGTTTTGCTCTTTGTTTCTCCTGTCGTGTCTGTAATGTATTGTATGTTGCACTTGTATGTTGTCTTATATGTGAACGGTGTCGCCACGGATGCAAGACAAATTTCAGTGCAAACTGACAATAAAGTTGTATCGTATCATATCGTAGGTATCCCCGGGATCATTTTGTAGACCTTTTCCGTTGTATGTGTGCATGCGTACGCGCCCTCACACACATATGTATGCCCAGACACAGCCGGACTCGCAGTTCGGTTGAGAGAGAGAGAGAGACAACCTGGGACCTGATCAAAACTCTCTTTTATGTTTGTTTGTGGAGCACATGCTCTGCCCCTCTGCTAGCCCAGACTCACACTGAGAGAGAGCACTGGTGGTGAAATCTGGGGCTTGTAGTTTGTTTTGTTGTGTATCTGTCAAAGCTCTGTCTCTGAGAAGACTCTGTAGTCTGCACAGATCCCTGGATGCAGACAGGTGGGGCCGTGTAGTGCTTCTGTTTGGTAAAATGTTAATGTCCCTCTCCGTCTCTCTCTCTTCCTCTTTCTCTCTGTTTGAGTACAACTTTAATGCCTTTCTCCCTTCCCCGTCTCTCTATTTTGGTACAACTGTAATCTCTCTCCGTCTCCCTCGGTCTCCTCCACAAAATGACCTGGAACTTCTTCATATTTCACCAAAACCAGAGCAGAACTCCCACCACGGGACTCTGGACATCAATTAATACAGTTGATGCCACTATATTAATTGTTGTATTTCATAGAATTTAAAGAGGGGGTGCCGTGATTTTTGTATTTTTTTCCAATTTTGCACATGTTTAAGAGGTGATGGTACTTCATTTGAACCCTTGGTCTGTTTTTTTATGTGTAATGATCCCTTCCATTTGTATTTAGGGTTTCTTCCTGGAGGCTAAAACCTTTCCAGTCAAATTTGCCAATGACAAAGGCTGTAATGTAGTTACATCACATCATCAGTTCCTCCCCTAACTCCTCCTCCGTTACTATACAACTAAAGCTGTGGGTGTGGCTTCAGTTCAGGTGGATCTCCACCCATCACCACCCACCGGGCAAACCAGGCATACTTAATGAGCTGGTGGGGGAGTCCACATAAAAACATCATTTTAACAAATACTGTACACCTTTTTGAGAAAGTTCTTTCTCTTCATATAACAATCATACCTGATGATCATAATTTAAGTTGGAAAAAAATCATGGCACTCTATCTTTAACTTTAAAAAATCGGAACTATCCCTTTAATATCTCCTGTCTTCCTCCTCTCTCTCTGTGCAGGTAACGAGCTGCTGTACCGCACACGTGAAGGCGACGTCGTCAGGTTCAATGTCGACACCAACGAGAGGACAGTGCTGGTGCACAACAAGAAATTTGTAAGTGTGTTGATTTTTTTTTGTTATTATTTTCTTTATTAACCATATAACCATATGGAATTATTCTCTCAACCTTAATAATACCTGTTGGTATTGTATCCTATGTGGTTTCAAGCATTTTTAGTCACCTTTACAACAAGGTATGGCATGTAGAGATCAGACATTCCGGGGATGAGTGACACTGCTAAACGTGTGGGTTGCACCCACCAAAACAAATGCCAAGACGGCAAAAGGCTTGCATTCAACCCTTTAGGGTCTCACAAACCCTGACCTTAAAAGGATCCCTGTCTAATTGGCTTAAAACATTATACTTTCCCTATATAACTAAAATAAACAAATAAAAACACCAATGGCATCTTATTTATTTCATAAATAGAGAATATTTCACTCAACAGGAACTGCTCCTGGCGCAGGATGATGATGTCACGTGTGATCTAGCTCTGTGGGATATATGGATGAACATGCTCTGTGACATCATCATCCTGCGACCGGAGCACCTCCTATTGAGTGAAAGATTCTCTATTTATTAAAAACAATAAAGTATTGAAGCTGTTTTTATCTGCATGTTTTAGTTATAGAAGACAAGTATAGTGTTTTAAGGCATATTTGTCTTATTAGGCAGGGATCCTTTTAAGTTTTTTAATGGTTCCAAGCCTGGAACACCAAATGATGCTGCCACTGTGCATGCTGGAACACCATCTTCCAATTGCCCTATTTGCACGGCTCTTATCCTGGAGGGACACACATCTTTATTCCAATCAGTGTTGCTGCTGCTTGGAGCGTAAACAGAGTGACAGGCACCGTACTTATGTGCCTGACCCACACCTGTGACTGAGTGCCCCTGAGCCACTGCCAGCAGGTGTGTTCCAGAGGGGCTCCATGCTAACCACAAGGTTGCCGGTTGGCTGCCAAGGTTACACTGTTTGGTACCATGCACGGTGCATTGCCATGGGTGTGTTAATGGGATCTACAATCTAGGTCAGGGGTTTTCAACCTTTTTGACACCAGGGACCACCATTTGTACACTCTCAGGAAAAAAAAATGAAAATGCGTGGAATTCCCCTTGTCCCTCTTGTCAGAATTTGTCAGGAACTAGAATCTACTTTCAGAAATTACAATCTAATTAGTCAGAAACTACTATCTACTTTCAGAAACTAAAATCTAATTTGTCAGAAACTAGAATCTAATGTCAGAAACTAGAATCTAATGTCAAAAACTAGAATCTAATGTCAAAAACTAGGTTCTACTGTCAGAACAAGAATCTAGTGCCAGAACAAAATGGCCTGTTGCAAATTGAGTTTGCAGATTTGGAATTGTGTTCATTTCCTTTCATTTCTACCTGAATATAAAACATTATGTAACCATATAAAAATAAAATGGGGGTAAATTGTGCAAATTGTAAAAATGACAAAACATGACTCCTATTAAAATTGAATTAATGTTATTAGAATTAATCAGCATTAACAATACTGAGCATTAGCATTTTTACCATTATTAGCATTATATAGTTTGCATTATTAGCAATACTTAGCAATATTAGCATTAGGCTACTTACCTTTATCCCCCCCCCCCCCCCCCCCTGTCTCCTCTCTCCTCCAATTTGTCCAAGTGACGATGGCAACCACACTGCAATATTTTTTGCCAGAATTCTAGTTGTCATTATTAATATTGTAGTCTCTCCTGTTGTGTGTTGTTTTGGCCATGGCTTCCAGTTCCCACCTGATGTTGTGTGTGAGTCCAGACTGGTCCAGGCTGTGCTGGCTCACTGCTAGCTTACATAACATCTTCAAACGGGGACTTAACTCCACCATGTGCGTCACGTCGTCGAAGAAACTGCCGCTTCCTTTGTGTCCTCCAATCAGGACGATGCGATCCCCAACCAGGCAGCAGCACATAGCAGCCATTGGACTCGGTCTCTTCCCCTTGGGCTCAACCTGCTTCCAGGAGAAGGTCTCTGGGTTGAGTTTCCACACGTCATCGAAGGTCTTGAAGGAAATGTAGGTCTTCCCAGAGCAGCCTCCCACTATGTACAGCTCACCGTTGTAGGCAAAAGCTGAATGAGCGTAGCGTCCTTCTAGCTGTGCAGATGGTGTGTTCATCATCCAGTTGTTGGTCTCTGTATCAAACACTCTGATGGTCTTGTTGTGCCGCTGGCCCCCGAATACAAACATCTTTCTTCCAATGATGGTTGCAGAGTGACAGATGGATGCAGGTGGTGGACACAGACAACCCCTGGTGTTAATTAAAGTCCATACCATTGTGGTGGTGTCCAACTTGAACGTGTCATTGGTGTAAGCGTTCCCATGGACAAATCCTCCATGGATCAACATGACCTTCACCAGGACGCAGGCTGAGTGGTAACTCCTTGCCTCTGGGATGGTCCCGGTCACCCTGGGTTTGGACCACATGTGGGTGTCGACATTAAATCCATAAAGCACATTGTTGTGCACCAGTCCTGGGCAGACTCCCCCGTGGCCTCCCCAGATGTAGACTGAATCCTCTACCAGCACAGCTGTGTGTCTGCCACGTCCGTGGGGAATATCATCCCTTTTAGTCATCACTGGGTGTAACACCTTCCAGCAGAAGGACACTGTGTTGAAAACATGGACATCCATCTTATCCTTGGTCACCCATCCATCACAGCAGCCTCCAAAGGAATAAATCCGGCTCCTTACTGCTACAGACGCATGATAGGCTCGCTTTGGTCCTCCCGCCTCGGAAAGAGCCCAAGAAAACATGTCTGTATGCCTGACTGTCTGCCTGTGCCACTGTCTCTCTCTCTACATCTACAGTCATTTTCTTCAGAAAACATGTTCATATCTGAAGTGACATCACACGCGACAAACTGTTGGCATGCACTCAGTCAGAAATGTGAGAAAGCAGTCAGCAATCTAATGTCTGAAACTTGAATCTACTCTCAGAAACTGGAATCTAAGGTCAGAGAAGGCAGCAGCATTTCTGGTTGTTTTTGATGCATGTTTTTTTCTTTGAGTTTTAACTTGCACTTGCAGATGTAGCGACAAGTTGTGTAAACTGACAATGGTTTTCTGAAGTTTTTCCTGAGTCCACAGTAATATCCTTTACATAATGATGTCAGTTTTTTAATGCATTGCCACCTGAGGGAGCAAAGGTCACAAGCATTCAGTGTTGGTTTTCAGTCTTGCCACTTTCGTGTAGAAAGTTCTTAAGATTCTCTGAACCCTTTGATTATATTTTGGATGGTAGATGATGAAATCCCCAAATTCTTTGCAATTGAATCTTAGACCGTTAGACTGACGATTTTCTCACAGAATTGTTCACAAGTGGTGAACCCAAATCCCCTTATTGCTATTTTCGTCACCTTTCTTCTGCCCGTAGCCACTTCTTCCCTTAGCCACTATTCCTTATGCCAACACCTTTATTTGCGACTGGAGATGTGGTCATAGGCGTGTTTGTCAAGCAGTCCCTTAAGTTGTTATTTTTGGCAAATAGATTTAGGAAATAGATCATTTTGTAGCGCCTGCTTACCTATACCATGTACCCAGTTTGAGAAGGCAGAGTCACGTGAATCCAAGCGCCTTGGAGATGTCCAAAAGGAACAGCTTCTGCATCAGTTCACTTCATATTCTAATTTATTGCTTGTCCTATAAAGAGCTGTAGACTGCCTGCTGTTGGTCACTTCCGTGTGTTTAGCAGTGGTGTCGATTGTGCCACGCCTGCGTCAAATTACAATAATAACTCGATCTGTGTCCTCTCGGGGCACAGGTCTCCAACTCGGGTTATGTCACACTGTGAGGGCAACAGTTACCCCCACAAGGTGACTCACCATGCTGGTGAGTCACCACCGTAAGGTGGCGACTATGTTTCACCCCTGCAGGCAACTGTTACGTCATCCTGCGAGTGACGTAACAGTTGCACGGACGGACTTGATTCCTTGATTTCTTTGTGAATGGAATGAATGATTGAATGATTTTTTTCTGATCAGAAATTGGGAATGAAGTTACAGTACAAGTCAAGCACAGACTGCAACACAACTGAGAATTGCTTGGAGATTTACAGTACAATTCAAGTCGCCTACAACTATTCAAGTACAACTACTTGAATTGTACAGTACAGTTCAGTTCCAGATGCTTTTATTAATTAATTAGTTCAACACAATTCAAAAATTTGAAAAGTTGTGATTGGAGACACTAGTGAAAAGGGTTACACTTGTTTACAATAGTGACCAACTTGTTCATTTCATCAAGAAATTTAGAGACGTACACAATAATTACAGAAGCAGCAAATCATAGTGGAGATGAAATGATGATGGAGGTAAAAAGTGAAAAGAGAAACGTACAACGAGGGGAATTGTAGGGTGTTTTGGGTAGGGGAATTATGTTTTTATGTGTTATGCGTTACATAAGCCAGTTTGGAATTGCAGCCGTTAGTAGGTGCCCTCTGAGGGTGGTTTTGAAGGAGTCAAGGGATTCACATTACAGTTAAAACACCAAACATTATGTAAAAGAGAAGCAAACATTGTTTATGTTGTCCGTAGTATGCTCTCCTCCCATGCACTCACAGGGTGAAGTGTGTTTAGTGAATAAACACACGGCCTGGTGTGTGATATAACGGTCTGTTGGGATTAAAGGGGAACTCCACCCATTTTCAACATTTTAATATGTCATTGTTATACCTAAGAGATGTTGTGTGGACATGATGAAAAGTTACCCCAAATTCCCCAATTCTCTATTTCCTAAAAATGGAGGTCTGAAAAATCATTAACATGTCATTACATCATTACATTACATCTGATGACATCATCAAGATGCATTTCACCATGTTAATGATTTTTTTCTTTCAGACCCATTTTTCCTGAGAGGGTACAAATGGAACCAAATGGACCCGCGAGGGTCCATTTGGTTCACATTAAGCATTTGAGCCACGGACCACCATTTGAGGACATTTTAGCCCCACATACCCCAAAACTAAAACTGCTTTTGTCCATCTTCTAGTTGTGTAGACTTGGGCTAATTCAGATGATGAATATTTTAACTCTTGAGAGCGTAAAAATGAAACCAAATGGACCCGCAAGGGTCCATTTGGTTTCATTTTTACGTTCTCAAGAGTTAGATCTGGTTAACCAACTTAGCTGGGGACCACCTGAAACCCTCTCAGGGACCACTGGTGGTCCCCGGACCACCTGTTGAAAACCACTGATCTAGGTAAAGCACCTTGAATAAAGGTGATGTATAAATGTACTTATAGTTCAAAACACTGGTATTCAACCTTTTTGATACCGGGCCGACTATTTATTCAGAATTCGAGCCATGGACCACCATTTGATGACATTTTAGCCACACAGACCACAAAACTAAAGATTTCTTTTGCTTTTGTTGACAATTCCGGGCTGGATTTCAGAGAAAACAAAACAGGCAAACATACAGATCAAAATCTCTAATTGTGTAGACTTATTCTCTAATTGTGTAGGGCTAATTCAGATGATGAATATTTTAACTCTTGAGAGTGTAAACATGAAATGTTTCATGTTCCATATCTTATTGTAAAGGTGACCATTACCAATAGAAGCCCCTCGCCAAACTGCTATGGTCCAATCACAGCTAAGCATAACATATGATAGACAAACCTCTCCATCAATAGCTCTCCTATATGATACAACGTTGTTTTAAAAAATAAATTTAAGACATTTTTCCACTGCATAGGGCATGACTTGTTGATGGAATTTGGAAGAGATTTTGAAGGTCTGGTTCCAAAAATGAACCAGTATTTATTGTGTAAAGTCCACGATATTTACATTGGAATGAATGAGCCTGACTGGAAAGTGTCCAAGCCTTGGGTGGACACTGGGGGAGAGGGCGGGCGGAGCTTACCTAAAGGTCTATTGATACCATATTATTATGAGGGAAAAAATAATTCCAAAAAGTTAGGTTTCCGAAAAGATCTTCAAGTCCGTGCATCTGTTATTTCTTTGGCAACAAACCAGTCTCAAATTACCAAGTTTGAGAACAGCCAATTTAAACCCGTCACAAAACTAAAGAACAAGGCGCAGTCACTGGGCCGTAAACCAAATTAAAAAGAAAAAAAAAAAAGAACTTTTGTAGCCGCATCAGCATATGGGCTGACGCTGCATTTATCACCAATCTTCTCCCCACAAATGATCCATCATTATTGCTATTCGCCGAAGAATGCCTCGTTAACGTTTCGGGTTAAGCAGGGCGGCTCTCCCGTGTTTCAGCAAGACATGGAGAGAGAGAGAGCGCGCGGTGGTGTGCGCTGCGTGTGCGGCGCGTCTCCAGGGTGCACACCGCGACACACAACATTATGTCCGCCATCAAATCAGAAAGCCCCGACGGCGTAAGATTAATGTGTCGCCTAGTGTGGCGTCGGGGGGGAAAGGGAGCCACGGGCCATCCGTCAAAAGGCGGGCCGCAGCTTTTTTTAATGAAAAATTACACCACGCATGGTTAAAGGTCTCATCTTTCTGTCTGTCTTTTTTGTCTTTTTTTCTTTCTTTCTTTTTCCCCTCTCAGGAAATGTACAAGGCCAGCAGGTATGCGGTGTCTCCGGACATGAAACACGTACTGCTGGCGTATAACGTGGCACCGGTAAGTATCCAGCGCCATCCCTGTTTGTTTGTCTTTCAAAATTCTGCACAGGATTCCCTTTTTGTGTTTTAAATCATTATCTATTGAAAACATCAGCTACTATTAGTTAGTTAGTTAATAGTTAGTTAGTTATTTTATTGTCCACAATGTGGAAATTTGTCTTCGATCTCATTCAGACAACAGAACAGGACAACAACAGAAACACTTGCACAGGGACAAGCACAAGACAACAGTGGCAAATAAAGTACAGACAGGTTCAACGGGACATGGTAGCATTCAGTACATTAATTGTGTTAGGAATAAAACAGTTTTTAACGATGTACAGTTTTGGTGCGTTATACCGTTGATCAGAAGGGAGTAGTTCAAACTCCCTGCAGAGGGGATGGGAAGGGTTGTTTGCTATCTTAATAGCTTTTTTCTGAATCCCTTCCTCATAGATGCCACTTAATTGTTTCTGGCTCATGGATTATTTTTGAGGCAAGGGTAACTATTCTCTGTAACTTTGTTTTCCCTTTTACATTTACAGTAGTTGCCATACCACATTGCCATGTTAAGTCAAGATTCCCTCTATCATGCTCTTATAGACTGTTTCCATAATATTTTTGCTAACTCCAAAGGAGTTAAGCTTACATTAAAGGTGGAGGCGCTGGTTGCAGGTTTTAAAAAAATGTTCAGTATTTCCATTGAAATTAAGTTCACTATCAATATAAGAGCCTAAAGGCCCTATTTTGATTGTCTTAAGTATCAGGTCTTAAGTCTTAAGTCAAAACTTGGAGGTGTGGCAAAGCTGTTTGGCCACTCAGAACAGCCAAACAGCTTTAAAGCATTGGCTTTAGCTACTGAAGCCATTAGCTTTAGCTACTCAAAACATTAGCATTAAGTATTGAAAAACGGCACATCTACCGCCACGGGGTGGCATAGATTTGCTCTCTTTGGAACATCTTTGGCTGCTTTTAGAGCTTCACAAATCTTTGAATATTACGCTCTTTCAGAGCAAACATTATCCAAATGTTTGCTTCTGGGAGGTCCCTGGCTGGGACTCACATACAGATGATTTGTGGTGTCCTTGACAGGAAATACTGAGGACCGCAGAAGCAGAAACATTGTGTAGAATCTAGTGTCAGGTTGAAATGGGTTTAATGTAGTTTGGTGACTGGGCCAGACGACAGATAATAAGACAATTACTGTGCTGCAAACAGATACGCAGTGTCCTGATACGAACACAGCGAGGAATAAATGATAAGACCCAACAAACAAACAGCCGTATGCAAGTATAATCAATGTGCCCGCTGATTTATAAATATTCTCAAAGAAGACCAGCTTTGAGGACAAATAAAGGGTCAGACCTGACGTCCCTGTGCATGTCGTCTGTCTGGAGAAAGTGTTTACACCTCATTCTGTCCGTTATGCATCCCATCTCTATCTGGACATAACCTGGCTATGGCCCTTGCAGTTGTTGTAATTGTACTACGTGTGTTAGTTTTGAATGCAGGAACTTGTACGGTTACCTTGTGATATAGTGATACTTTTACTTAGGGGACATTATGTGTGTTATGTGTGGTTTCAGATAGTTTAGATGTTAGCAGTGAGCACAGTGTCTCTGATGTCAACAACAGTACTTCCTGGACCACAATTCCCACAGTCCTTTGGTGTGCTACACCTCCTTGTGGCTACAGGGGAAGGGCTGTCTTACTGAGACAACATGTAGTCTAGGAAGTAGTGTCGATGACACTGGACTGCACTGCTAACATCTAAAAGACATAAAACCACGCATTACACACATAAAGACCACCAGAAAAGTGCTCTAAATCTTCTAAATGTCATTAACATATATTTTTAACAGTTTTCGTGCCATGGAAATGAATCTACGTCACCCGTTATCATTATGATTTACAGTAACAACTGATGCCGCTGACGTTAACGCTACTTGACGTGACGTTACTTACCGGCGCCGGTTTAATACGATCCCCATGCTAACAGCAGCTAGCAGCGACCGCAGCGACCATTGCTAGACCATAACAAGGGACGGAGCAACCCGGAACCAAAAGTGTGTGTCCGTCAACTAACTTGTCCGTCGGGAAACATGGACCGAAATATGAAATATGACTTTTAGATGAAAATCGCTGGCACTGGCGACCTCCAAAAATATGAAAAAGGGCTGGCACTGAGAAAGTTATATTTTTGAAAGGTATAGCTGCCGTCAGTGTTTATCAATGTGGAACTCGTATTTTAAAGAGGCAAGTTTCCGACCGGAAGAGGACATTTTATATCAGCGCGTGTGATGCTGCTGATCCAAAGCTTTGTTTACCTCTGAGTGAGATGGAAACCTCCATGAAGTCACTTTGTGAATGTTCTGGGCCGTGGAATATGCACAGTTTTGACCTTCCAAAAATACCCTGTGGAATAAGGCAATACAGGAGATACAGGCGTGTTACTGTGTTACTGACAACAGCTAGCAAGACGAGGAGGGGGGGTAACTATTGTTTTATACAGATTAATTGCCGACGTGGTCGTCAAAGGCAGCCCTTGTGTTAAGTATGATGTGTGAGTATACTTCCTATACACCACTGTAATGTATGGCTCACATGTGCTTGCTTGTTTCACCTAATGATCCAGGGTGACAGGCAAAGTATGTCAGCTGCCTCCGTCCATCAGTCAGTCAGTCAGTCAGTGTGCTGCAGCAGTGGGACGTGGAGGAGGCATGGCAGGACAGGGCATGTGGATGGGGAGAAAGTAATGTCGCAGTGGGTCGGGTGTGGTGTGTGTGTGTCGGTGTCGTCACACCTGGCTGGATGTCTCTACAGCGGGAGCAGGAACCGCACCGCCAAGCAACGATAAGGCACAAAACACACATCACCGCCCCACCGCAACTACAACTCACAATTTATCTGCACACAGAGGAGGAAACATAAGGAGAAGAGACGACGGAGCGAATTATGTTTTTGTAGGTCGAACGCTCTCTCTCTCTCTCTCTCTCTCTCTCTCTCTCTCTCTCTCTCTCTCTCTCTCTCTCTCTCTCTCTCTCTCTCTGTCTCTCTCTCTGTCTCTCTCTGTCTCTCTCTGTCTCTCTCTCTGTCTCTCTCTGTCTCTCTCTCTCTCTCTGTCTCTCTCTCTGTCTCTCTCTCTGTCTCTCTCTCCCTCTCTCTCTTTCTCTCGGCAAACCGTGTGTGGTGTTTTAGACTTTAGGTAGAGGGACCATACCGTACCTACCGTATAGCCACCAGGATTCAAGGTTCAGTCGCTGCCCTGTGGCTATGCGTGTCCTAGAGCAGGTTTTCAACATTTTCAAGCTTTTTCACACCAGGGCCCACGGTGCTTATTCAGCATTTGAGCCACGGACCACCATTTGAGGACATTTTAGCCCCACAGACCCCGAATTCCAGGCTGGATTTGGGAAACAAAACAGGCAAACATACATATCAAAATTAATTAATTAATTAATTACATTAATCTTCTACATGGACCATTCATGTATCATGAATGTTGTATGTATCGTTTTACCCACTCAAGAGTTAAATTATATTCAAACATCTGAATTACTTCATTTTCAAGCATCTACACATTTAGAAACTGTAGAACATTTGACCAACGTTCTGCCAGTTATCTCTCTAAATTGTAGACACAAACCTGAAAATCCTCAGTTTTGGGTCTGAGACACAAAACCTAACATCAAATGGTGGTCTGTGGCTAAAATGCAGAATAAATAGTGGGCCCTGGTGGTTCACAGTTGTTTAAAACCACTGTGATAAAACATTATTTTACAAACAGAAACTTCACACACATTTTTCAGCTGCGTACAACAGGCCTTGTTTGACAGATTTGGTAGAGATTTTGAAGGTCGGGTTCCAAAAATGAACCAT
>CM076982.1:41018983-41048983 GCA_039105355.1 Benthosema pterotum | reverse complement strand
ATGGTGTTTTTGGCGTTGGGACATTGAAACGTTATGAATAACAATTTAGTCACTGTTTGCCTGATTACATTTGTAATCAAAACATTTCCCAGGACAGATTTAGGGAAATAACTGAAGTGGAAAAAGCTGATCAACAACATTAAGCAATTTCTGTTTTGGGGGGGAAATATTTGAAAATGCAGTGGTTTGTGTCCCCAAACCCCTATGGTCCAATCACAGCTAGGCATAAAATGTGACAGACAAACCTCTCCACCAATATTTTTTTTTCTAACATGATAAAACATTGTTTAAAAAAATAAAGGTTATACAAGATTATAGAAGAGATTTTGAAGGTCTGGTTTGAAAAATTACCCGATGAAGATCTTGACGATCGAAACGTTGTCCTACTAATAATAAAGACAGTCTTTTGTACCTGTGGTGTGCAGGCCCCATCAGTTATCCGCTG
Organism: Benthosema pterotum; assembly: GCA_039105355.1. NCBI lineage: Eukaryota > Metazoa > Chordata > Actinopteri > Myctophiformes > Myctophidae > Benthosema > Benthosema pterotum. The sequence goes on along the minus strand of CM076982.1, from coordinate 41,048,538 downwards.
GTTTGAAAAATGAACCAGTATTTAATGAGTAATGTCCGTGATATTTACATTGGAATGAATGAGCTCATATAAAAATGAAACCGAATGGACCCATGCGGGTCCATTTTGTTTCATGTTTACACTCTCAAGAGTTAACCATTCAGGCGGGAAATCCAATTATTTTTTCAAAATTTTTGATGCTGACATATACAGCAGACATATACAGTAAATATATTCATCTGAATTATCCCAGTTGGTACACAACTAGAGAATGTAGAAGATTAATGGTCATTTTGATCTGTATGTTTGCCTGTTTTATTTCCCAAATCCATAATGTAGACAAAAGGCAAAAGAAATCCCTAAAATTTTGGTCCGTGGCTCAAATGCTGGATAAATAGTGGTGCCCTGGTATCAAAAAGGTTGAAACCCCTGGTCTATCCTATCTGTGCACTACTGCCACCCAGTGGCGGCTGGTTGTAACTGCGCCTCCCTCCGTGCAGAGCTTACTGTATAAATGACCTCATTCGTTCTCATCTCCAGACAGAGACATAAAGCCAAGTGGCAGCTCTTATTTAATTCTGCAGGCCCTGCAACGCGCAGCGCTTTTTCTAAATAAAGAGAGAGTGTCGTTAGTATAAAGCCCCGCTATTTATGGGCGCACTTAAGCCTGTTTTTCTTCCTTTTCCTTGGAGCTGCTACGGTGGAGTTTTCTTTGGTCAAAGTGTTGAACTTTCGGCAAACTTTCTGCCCTCTCTCTCTCTCTCTCTGCATGAATAAAACACAGAGAGCAAGGTTCATTACAAGATTCATAACCCAAGAAAGCACTATCTATGGCTTGTTTCTATTGAGATCCACCATGTCCAATTCATCTGAGTTAAAGGTAGTAGAGGCAACTTTTGAGCCAAAAATCAAAATAGACATAGAGCTATATTTTTGCCGTTCTCCCTGCTATGTTGCTTCTACTTTTTATGCTGCAGCTGTTTCCTTGCAGACAAACACTTGCTTCGTCCTGCAGACGGTCCAGAACTTGTGTTATTGTCAACAAATCATGAAAACAAAAACATTAGTCAGGCTCAGGACAGGCGTGTCTAATGTGTGAGGGAGAGGGGCGTTGTGTGGGATGAGGCGTTGTTTTTAGCCAATCACAACGCAGCAGTTTCCAGCAGATTCATATTAAGCCAATAGAGTGGAGGGGAGGTGGAGTTAGATTCTGTCTGTAGACAAATCTGTTTACTGTACAAACACAGTGTTTGCACACACAAAATGACCATTATTACCTTTAAACATAGATGAATACATTGCCTGCCAGTTCAAAAGTTAGGGTAAAAGAATTACACTTGTGCCTCCGCCTACCCAATAGGGTCAGAATTGCATCAAAGTGGAGACAGGGTTGTATGAATCATGTATGACTGACAGAAAAAAGCCACAGTTAATCTACCCTTTTTAACCTTTTTGATACCAGGGCCCACTATTTATTCAGAATTTGAGTCACAGGCCACCATTTGATGACATTTTAGCCCCACACAGACCTCAAAACTAAAGATTTATTTTGCTTTTGTCCACAATACCAGGCTGGATTTTGGAAACCAAACAGTCAAACACACATCAAAATGACCATTAATCTTCTACATTCTCTAGTTATGTAAACTTGGGCTAATTCACGTGATGAATATTTAACTCTTGATACGTTTCATGTTTACGCTCTCAAAGAGTAACATCTGGTTAACCAACTTTCCATCATTTAGCCTGCGGACCACCTGGAATCCTCTCAGGGAGCACTGGTGGTCCCTGGACGCCTATTGAAAACTCTCTTTTGTTTATATCCGGCATCATGGAGGCGGTCGGTCGTCATGCAGAGTGCTCGACCTGTGTGTCTGTGCGTGCGTACTGGGTCAAGAAATACAGGGCAATACAGCACTTGTATGGAGCACCCTGCCACTCTTTGTGATCCACACCGATGTTATGGGGACCTTTTTTATTGTCAGACCAACATGCGACAAAACACGCGGTTTAAGTTGACACAACATCCAGTCGCAGCTAGTGCTTTACCGGAGCTTCAAATTAAGGGTACATTAGCACAATAGCGAGCAGTAAGTGACGAGGGGCGATCGCAGCACAGCGAGGGAATTAAGAATCGAGGCATTTGTAAAATTGCTGTAGTACAAACCTGTGTGTTTGTGTGTGCCTTTATTTCTCGTAACCAGGTGTGCAAGCATTTAGTTTTCTTTGCGAGCACTGAAAGGAGTTCCCCTGTGTATAAAAGTACAAAATAAAATGTGTGCGTGTGTGTGTGTGTGTGTGTCACTGACTGTAAACGATGCCTCTTATATTTTCTGTTTTTTCCTGCCCTCCCCAGGGAGACGTGGAACCTCAACCCACCGGAGGTGCGCAACGCTCAGCTCCAGTACGCCGGCTGGGGACCCAAGGGACAACAGCTGGTAAGAAAAAACGACACAAGTCAACACAACCTGTCGGTTTTGAGCACCTTTTCAAGTCGAGGAAAAAAGCAAACGTACAGAGGTATTGGTGTCACTGTTAGAAACCTTTACTTGTCAGGAAGTGGAAGTTGAAAGGTTGGCACCGTGGCACAGTGGTAAGTGCTGCCGCCTTAAAGCTTGAAGGTGCTGGGTTTGATTCCCGCTAGGGACACCACTGTGGCTTCTCCTTCTCTGTGTCATCAGCAAAAGGGTAGCCTGTTGTTCCAATGAAGGCAAACTGTTGTTTTTGTCCAAACACAAACAAATCGGAAGCATCAACAGTATTTCAACCTTCATAAGCCACGCCCACTCGTGGAGATAGGCTCCTTGCCAGACGGAGTTGTAAAGTTGAAGTTGAATTTGAACTTCAACATAGAAACAGAGTCTGGTACCAGGCTAGCGAAGGGGCCTTTCTGTGTGGAGTTTGCATGTTCTCCCCGTGTCCCCTAGAGTAGATGCCCTCCCAAAAACATGCAGTAATCCTAACTAAACTGCTTCCCCCTGGCCAGCCGGGGCGCCTGATGGAGGGGACAGGAACTGGTTGGAATAACGTGTTCCTTCCACGTGCTACGTCCAACCAGGGAAACTCCCCATCAGGTGAAAAGAAGGTGGCACAACTCATGCATCGAAGGAAGCATGATGCCAGTCCGCTGCCTCCCCAGTTCGGTAGAGGGTGTGTAGAACGGATTAGGTCATTGGCACTGGATGAAAACAATGAGTTACACAATTCTAGGGATAAAAATAATCTGAAAAAATAAATAAGAAATGGAAACTGGGGGCAAATCTGTGTCACTGCTGCGATCCAATGTAGTTACGCTATTATTTATTAATCACAAGCTCTTGTTAACACTTTTCAGGGGTTAAATATTCATAATAAGAAGAGATCAGAGACTAGACTTAACCACGTTCAACCTCAGTGACCCAGTTTGGGAACCATATGGGAAAAGAGTGTTAATTTTTCAGTATTTCTTTTCAAAATTAGAAAAGATTTGTCGCATAATGACTTCTTTAGACATTGCCTGGTATTCTCGAACGCTTTGGTGTAGCCAAGTCTTCTCATTCGCTGCATGGCAGCAAATCAGGTCTGGAGCTGTGCTCATTGGCTGCATGGCAGCAAATCAGGTCTGGGGCTGTGCTCATTGGCTGCATGGCAACAAATAGGGTCTGGGGCCTTGTGGTTGGCCAAAAGCCTACAGCACCAGACCTGGTTATAAACTGGTTATAAACTTGACAGATAACAAAGAAGTTTCATAATCACGAATGTGCTCTGTTTTTTCCCCCTTTTTCCCGCTAGCAGACGGACCGCGCAGAGTGATTAAAACCTTGAGTTGCGACGTCGTTAATTACCCGTAATCTCATTAGTTGATTAATTAGCGCTACACCTCGGTAGATTGATACAGCCGAGACCGTCCCACCATTCGTCAAGAAGCGCCCTCCCCTTTAGCTAGCAGTCAGACTGCGTTAGCGCGTACGTGTGTGTCTGTGTGTACACCCAGTTCAGTTACAAAGACAGCAGGCACGACACACACACAGACACACACACACACCGCACACACCACACGCGAGCTTCCACATATGCCTCTGCGTTGACACGAGCAAAGAAGCGTACTGTAGGAGGTGAAATACATACGAGTCAGGCCCATCTGTTGTGTTTTCGCCGTTCCCCCAAATCCCTGGTGTTGTTCATCAAACCCCCGCGTACGGGGAAATGCAGGTGCGCGCGCGTATGCGCGCGCACCTGCATTTCCCCGTGCGCGGGGGTTTGACACACACACACACACACACACACACACACACACACACACACACACACACACACACACACACACACACACACACACACACACACACACACACACACACGCACCAACACAGCTGTCCGGCCATACGTGTCGGACCGCCTGCGAGGCTGCACAACGCAGACGTAATTAGATAAACAAGCAACCTGTCAGGTCCACAGAGAACTGTGAACTGTGTGTAAGTATGTATCTGCGAACACTCTTGTCTCGCACATAATCGTATGGAAGACAGTGCATTACCGAATGCACGCATTTAGTGTTTCCTGTACACAGGCGGACATGATGGGCCCCTAGGGGGGAGGGGCATCATTTATGGTACATAAACCTTAAGCCCCACCCTCTCCCCAATGTAAATATTGTAGGGCTGTTGAACGATTAAAAAATGTAATCAAATTAATCATTTGAGTATTTTTGAGTATTTGAGTAATCAAATTAATAATATTTTTGAGTGCACATGAGTTAATTGCGTCAGTTAATTGCGTAATCAGATTAATCAACAAATCTAATTTAACCCATTGTAGACTATCCCGATTCTAAAAATGTCTTTGAAATACTAACCTAAGTGTACTGGAAAACTTCAAATTATTGTGTAACACCATCAAATTTTTGTCATTTTTTGATACTGTACATTCTGTACAGAACGCATATTGGTGTTCCCGTCAACTAGGGTAAAACTACCACTAGGGGTTCCCGCCCACTATGGGTTAACTAATTAACTCATTTTCAACAGCCTTAAAATATTGTACATTCAATTATACATTTAAAGTAAATACTGCTTCATTTTTGGAACCAGAACCTTCAAAATCTCTTCCAAATCCGTCAACAAGACATGCCCGCCCTATGCAGTGGAAAAAATATGGCTGTGTGAAGTTTGTTTATTTATTTGTAATAATTGGAAAAGTATTGGTGGACATGTTTGTCTCACATGTTCTGTTTATCTGTGATTGGACCATAGCAGTTTGGGGAGGAGGGGCTTACTGAAAGGTCTATTCCTGCTGGTCTTCATAGTAACTGCGACCTGCGGTTGCAATAAGTAACATCCGGTTGTGGGTTTTCGTTTTTTTCAAAAGGGTTGAATTTGGGGGAAATCAATCCTAGCCGAACCCGAGGAACAGGAAGATTAATTGATTCCATTCTTTAATCCATCTTTTGACCTGAATGTATCGATTGCCAATTGTCGTTTTGTTGCATTCCATGCAACAAAAACTCTTTTACAGTCAGTTATAGTGCTCAGCGTGTGGCCCTTGACTGCGGCGCTTAGCTATCGTATTTGCTTCGCACATGAGGTCAAACAGTTATTAATAACGCACATTATTACGTACTCAGCCTTTATTTGAGGGGTGGGGGAGGGGGTGAGGGGGGTTGACAAAGAGGGTGACGATAAGCTGGGTCAGCTGCAGCCCGTTATCTTCCTCGGGGCTTATACGCCGCGGCTAAATTGCACAGTGGGTGCTGAACTGACAACCTCACTGCTTAAGGAGCTTAACATGTCAAAAACGTGGACATGAAAATCTGCTACCAATTACAGCCGCTGTGCGGTTAATTATATCCACGTCTGAGGAGGCACTCGTGTTTATTGCCGGGTAGAAGGAGCCAATACAAGAGAGGACAGCGCAGAGTGGGAGTGGATGCCAGCTGTTTGTTGTTTTTTTTTAGCAACCACCACTGTTGAACTGGGACAGATATTTGGCCTGGTCGTTTTTGTGCGAATTTGGCTCAGAATGGCCCACCACAACCAGCATGCCGAAACCAGCCGAAACACTACCCCTGTCAGGGTAATCTGCAGGCCTGTACGTGCTCGGAAAACAAGATACACAAAATATGAGGCAAGACCTCAACTCAGATTGAAATGTGGTAATGGGACATAAATGATACCAAACAACAGACACCTACACAACCCTACACAACCGCAGAGAGAAAAGATCTCTTTTCTTAGTGGATTTATCATCTATGCAGGTTAAAAAAAAATCGAACCCTCAAGTAAATCGCAAAAATGTTGGGAAAATGAATGAGATCCCCAAAACCATAAGGCCTCCATCAAATAACATAGTAAGGCGCAATTACCCCACTCATTCTGCTTTATGTAGCATGTGATGTCTAACTATTCATTATGATCAATCCATTCCAAGCAATAGTTTTGCTCAAAAGATGCTCCTTGGACTGAAACATGCCATACGCACTTGCTCAACAGCCCAAGACCAGACACTGGGTCTGGTGTCTGGTCTTGTTGACCTGAAATTGGGAGTTCGGGGTTCGATTCCTGGCCGGGCCATACCAAAGACTTTGATCATATGACTTTGACTGTGTTGTTCAAATCACATCATCGCATTTCATCCCATCTGGGGTGACGGCCATTTTTTTGTCCAAGGAGAAACCACCTAGTTAGACATACATTATCACATGATTAATAAAGCATGCTTCCATTTTGCCTTATCGTGCCATATCATGTTATTTGATGGAGGCCATATGAGCTATTTGCACTGAAAACTAAATCTAATCTTGTCTTTCTCGTATTTGGCACTCAGAGTGTTGGGCAAAAAAAAAGAAACAGAAAATCTCATACTCTACACTTGATACCCAAAAGTGAACGCTACAGTGCCATTGCCTTTTAATGTTGTGCTTTTTTTTTGATAATGTGCAACCCAAGCCGCGTCGCCAGCGTATTCCTCTGTTGCAAACGGAAAAAGATTTGAGGTTAATCATTCACTTAAACAGTGTAACACTATACCGAAAAACAGCCTGAGGGCCAGAGCATCCAGAGCATTCCACAAAAGCTGTGAGATAATGATCAAAATCATTTTCTTTCCCTTCTTCTCCGTTCCAGGGTCGTATTGATCTCTGGATAGCATTAGCTCCGTTGGCTTCTTTTTTTAATTTCCCACCCTCACAATAATCCAAAGAGGCTCCTCCAACATCTTCGTCTCATAACTGTCGACGGAGTGCACTATTCGACTTAATTAGGAAGCCGGCCTTCAGAGTTCTATAGCGCGCTCGGCGTGCGTTCTCCCAACGGGGTATGAGCATCGAGCTTGGGCGCCGGAGTTGAAATCGGACACCCTGCGGTTGTTTTCTCGCTTCAAATTAATGACGGAAAGATTTTTCCTTTGCTTTTTAGGTTCTTTTTTTCCCTGCTCTCGGCATTTTTTGCCCCGAAGTTGTTTTTCTGCAACTAACTGCAGTTGTAGCCTATAGAGCAAATTTAGGAAAACATGGTGGTTAAGGGGAAAAGAGGAAAAACATACTGAAGGACATGACAAAGTAGTAGACTAGGCTATAGGACAACGAGAACTCAGTCGCGGGGAGTAGAAACTAAACGTGCGCGCACCGCAGTTTGTTCCACAACTGCGGTGCCGACACAGGCAAAGGCACGGTCGCCCGCAAAGGCGATTTTAGGCTCCCCCAGCAGGGGTGGGAAGCAATTATAAACCTGTAAATTATGTGTAGCCTCGACACCCAGGCTTTCATGTTCAGAAAGCCTGGACTAATTTGTTAGCCACAGTGGCCTAGAGGGCGGAGTCAACCTTCCGGGGTGGGCGTGGCTCCAAACGATGTGACGTAGCACAGCAGTGTGAGGGGCGGTAGGGGGAGGGGCCGGGGATGACGACACGTTGGTTGAGATCGAATCAGATCAGCTCATCTGCCGTCCAAATTCGGACGGCACCCTGCCCCCCTCGGCTAAAATCATTTCGGGTTAGGCCAGGCTAAATTATGTGTAAACATCTGAATTTTGTAATTTCCGAGAATCTACACAATTAGAAATGCAGAAGAATTATTTTTGACCAACGTTTTTGCCAGCTACCTCCTAAATTGTGGAAAATCTCCTGTGACATCATACCTATGACAGGCACAGTAAAATGGCGCCCCCCAAGGGATAAAAATCGGAACTATTTTTAAACTAAAGAACATATTATACATGTATGTGTTTTAAATGTTCATTTTTTAGTTATAGAGGACAAGTATAATGTATTGATCCATATGAGGCTTATTAGCCTGGGATGCTTTTACGTTGTCTGGTTGTCTGGTGGTCGCCCTGGTGTCCCCCTCCCTCCCCTCATGGCACCACAGGTAACTGCCTAGTATGCCTAATGGCCATAACGCCCCTGACCTTCCCCCTGTGTCTCTGTTGTCCTGTCCTCTTGCAGATTTTCATCTTTGAGAACAACATCTACTACCGCTCCACGGTGGAGAGTCGCTCCATCCGCCTGGTGTCCACCGGCAAGGAGGGAGTCATCTTCAACGGCCTCACCGATTGGCTCTACGAAGGTAAGGGAGAGAAAAGAGGCGGAGCATAGGATAGTCGTTTGGGCATTTGACTCAATACGACTGCAGGCACACTACACTTTGCACTGTAGACAAAAGACACTGGTCACTACAGGTCCTGGACTTATGATGGGCGGGCCCTTTTTCCAAAGTACTTGATTGGTGATTAGCCTCGAGGCTCCAGGCTTAGATCCGTGCTGCGAAATGAAAGCCTGGACCAAGAGTACCCCAGAGTGACTATCAAAAGGCGGGACTTTGTAAACTTCCCCCGGAATTGCGTGCGCTTGGCCCACTTCTATAACTGCTTTGTTTGTTGAAATCTTTTTTTTTTTTCTGAAAATAAGAGTGAACAAGTCAATTCGCTAGTGAGGACTGAACAGGGTTGTGTCACTGGGGACTGTTAATACAGTAAATTCCACAACTACTGTCAGCAACTACTGCAAGTGATAGTCATAGTCTCAAAAGCACATCGTTTGCCCAGGGTGATGTTGGCAGGCCCTTTTTCCAAACTACTTGATCGGTGATTGGCAGATCATGCCCATACAGTAGTTGCTGCTGATTGGTCGGAACGGCGGCCGGTTCGGTTCATTGCTACCCTGCCTGCTGGAGTCAAGCTAGAATGCTGTGTGCCTCGGTCAGTTGTTAGGAAACAGTTTGCCAGTTTGTCCGGTGTTATCTGGCTTCTGGCTTACATGGGTTAATACTAAGGCTGTCAGCATTAACTAGTTAATCATGAGTTAACTCAGCCGTGAGAATTTTAATTTGGTTAAATTTCACCAAATGCAGGTGAATAATTGTTGTTGTTAAGTTACTTTAAAATAAGTCTGCACAATTAGAGAATGTAAAAAAAACTTTCTACAAAATGTGCATGTTCGCTCCTAATGGTACAAATTCTTTAATTTAGGTCTGGAAGTCTAAATAAATGTCATCAAATGGTGGTCTGTGGCTCAAATGAAGAATAAATAATTGACCTTTATATGAATATTCTTGAAAAACACTCATTTAAGGTATATTTAGAACTCATAAAAATATGCAATTAAATTGCGATTAATCAAAGATTAACTATGGGCAATCATGCGATTAATCACGATTAAAATGTTTAAACTTTTGACAGCTCTAGTTAATACATACAGTAAATGAACAACTAATAATTGAAATAAATGGTACATAATGAGGCTGCTCTCGTTTATCTGAAGTTGTGTAGGCTCTGTGCAAGGAGGTCTGTTGTGGAGTGGAGTTGTTGTGGCATCGCCAGTTTCTGATTGGAGCATTCATTCAAGTCATGGTAATAATAGCAGGTAATGTTGTGTCGATAGACTAGCAGTCCTTGGACTTTGTTTCTCATTAGTAATTAGAGGATCGGGTTTTCGTTGTCATTTCCCGTGGTGGGGAGGGGGGGGGGGGTCCATAAAATGGAACAGCTGCCTTGTTTACACAGCTCAGGGAGGATGGGAAATGTTTCTACATGAGATGACTCACATTAATTCGTTCTCTCTCTCTCTCGATGCGACGGCACGGATGTCAAGGGTTGTCGCTCCCCCGACGCTGATCAAAACGCTGCATAACCCGCCACAGTGCCTCTCCGTCATGCCTCCCCGGGCAACTGTCCCGTTTCTGTTGAAGATTAGCTAAATGAATTCATACCTGCTCCAATGGAGCACTGCCCTTTGTAACGGCGGAGGGAGAGAGAGCAAAGAAGAAACACTGATGAAACGCCGGCAAATTATGTCTTAATTAAATATCCCCTGACATTATTTTGCCTTTGTCTTGTATGATTTTGGTTTCCACGGTACCGTTGGCTTTGCCTCGCATCCTCTGCCAGTGCCAGCAGATTGGATTTAGGAAGGAAAATTTCACCGCTTGAAGAAGAACCTGCATTCATTCCACGTTAATAGCATTTTGTAGTGGGGAATGATGAGAAGTAATATTTTAAAAGTGCACTCTATGGCCATATAAAAGAAGTCTGAATCGGTGACCTTCGTGTTTTTTTTCCGAGTCGACCTCCTCTCTCCTCTCGCTCACTCGGCCAAGGCTGCCCCTCTGAGATTTTTAATTCCGCAGATAAACGCGAGCCAGATGAAAGACGTTGTATTCCTATTAGCCTTGTATGGGGATTTTTTACTTTGTTCAATTCAAAGTACTTAACCATCGGAGTCGTGCGTCACTCTAGTGTGCGGTTGGTCTGTGTTGAACCCGACTCGAGGCAGGCTGGGTCACGGCTGTGTTGACGACATTATGCGGCAGCGCGGCCATGACACAAAATGACTCCTCTGGTTGCGTGGGTTCAAGTCACCATGGCAGAGATATCATGGTCGAAGTCGACATGTTCTGTTTATTGAACAGCACCTCGCTCTGTGACAAGCTGTAAGCTTGCAGATAGACTTTTTTTCAGTTTTGTTATTTGTTATGTTAAAGGTAGTATAGACAACATTTAAGCCTAAATTCAAAACATATGTACAGTAAATTAATATATTTGGCATTTTCTCTCCCCTATGACACACTGTATAACTGTGCTCGGATATTTTCTTGCAGAATGTTTCATTCTGGATGTTGACATTTCATTGTTTATGTTGACATGCAGGGACGCCCATGTCTGTATGTGTGCTTAAATGTTGTCTATACTACCTTTAAAGGCCTCCACCCTGCATTTAAAATCAAACGTATCTCGTAAAAGTTGCCTTATAATGCCTTTTTATACACTCTGTAGTCTAAACAACTACCCAGATAATCGTTTTTCATATTTCTCAGTGAATTCCTTGTCTGCACTACCAGAAAGGCCCACAAAAACAGCCCTCCCTTCTCACTGCTTCCTCCCACCCACCTTACTGTTATTCCCTACCTGGTTTCAGTCACTTTCACTGGTCTTCTTTGAGAGAGGGTGTGGATTCCATGCTTATGGTGACTTAATAGGTAGTGGTAAAGGGATGGGACTAGGCATGTCACGGTGTAAGAATCTCAATACCGGTTTTATAGTTTGCTTTGATACCGGTATTATCGGTTTTATAGTTTGGCCTTGGAGTCCTGGCACATGCAGGCCAAATACTCAATCAACATGAGTAATAACATAGGCCTATACATTTTAGCCCCACAGACCAAAAACTAAAGATTTCTTTTGCTTTTGTCCACAATTCCAGGCTGGATTTGGGAAACAAAATAGTCAAACATACAGATCATGAATGACCATTAATCTTGGACATTCTCTAGTTGTGTAGACTTCATGATGAATACTTTAACTCTTGAGAGCGTAAACATGAAACCAAATGGACCCGCAAGGGTCCATTTGGTTTCATGTTTACGCTCTCAAAGAGTTACATCTAGTTAGAACGTGCAATGTTGTTGTTGTTTTTTTGTTTTTTTCGGTACATTCGGTGGGCAAGCAAAGTACCGGTTTTGTGGACCCATACCGGTATTACCGGTAATACCGGATACCGTGACATCCCTAGATGGGACTATAAAAAATTGTGTTTTTAGTGTCCTCACTAAACAGGAAAATCCGAGAGTGCCCATTCATGCGCCACCATTCAGACACATGCGCAATATCTCTGACAAAAACACCTTTTTTGGGGGGCGTTAAAAATACACTGGCGATGGTTAAAAAACACCCAAAATCTTCAAAAATGTAAAGGAACCCTTTTAAAGAACTAAGGAACCTTTTAAAGAACTAGAACTGCAACCGCAACACCAGCTGGGTTCTGCGGGTTCCGTCCACCGCGTGACATTTTCAAAGCGCGACCTTTGGCCCCGCCCTCCTCCTCCTCCGGCAGTGAAGATCAGAGACGCTGTGCGGCCGCTGAGACATTAATCACTATGATATTGTGATATCGCGCTGTCTGACCCCTTGACTCACATTTATGCGGGCCGCTGAAGGGCTGGCAAATTACACTCATCATTTATTGACCGGATAAATCTTTCATCCTTGGCCAGAGAGAGAGAGAGAGAGAGAGAGAGTAAAGTAGGGTGTCGGCAGCTCCTAGATTTGCCCCTGGGTTTAACCCTGGAACCCTGCATGCGCCGATGACTGCCGAGAGAGATCCATTATGCTCATTAAGCCGCTAAGACCTCAGGCAAATGCCTTCTAAATCAGTTCTCTTAACACCGACGACGCCAAGGACCACCAAAGTGACCCCCCTCTCCTCCCCAAACACTTTGAAGAAATGCAAATGTAGAAGCCCTTGTGCTCGTAGCACCAGGGCTTTGTCATTGTTTTTTTATTTTTTATTTATTTTTATTTTTTTGAGAACCAGAGCTGAATTTGACAAAACGTTGAAAACGTGCAATAAATGCTTAAAGGTAATATAAGCAACTTTAGAGTGTACTAAAGTTAGAGATTATTTTCAAATCTGAAATGTGAATCTGTTTACAGATTTGCTGGAGACTGCTGCACTGTGATTGGCTAAAGTGCCACCCCCCGCCCACAATCCCCCCCACAAACACGCACACTAGCACCGCCTTGTCATGAGCCTGACAAAAGTGAGCAGATGAATGTCTGCGGGGAAACAGCTGCAGCAGCAAAGTAGCAGTGATGTAAAGGGGGGAAAGATATGATGAAAATATAGTGTGAAAACATATATATTTTGTTTGATTGTTTTTGCCTATAGTACCTTTAAACATGTAGTTAGTTGTAATGTTAGGGGCCACAAAAGTGAAACTTCCAAGCCTGTTTTCTCAACTCGCTGTTTCTCTGCAAGACATTATTCTACGAAGTCGTAGCTCCAAAACTGGTGGGGCCAAAATGAACAACAAATATGTCAATCTGAAGCAACGATTCTTTCACATGACGTGAAAACGTAGACTTTCCCGGGTCGAGAGGGTTAACAGTAGAATGCCGAGCGCGTTCCAGTCACTAATGCAACGCGTATTGACAGAAGAAAAGCTCCTCGGTCAATGTTTACATAGACGACTGTCACCGTCTGCTGCTGGAACTAGTGTTGACATTTCAGAAGCCCCTTAGCGTTCCAAACGATCCAGAGTGTTGCTGTCGTTTAGTCGCCAGCTCTTTTTAATTACACGTTTCACAGATATAACATTTCTAGCAAAACCCACAGAAACGATATTGACGCGCTTGTGGGTTTATGTAGAGTAGATTGGGCTGTTTTTTGTGATTTCTGAGATGACAATGTTCAAGAGGAACAATGGCAGTGGTTCTCGAAGTGGGGTTCAAGCGGATATTAAAGGTAGTATGGGCAACAATACCTGTATATACAGTACAGTTGTTTACTTTTCATTGTTTCCCCACTATCAGAAAGTAAATAATTGTGCTGAGGTGTATTTCTGTAGAAAGACACGTCCCTCTGGATGTATTTTGGTTTTGTTCCAATGTTTATGTTGACGTTCATTTCTTGGCAGGAACGCCTCTGTCTGGGAGGGAGGAGCTCCCCTTTCCCCCTCCTCCACTCAAAGACAGAGAGGCGTCCCTGCCAAGGGATGAACATGTAAACAGTGCAATGTAAACATAAACACTGGAACAAAACCGAAACCGGAAGGACTTTCTAAAGGAAAACGCCCCAGCACAATTTGGCTGATAAGAGAGAAAAAAAGTCTAAATATAAACTGTAAATACACATATATTTTGAATTTAGGCGTAAATGTTGTCTATAGTACCTTTAAAGATAATTGAGCAACTTTTGTGTGTCCAAACACTGTGTTTGTAAACAGATTTAAAAACAGATTTTAAAACAGAAACTAACTCTTCCTTATCTCCACTCTATTGGCTCATTATGAATCTGCTGGAGACTGCGGTGCTGTGATTGGCTAAAAATGCTGCCTCGCCCCAACAACATCCCTCCCCCTCACAAATTACCACTGCCTTTCCTGACGCCGACGAATGTTTTGTTGACGACATCAAAGTTCTGGACCATTTGCAGGGCAAAGCAAGTTTCTGTCTGCAGGGAAACAGCTATATAGCAATATATCGATTTTTATTTCTTGACTCAAAAGTTGCCTCTATAACATTTAAATGTTGTCTAATACTACCTTTACATGAATTCAAATATATAAGCTCACTTTGTGCCACTGCGCAACCCTGTATATCTTTTACATTTTTGGCGGTGTCTTTGGGCAGCCATAACCATGTGCATTTTGACATGAAAAGTTTGAGCACTACCGAAGCACGGCCTAAAAATATACACAGGGAAAAAAAAGTTGAGATGTACCGTACGAGATTCCTGCCCGACAACAGGACAGAAGATCGTTAAGCAGCTTCCCTTGGCTACCGTTGCCAGGTTGGCATGGCAACCAAAAAACAAGCACCAGGGTCATGGTGGGCAGCACCGGGGCGGCTTCCATTGATTGCTAAGTGTCTCCGTGATTAATTGGAGTTTTCCCGTAATATGCACCACCTTACCAGCAGAACCCGATGAATAATTTATGTTAAAAACCCTCCGAATAATTAATAAGTTAAAAAAGCAATCCCTTAATAAGTTGAGCAAAATGAGTTCCTCCTGTGAATGTCAGTGCGATGACTTAATCTAACCTCCTTTCTTATTACTTTTTGCCCCGTAATGAGCAAATTACACGAACCAGGGACGCCAGGTTGAGGTTTTTTTTCCCAGCAGATGTACAAACAAGCTCGCGCAAACACATTACCAGGTGCGAATCAATTGCAATCCGGCAGGAATCGTCTTCTTATTTGTCCCATTTGTCGCATGGTTGAAATACGCAGGGCCTCGACGGCGAGCATCTGTCCCTCGTTGAGCGCCGATTGATGCCGCCCGCGTTCGCCGTTGGACGTGCGCGGCGCGCGACGTGTTTAACGAGCCGCGCGTCGGTTTCTGACAGCAAATTGTGATTTAGATTTAGTTATGGGTCTATTGAATGCCTTACGGAGAGACCACTGGTATAGAAAGATGCTTGCGGTTTGTCATAGCGGTTCTGAAGTGCTCAGTAGCCGCCCAGCCAGGTCTGGATGTAACATTTCCCAATTGGCGGGGGGCAGGTGAAGCGGTATGGAGGCGGCTTCGTCAACCGTGTCGCTTCACGCCACAGTGATGAAGTCGCACCCATAACCATTTTCGGTTACTGGACTTTTATTGGTCAAGTAAAGCATCAGGTTGTTGTTGAAGTTGCAACAGACACGCAGCATGCATAAAGCTAAAGGTCTGACTCAGAGAGTTTTCTGTTTTCTATGATGAAATGCTGTTTGTTTAGTGGTTAGTTAGTTAGTAGCCTGGCCTAACCCTCAATGATTTTGGCCTTGGGGGGGCGGGTTGCCGTGGGATCCACACGGCAGATCGAGCTGATCTGATTTGATCTCACGAACGCGTCGTCATCCCCGGCCCCTCCCGCGCCCGTCCACTGCTGTTCTACGTCACATCATTTAGAGCGACGCCCACCCCGGAAGGTTGACTCCCCCCTCAAGCCCACTGTGTGTAACAACTTAGTCCAGGCTTTCTGTTTTTGCGCAACACGAACGAAAATGAAAGCCTGGGTGTCGAGGCTAGTAAGATAGTAGCAGTAGTAGTAAATATACTGTACTGTACTGAATTTAATTAGGGCCCGAGCACTGCAACGCATGTGCGAAGCCCTATTGAAACCGTAAGGATTATTATTGTTTCTTTCTTTCTTTTTCTTACCCGAAATAAATCGCGTTTTTCGGCCGCATAACGTCGACGAAAAGTTGCGAAAATTGGCAAGCACGTTACTAGTGGCGAAAAATTACGTATTTTAAAATTGTTAAAAGTGGGCGTGGCCTAATTGTGCAACAGCGCCCCCTAGAAAACTTCGTGCATCGAGCCCCACCATACGGTTTGACGTACATCCACGAAAATCGGCACGCACCTGTATCATGTCGCAACTTAAAAAAAGTCTCTTGGTGCCGCGTCCGAAACCGAACAGGAAGTCGGTTATTTCAAATAAAGGCTGGCGTTTTGGTGCAATTTAGGCCATTTCTACATGTCGCATTTTGGCAAACTCGTCGGAGCAGGGGGGTCTGTTCGGAAAAAAAATCGCTCGGCAAGCAGAAAAGACGTTGACGATGAAAAGTTACGGAAATCGTGAGTTTTCGTAAAACGGCGACACCGTGGCGGAGCGCCAAACTTCGCCGCCAAACAGGAAGTGGTACTTGCACCTGATTGGTCGATACTATTTTCTGCCATAACTCCTCAATGCTATGTCATAGAGACATATGGCTGGCATCATGGGACCCGGTAATGAGTCCCTGACGCGTCCCAGACGTTGATTGGTGTAACTTAGCCCCGCCCCCTCCTCTGATTGGTCGATACTATTTTCTGCCATAACTCCACAATGCTATGTCATAGAGACATATGGGTGATAGCAATGAACTCGGTAAGGAGTCCTTGACGCGTCCCTGACGTTGATTGGTGTAACTTAGCCCCGCCCCCTCCTCTGATTGGCTGATACTATTTTCTGCCATAACTCCTCAATGCTAAGTCATAGAGACATAATGGTGGTATCATTGGACTATGTTTTGGCTCCTTGTGACTTAGCCGCGTCCCCTTTTCTGATTGGCCGATATTTGCCCGAAACTTGCACGATCGAGGGCCCGTAAATCGCTGCTTGCAGCTTTAATTTGAAATTGAATTTGAAATATCTTTGAAATGTGGGTTGTTTCGCATGCCATCATGTTTGGTGGGGCAGTCAGGGCATTCAGGGGGCCACTGGCCTCCCCCCTCCCCCCATGCATATGCCTAGATCCAGCCCTGCCTGCTAAAAAAGATTGTGTCTGCCACTACTACACAGCCACAAAGACACGGCAGCAGAGCCGATGACATGCGTATAAACTTAGCAAAATGACATCTTGAGGCTCATGCTAACACCCACACACGCACGCACGCACAATGCACGCACGCACCACCCCCCCCCCCCCCCCCCCCCCCCCCCCCCCCCCCACACACACATACACACACACACACACACACAGCAGCAGCAGTCTCCTTAATCTGCAACCATGTGTGCGGCAATGTGTCGGGCAATGTCACTTAGGAGAGTAGCATCGTCTACTTTTACATTTACTTTTTGCTCCTTAGAAAAAGTCATATTCACCACATGATAATATGATATTACATTGGTGGAATAAAGACTAATATAGTTACATATTACAGTACTTTCAGTATTTTACTTCAACTGGGTCCCTTCCACCTTCAAAAGAAGACAATCTGTTTAGCAGCTCGTCTTACAACCGAACCCAATTTCTTGCTATAATTAGTCTCCAATCCTCCAAACTGAATCATTGCAGGATATAAAACAAAATATTAGCAGTCATTAATATACTTGGCGCCTTTGACAGACAAGAATGCAAAATAATTAGAGAAAAACAATATTTCTCTGCCATGTTCCACCACTCATCATCACCCTCTGCCCTGTCGTGTTGTTGGAAGAGAAGCGGACGGTCTCATCTGTTGATAGCTTGTGAATCTCTGTTCTATTTTCACACGCGACAACAAGCTCATTTGGAACGAGTAACAAGCCGTGTTTTGGCATAGTAACAAATACAATAATTGGTAAAATGGTAATGCATTACAATAACATTACCCTTTTGGCTGAGTATGGGGTCTTTCTTTCCTGTGTTTTCTGGTGAAAAGACGCGGCATGATAAAGTCAAAATCAGTGGTGGAAATGCATAGACTATATGCATACAACTATATTGCTCAGTTTCTTATGTAATGAGCCCTTCTCAAAACTCCACCCTTTGGGGCGGAGTTTAGTCACTGTCCAATGCCAGTCCAAATAGTTTAGCAACTGTTGCTATGCAAGGTCAAGCTCCTGGTCAGGCTTTCCTTTTTTTAATATTTTTTATTCCACGATTTATTCACCCAGTGCCAATTGTGATCCTGGGCTCGACACTCCCTCCGCCAACCTGGGGAGGCAGCAGACGGGCCTCATGCTTCCTTCAATGCATGAGGAATCCAAGCTGCCTTCTTTTCACCTGACAGGGAGGAGTTTCCCTGGTTGAACCAGCTCCTCTTCTAATGTGCCTATTGGAAAAGGTGAAAGGCTCATTTTGTAGAATGAATAACGTTTTTTTTTTTTTTTTTTTTAACTATATATTTTTGGAAACCTTGTAGCCTAACAAATCAGAAAATGATTGATGTCATTTTTTCAAGGTTGTTTAAAAATGGCTATATATGGCTATATATTTTATAATGAATGTGGCAACATGTCGCCTCCTAGATGTCTAAAACCAAGAATGCAGAGCAGGGGCGGATGTAACATATCGCATTTGGGGGGGCAAGAGAACATGTTGGAGGGGGAAGAGAAAATGGTATGGGGGCGGCCGCACCCATACCATTTTCGGTTACAGGACTTTTATTAGTCAAGTAAAGCATCAATAATAACATCAGTTGTTGTTGAAGTTGCAACAGACACGCAGCATGCATAAAGCCAAAGGTCTGACTCAGAGAGTTTTCTGTTTTCAATGATGAAATGCTGTTGTTTTAGTGGTGCCAAAATTGTAGGCAATTGTATTGTAAATTAGTAGCAGTAGTAGTATCATTTTAAATATAAGCATTTTAATTTGAAATATCTTGGGTTGTTTTGCATGGCATCGTGTTTGGTGCCCCCCCCCCCCCCCCCCCCCACCGCCCCCCCCCCCCCCCATGCCTAGATCCGCCCTTGGCGTACAGAAGGAGAGACCCAAAGTGCCCTCGGCTGTCACAGCAGCAAAAGGCGCAGGTACAACCAACCTGCGCCAGCCAGGAACTCTAGCGGTTGTTGTTCGCAGAGATAAAAGGGGGCGGAGGACGCGCCACGGTTTTCCAGTCGAGTCACGATTCCTACCCTGTAGGTGTTTGGCTAGACGACGGCGCTAGTCATTCACAACAAGCTTGTTTGTCTGCTGCTGCTGCTGCTGCTGCTCTGTTTCGGAGTGTTTTTTTGGGATGGGTTCATCTACAGCACTGGTGTCAAACATACGGCCCGCGGGCCGGATGCGGCCCGCGCAATGATTTAATCCGGCCCCAGGCTTGTAGAGCAAAAATGTCTGAGTCTATCAAAAAAAAAAGTAAGTCTCTAGCACGTTCCTATCAAAAGTTATGGTCGTTTAAAGAAATGCTTCTGAGTTCTCTTCTCTGAGCACTAGTCCGGTAGCTTCACAGCTGAGAGTACTTAATTGATTGGAATGTTGACTCACAGAGAGTGGAGGGGGGGGGGGGGGGGTGTTTACTGGTGCTGCAAAGTGAGAACTATACTTCAGCAGTAACCTGACTCCGCCAGATGGGGCAGCAGAGAGAGGAGTATTCCCTCCTCCGCTCTCTGCTGCCCCATCTGGCGGAGTCAGGTTACTTCACCAGTATGAGGGTCTATAACTGAGGATTATTCAGATCACAGCTTGGCTATTTAAATATAAATACGGGTAATAATTATAATCCAATTCGAGTAAAAAAAAAATATACTGTATTTTAGAAGCATTAGTTATTGTTATTCATCATTATTTTTTAATGTTCAATGATCCATCACTTCAATAAAAAGCAGGTCTGCATAATTCCATGGGTTGTGTAGCCATTTCCAAATTTCAGCTAAGACACTATTTGAAATTTAATTTTTTGTATTTTTGAATGGTTAATTGGCGCACTGTAAATAAAAATAGCATCTCCCATAGCAAATGTCTTAATCTAGGCTACAAGTATAAAACCAATAATGAAAGTAACTATTAATAGCTACTCTTAATAAACTTTATTGTGTGATATACTGTGGCGGAGAAATTACGGCTGTGTACGTAAACATGCATGTGCATGCTTGCAGTCTGTGACTGGCACCGCGGCGTGACTGGCACCGCGGCGTGACTGGCACCGCGGCGTGACTGGCACCGCGGTGCTCCGGCCCCCATGAAGTCACATTAAGTCCAATGCGGCCCCCACCCCAAAATGAGTTTGACACCCCTGATCTACAGGTTTGTGCCAGACGGGACGGGGGGGGGGGGGGGGGGGGGGGGGGGGGGGGAGCTGTAGTTGATGTTGTGCCACTCAGCGACGACAGGGAAGCGAGAGCAATCTATGACAACAAAGTGTTTGTTTTGTTTAAAACGGATGGATATGATGATTAAGGCTCTTTCAGAGTCTGGAATTTCGGTGGCCACCGTGAGCACCGCTCAGAGCACCGCGACCACCGCTATTTCAAAGTCCACTGTCAGCACCGCACCGCGCTGTGGTGTGTTGTGTGTTTTCTTTTTTTTAACCAGCCGTTAAAAACAAGCAACCACCGCGGTGCGGTGCGGTGGTTAGTAAAATCCGAGAGGAGGGCTGGGAGGTGCGGTGGTTGCGGTGGTATGACGTCATATTGTAGGAAACGGTGGTCGCGGTGGTCGCGGTGGGCACCGAAAATCCATCTCTGAATAGGCCTTTAAAGTATGCCTTTTATCCAAGGCGATCAAGACAGTGGATTGTTTAAGGAGAATTTCACACAAAAAAACATATTGGCATCCATCTCTCTTTGATCGCTGTGACATTATACTGTATATATTGCACTTCCTCGTCTCTTTCAACAGTTTGCATTGGTGCAGGTTGTCTTAATTCTAATGCAGGAATGTTAGTAGCTCCACACTTTGTCCCACACATCATGTTTTTAATAGTATACTGACACTCATGCATGTGTTTTAAGACACTCTGGCGCAAATTTTACATTTACCTCCCCTCCCTTTTGCCACTCTCCTCTCCAATCACTCAGGTTGAAACTCTTGTACCACAGGTGCCACCTGAGTGCCACATGTAGTGGCCCAATTATCTTGTAGTGTGTGGTTTGATATGATGTGTGAACAAATGAGTTTGAGCTACTAAAATACATGCATGTCGATGAGCACTCATCTGTCTTAACAGGACTGTTTGTGACAAAAAGATAGTTGAGCCAGAAGGCAAAACTCTCTGTCTAATACCAAGCAATCTCCGTCCCTACTCTCACCTATGTGGCCATGAAGTGTGTGGGTCAATGAGCGAAAGAATAAGGTCGCGAATACAAGTGTCTGAAATGAGTTTTCTCAGACCCTTAGAGATAGGGTGAGAAGTTCAGTCACGCAGGAGAGACTCGGGGTAGAACCGCTGCTGCTGCTTATTCGCCTGGAAAGGAGCCAGCTTACGTTTGTTAGGGCATCTGGTTAGGATGTCCCTCGAGCTTCTCCCTGGGTCGGTCCTCAATGCATGCTGTCCCACTGGGAGGAGGCCCTGGAAGGGGAGGGCCAAGGACCAGATAGAGGGATTATACATTGACTCTCTGGCCTCTCTTGGAACGTCTTATCTTCCAGGAGGAAGTTACTAATGTTGCTCTGGAGAGGGGAAACTCTCTGGTGGAGCTGTTGCCCCCACGACCCGACTACGGATAAGTGGTTGGAGATGGATGGATGAATGGACAAGACATTTAGATAAATTAATGCAGTGGTTTTCTGGAGAAAATGGTATGGGGGCAGCTGGGGGAAGCCGCACCTAGGGTTGCCAACCGTTCCGTATAATACGGAATCGTTCCTTAATTGAACACTAAATGATGCGTTCCGTATTGAATCGATACGGAACGCGGTTTGTTCCGTATTTCCCTAAATGCCTCCTGTGCGATCCGTCGCACAAACATCAACACTGAATTTAACAGTAGTGAACAAGCAGGATGTATATGTAACACAGCACGATTGCTCTGTGGCGAATGCACACAGGACTTCTCACGAGCATAAACCAAACCAAAACCTCCCCGTGGCTGCAGATCTGCATGTGTGTGTGCGTGGTGCGCTGGTAGCTCTACTGCTCTGTGTGCCAAATCCTGCCGTACCCAGAGCCATAGAGTAAGAGAGTTCTGCAAACTTCCAGAGCCATATAGTAGGAGAGTTATGCAAACCCCCCACAACAACTGTCACAGACTCAGTTCTCATGAATGAAACTGCACCCAGAGATCGATTTGGTATGCTTGTATCTTTTTACAAGATGTTAAGTACTAGCCTATTTCTTTTTCCTGCTTGATGTGGGTATATGCCTATAGCCAGGCTATTTCAGTAGGCTAATATGGTTGGGATTTATTAGAAAGTCTAATAAAAGTGTGCGTAGGCTTCAATACAATTTTTGCCCATTAAAAAAACATTATCGGGATTCTTAATGTTATAAAGACAATGGACTACTTTTTGATTGATTAACATTTATACAGCACAATAGGCCTACCGGCCTATTCTTCCTTACTGACCACAGTAAACATGCCTTAACTGACCCCAAAGGTTAATATGGTATGTGAAATCATCCCTCCACCTTCAACCGCTTATCCGTAGTTGGGTCACAGGGGCAACAGCTCCACCAGAAAACCGCAGACATTCTTAACCTAATAACCGCGCCGCTTTGCCGCGTGGCCGTATAAAGTGTTCCTTATTCCAAGATCTCAGAGTTGGCAACCCTAGCCGCACCCATACCATTATTTAATACAGGACTTTTATTATGCAAGTAAAATCTCAATAATAACATCAATAACAACACATGCAGCATACATAAAGCTAAAGTTCTTACTCAGACAGTTTTCTGTTTTCAGTGATGAAATGCTGTTGGTTTAGTGGTGACACAACTATACTTATTTAGTAGCAGCAGTAGTGTTCCAATTCATTTTAAATATAAGCACTTTAATTTGAAATATCTTGGGTTGTTTTGCACGCCGTCGTGTTTGGTGGGGCAGACCGGCCATTTAGGGGGGGCTAGATTCTCCCCTACGGCTGCCTCTCTCTCTCTCTCTCTCCCGATTAGCTGACATGTTGCAGCAGTCCACCCGCAAAACCATTATTCTGGGTTGACTGAGGAGCTGCAGGGGAGGCGTGAGAGAGAGCAGGTCACCTGCTGTAGGATTCTGTCTGTTCTAACAGACAGCAGACAGAGACGACCACACATGACCTCTCTCTGCTCCCTCCGGCTCTGGAACACAGTCTTACAGTAGTACAGTACTTGGGATTGTAGTACAGTATGCTTCTAAGGTGTGACACTGCTGCCCCCTGTTGGACAACACCTGTGTGTGTTCTGGGGTGTGAGTCAATGTGATCACATTGTATCAGCACAAAGCCATTTACATGCACAGCAGGACTAGTGAAAAGTATTGGAAATTGGCTTTCTTATTTTTATTTGCAGCCAGGGCCAGATTTAACCAGCCTTACTAGGGTGGGCTGGAAGAATGGCAGGGTGTATGGGCAACCCCCAATTTTTTTTTCATATGAAGCAGTGGTTTTCAATCTTTTTGACACCAGGGCCCACTGTTTATTGGCATTTGATCTGTGGATCAAATGCCGATCCGGGGGGCAGGAGTCCTTATTAGTTGTTTCCTCACCATAAGCTTAGAACAGGGCTATGCTGTTCAAATCACCCATTTCCATCGCTCCAAAATGCATGTTTTGCTATTGTCTCTCTACCATGTCAATATTATGTTGACACTTTCACTTCTAGTTCAGCCATAAGACTTGCATAAGACCATAGGGCCATAAGGCCATAGAAGAATTAGCCACATGATTGACAACAATGCCATCTGCTGTACTCCTATTCCCATTGGTCAATGTGAAGCAACTGAAATTATAATTCAGACTGAGTGTCAGCTAGGCTACACCGCAGGCTGTCTGAATATTGCTTATTCAACCTATTTTGTCCTATCTAGGATCTAGTTTCTGACACTAGATTGTAGTTTCTGCACTTGTTTCTAGTTTCGATGTTATATTCTAATTTCCGACACTAGATTCAAGTTGCAGGCTCTAGATTCTAGTTTCTAATGCTTGACTCTAGTTCCAGATGCTCCATTGTATTTTTTGGCACTAGATTCTAGTGTCTGTCTCTAGTTTCAAGTTCAGGGCGTTAGATGTCCGACACTACGTTCTAATTTTTTGACACTAGATTTTAAGTTCTTGACCCTAGATCCTTTGCTGACACTAGAATCTATTTTTATTCTGAAAAGAATCTTCAGAACACAGATATTTCATGCCAAGGAGCACCACAATTATCTATATTTGGTTGTGCGGACCGCCCCATCTGAAAACATGTCCTAGGGATCCTCCAGATGCAAAGACTTGAGTTAAAAAAGCAAATATTTGCGTTCTGAAATAATGTATTCAAAGATTTAAAAATATCAGACCTACAAGCTCATAGCGCGCCACTCGGTGGCGCGCTATGAGCTTGTAGATCTGATATTTTTCAGTAGCTGAAGTGTAACATAATGCTTAGAACACCAGAACGTGTTCAGTACAGAAAATGTTAAGCACAGCCCTTGAGTAAAAGTACTTCATTACATGACACCAACTGCCTTCGCATTACACCAAGAGTTACTGTACTTTCCACGATGCCTGGGAAAAAAGCAAGTGCTGCTACTTTTTGATGTTTGTGCGACACTATAGTACGTTCATGTATAATTCCAGGAGCCACAACAACATATGCAGGAACATACTACTACCAGGGACATAATCGCCAGGTTGTTAGCTCAATAAAAGCATCCATATGCCCGGCTAAAATCCATTAAAGTGCCGACCGGGGGACTACGCACACGTCCAGCACACACACACACACACGCACACACACACACACACACAACACACACACACACACACACACAACACACACACACACGCACACGCACACACACACAATCACCTCCCATGCATTTTCCCTTTCTCATTATTTCGGGGAGGGGGTGTTCCACGTTGTGGAGACACATTGCGGCGCGTCTCCCACGAGCACACTTTTTCCGTTACCCACTTGACTCGCCGTCACGGCGACGGCGGCGGCTCATGCATTAGTAATGTGCTCCGCTCGCTGTGCTTTCTGTGAATAACCCTTAGTGTACGGAACGCGTTTTGGTGTTCTAAGAATTATGTTTTGGCTATGGAAAAATAGCAGATCTACAAGCTTGTATCTCTGCTATTTTTTAAAAAAATCATGAAAATGTGGCAGAAATCTTCGAATAAATTATTTCAGAAACTGCAATTTTTTTTTATTAGAGGGTCCGCAGCAAATATAGATAATCTGGTGGTCCTATGTAATATGTTGAGCATCACTGACACAGGAGCATGGATCTTTTTCAGGAAAAAACAAGAATCTAGCGTCAGAAACCATAATTTAGCATCAGAAACAAGTGCCACAAACTAGAATCTGGCGCCACCTAGTGTCAGAAACTCGAATCTAGTCAGGACAAAATGGAATAATTGAGCTCACGCAGTGCTGCTGCGAGTCGGTGTGACAAGCAGCACAGTACCGGTGTATATATACCTGGGTGGGCTATCACAGGGGAGAGAGAGGGAGATAGAGAGAGGGGATGAGACAGAAAATGACATTGACAACGTGGGAGAAATGAGTCGCATGCTGTCAGAGTTGTCAGTCTTGGCGTACTCTCTCGCGTACTACTGAATGCTGATGCGTCTGTGCGTGCGTGCCCTTCGCGGTGCTTTCATTTTGTCCCATGTGACTCCTCTGCTTCTCTACATCTCGACGTGTTGATGTCTCTCTGTCTCTCTTGTGTGTCTCTCTCTTTGTCTGTTTCGGGGCTCACTGTAAAGGTGATGCGCACCGGAGCCGTCTTGTAGAAGAGTTTGCGACATTGAGGGGTCAGAAATTGTGCACTCGCGCTGTTGTTTGTGCTATCTGAATAGGGATGAACAGGAGTTGGAATTGCATTGTTTTCCATGAGAGGCGCAAATAAGAGCTGTTTTAGCCATGAGTGCAACATGTCAAGTGTATAAAGTAATGACAGTAAACAACTAAAGTTTTTTTATTTCTTTACTGTCTGTGTGCATTATTACTACACTAAACAATCCAAAATAAAGTTTAAAATGATTTAATCTGGGATGTTGCCTGAATTCAATGCATTTCTGCCTACTTCCGTTCCAGGACTTGTCCCTATTTGTTGTCCCCATTGGCAATAGAAGTCTATGTAGGTGAGCCGCCAATGGACTGGCCCCATGAAGTGGACGGAGTTGGCGGGACTCTAAGGCTTTAAAGTTCAGCTTGACACTCTCTCAGTCTATGTGTTGGTTGTGTTCAACTCATTGTGGGAGCCCATCCATCCATCTTCTCTCCCTTATCCGTAGTCGGGTCGTGGGGGCAACAGCTCCACCAGAGAGCTCCAGATTTCCCTCTCCAGAACAACATTATTTGTGATATCCTTCTGAGTGGATGCTAAGACAGGTCAAGACCCGAGAGTTGATGTGCCCACCACCATCTGGTCCTGCGTGGGTCTACCCGGGGGTCTCCTCCCAGTGGGACAACATGCATCGAGGACCTCCCTAGGGAGATGCAATTTACAATTTAGGCATTTAGCAGACGCTTGATCCAGAGCGACTTACAATGGTGACAAGTTTACAATTTAATCAGGATTTACAAACACATTTGTAATACATTAGGCAACCTTATAAGACATTGCAACAAGTACTGTGGGTTGGTATGTAATACAAGTGCTATGGGCCGAGATGGAGTCTGAAGAGGTGTGTTTTCAGACTGCGGCGGAAGATAGGTAGTGAGTCTGTGGTTCTGATTGCAGTGGGAAGTGCATTCCATAGTTTTGGAGCCAGGAGGGAGAAGAGCTTGGGGCGCGTGAAGCGTTGTCCAGGTGTTTTTAGTGGGGCTACTGCCAGCTTCCCAGTGTCGGCTGATCGGAGTGCACGGGAGGGCTTATGCTCAGGAGGCATGCTCAGGAGGCATCCTAACCAGATGCCCAAACCCAGCCTAAGCTGGCTCCTCTCTTCCAGGTGAAGAAGCAGTAAAGCAGTGGCTTTACTCGGAGTCTGAACTTGTGACTGAACTTCTTACCCTCTCTGAGGGAGATGGGAGCAAAAAGCCGTGCAGGAACCATTGATCTGTGCCCGACCTCCATATGCACACTCCTTCAACTCCATGGGGGAGAGAGACGGAGCGAGGATCCATGCATTAACGTTTTTGTACTGAACACATTTTGGGGTTCTCCGCATTATGCTTTACCTATTGAAAAATAGCAGATCTACAAGCTCATAGCGCGCCACCGAGTGGCGCGCTATGAGCTTGTATCTCTGCTATTTTTGAAAAAATCATGAAAATGTGGCACAAATCTTTGAATATATTATTTCGGAATCAAACATTTTAAACTCAAATCTTTGCTTCTGGGGGGATATCCCTAGAGCAACATGTTTTTAGACGAGGTTCTGCAGCTAAATAATAGATATTTCTGGGGTTCCTTCCTGTGAAATATGTCAAGCATCACTGACACAGAAAGAGATTTTTTTTTCCAGAAAAAACTAGAACTTCACGCCAGGAACTAGGATTTAGTGTCACAATCTAGAATGTCAACTAGAATGTCAAACTAGAGTGCAAGGACTAAATTAGTGTCTGGAACTAGAACTCAGTGTCAGAAACTGGCATCTAACTTCAGAAACTAGAATCTACTGAGAGGAACTAGAATCTACCAAGAGGAACTGGAATCTACCGTTGGGAATAAGAATCTAGCATGAGGAACTTAGAATCTAGATCGGAAAATTAGAATCTAGCGTGTGACTAGAATCTAGCAGAATCTATCAGAAACTAGAACCTGATCAGGACACATTACAATGGGTTAAATTATCTCTTTTTGTCTCCTGCACTGGCTTATAGGAGTTCGCACTCTGTGTGAACCGTAGATACGGCGTTTCTCCCTGAAGCTATATATCCAGAGGTCATTACAAGCTGGCGGCGTATAGCCGCTTTCCTCTCTGCATGGCACTGGAGATCACTTCTGTGGTTGTTTTTGTTTTGTTTCTGTCATTAGCAGCGTGTGGTGTTGTTGTATAGACCGGCTGAGACTGAGACAGACAGATGAGTTTTGTCCTCCAGCCAGAATCCAATCATCCTCTCTGTCAAGCTTGTGGATCTATTCCTTTTGAATACTGAAAAGTAACTTTTTTTTTTTTTTTTTTTTTTTTTGATTGAGTCAGTCTTAGATGAAATCCTTATGTTTTTAGCCACATTTTAGTCATTTAGGCAGTGGCGGATCTAGGCATGGGCATGGGGGGGGGCAATGCCCCCCTAAATGCCCAGACTGCCCCACCAAATTAAAGTGCTTATATTTAAAATGATTTGAAACACTACTACTGCTACTAACTAACTACAGCTGTGTCACCACTAAACCAACAGCATTTCATCATTGAAAACAGAAAACTCTCTGAGTCAGACCTTTAGCTTTATGCATGCTGCGTGTCTGTTGCAACTTCAACAACAAGGCTGTTATTATTGATGCTTTACTTTACTAATAAAAGTCCTGTAACTGAAAATGGTATGGGTGCGACTTCATTGCCTGTGGCGCGAAGTGACACGGGTGATGAAGCCGCCCTCGGGTGATGAAGCCGCCCTCGGGTGATGAAGCCGCCCTCTTACCATTTTCTCCTGCCCCCCAAACTACATCCGCATTTAGGCAAAATGCTTATTGCTTATGCTTATTATAGGCTAATTTATATCCTTGATAGTTTTGTCTTTGTCGCCAGAAACTCTAAGACAGGGGTGCCCACACTTTTTTGACTTGAGAGCTACTTTCGAAATGACCGTCTCAACAAGATCTACACATCAAAAATGTGATTGTTCCATTACTGAAAATCCATATCAGGGTCCCCTAGAAAGTTGATGATGATGGTGTTACTTGCTGTTATAGTGTTTAAGAATTATGCACTTAGAATGAAAAATAGAGGGGGAGAATTGGAAGGTTTTCTGTATAAGCCATGACATTTGAAAACAGTATTTGAGGTTTGAGTTCACAGTTGTAATCAAGCACCAATCGGATTTGTGTGGCGTCATTTCCTCGGGGAACAGTACCCCCATTACTCTTCGATAGACAACATATTTACTGTAAGATTTGTTTTAATGAAAAAGTTGCGTAGTCTACCTTTAAGGTACAGTTAGTGTTTACCCGGTTGCTTTTTCCTCAAAAAAGCAACACCAGTGTTGTTTTTGGCAGGCATTTTTTTTAGATAGTTAGTCGGTCTTAGGCTTCTGGACAAAATGCTTATTTGTTTTTGTCAGTCACACTTTGACCAGTAGAGGGCGCTAATGATCTGACTTTTCTAAACAACCATGAGTTGATCATTTTGTATAGAGAAGTGAACGTTGATAATTGACATTGGTAGTTGATATTGATCAAAACATTGCTAGGTGTATCGGGGTGTATAGTCGGT
>CM076982.1:41013983-41016483 GCA_039105355.1 Benthosema pterotum | reverse complement strand
TGGCTTGTAGCCTGTATGGAATTGCTGTGAATTGTGTGACTTTCTGGTGTGTTGTTGGGTGGGGTGTGTGAGCCGTTGTAATGAATCGAGCCTTGGTTTCTTCTAGCCCAGGGCTGTCAAACTGGTGATTTCGTGGGCCACATGTGGCCCAGGGGGTCCACTGTCCAATGTGGCCCCCTAACCCTAACACGATTTTCTAAAAAATTACTACTCCCCACCTTCTCCGCTATTGGCCCTGCTGTTGAAGGCTTTGTCTCCGGCAGAGCCATTTAGAATGGCACAGAATCCATAGAACCAAATGGACTTGTAAAGGGTCCATTTGGTTCTATGGATTTTGGTTGTATGCACGGCGTCCCCCCACTTCTCACATCTAAAATATTTTTGGGTCTGAAAAAAATCATTAGCATGGTGAAATACATCTTGATGACATCATCAAGATGTGTTTGACCATGTTAATGAGTTTCCTTTTTTCTGAGAGTGTACAAATGGAACCAAATGGACCCGCTAGGGTCCATTTGGTTCACATTTGTACACTCTCAGAAAAATAAAATAAAATGGGGGAATTCCTCTTTCAGAGACGTCCCCCCACTTCTAAAAGTACCACTACAACACTGGTTCTATGGTCATTTCATTTTAAGCTCTCAAGGAGTTATACATCCGAATGACTTGGTTTTCAAGAGTGTACACCTTTAGAAACTGTCAAAGAATTGTTATTTTGACCAGCATTTTGCTATTTTATCTCTCCTAAGCTGTGGACACCAACTTGAAAATCCTTAGTTTTGGGTCAGAGGGACTAAACTCAACATCAAACGGTGTGGTCCTCCGTGGCTAAAATGCATAAATAGTGGGCCCTGGCATGAAAAAGGTTGAAACCTACTGGTTCACACCGCTGATCTAGTCCTCTCTCTTCTCTCTCTCTCTCTCTCTCTCTCTCTCTCTCTCTCTCTCTCTCTCTCTCTCTCTCTCTCTCTCTCTCTCTCTCTCTCTCTCTCTCTCTCTCTCTCTCTCTCTCTCTCTCTCTCTCTCTCTCTCTCTCTCTCTCTCTCTCCCTCTCTCCCCCATCAGAGGAGATCTTCCAGTCCCACATAGCCCACTGGTGGTCCCCGGACGGCGCCCGGCTGGCCTACGCCACCATCAACGACACCCTGGTGCCCAGGATGGAGCTGCCCATGTTCACCGGCATCCCGTACCCGACGGGGAAGGAATACCACTACCCTAAGGTACATGATGATGATAATGCCAGTTTCTCTCTTCATTCAAGCTGTATCGTTTTTCTCCCTCCACCAATGGACCAACATGTAGTATTTTATTTTGAAACGGCGCTGGTCTTTGCTGTTTCCTCCCAGGCCGGCGAGGAGAACCCGGTCATCACTCTGTACGTGGTGAACCTCAACGGTCCTCTGCACACCATCGAGATGAGGAGACCTGACGACCCCAGGATAGGGTAGGTACCCTAATTTCCGGACTATAAGCCACTACTTTTTTCACATGCTTTGGACCCTGCGGCAACGGTATGCAACGGTGCGGCCAATCTATGGATTTTTACAGGTGTTTTTTTTAACAGGGGTTTTCAACAGGTGGTCCCTGAGAGGGTTCCAGGTGGGCCCTCCAGAGTAAATGATGGAAAGTTGGTTAACCAGATGTAACTCTTTGAGAGCGTGAAAATCTTTACGCTCTCAAGAGTTATTTACGCTCTCAAGAGTTATGATAGTCACCGTCTAAATTAGCACCACTTTATTAATAAGTCATGCCATGGTCATTTTGAGCTCCATGTTTTGCCTGTTTTGTTTGCGTAAATCCATCCTGGAATTGTGGACAAAACCAAAAGAAATCTCTAGTTTTGGGTTCTGTGGGGTGAAAATGTTGTCAAATGCTAAATATATAATGGGCCCTGGTATCAAAAAGGTTGAAAACCACTGCTCTAACATGAAGCTTATTGTCTGGTGAGGCTTATAGTCAGGTGCGGCTTATACAAGGAAAAAGCAGTATTTTGCCCCTATTTTAGCTGGTGCGGCTTATAGTCCAGAAATTACGGTAGTCCCATCCCGCCCGATTGAGTCAGTAAATATCGTTTAACTTTTTGTCCTGCTTTCTACAGTTCAAATCGCACAGATTTCTATACATGTCTTCTCTCGTGTACTTCAGTGAATACTACGTGACCATGGTGAAGTGGGCCACCACCACCAAGCTGGCCATCAACTGGCTGAACAGAGCCCAGAACATCTCCATACTGACCCTCTGTGGAGCCACCACCGGGGTCTGCACCAAGGTATGGACCTGTCTGTCTGTCTGTCTGTACAGTCATTTATTTTCCACGTACAGTTGCTGTCAGTAGTCTTTGCCGTAAGTAGGGATGTCACGGTATCAGTTATTATCAGCATTACCGGTATGGGGCCACAAAACCGGTACTTTACTTGCCTACCGATTGTACCGAAAAAACAAACAGAAAAAAAAATAAAACTTTTTTTTTTGCGCCCATTCATTCAATATTGCACATTCT
>CM076982.1:40958983-41008983 GCA_039105355.1 Benthosema pterotum | reverse complement strand
CCTGAACCTACAGGAAGTGCCCTTATGAGAGTAATAAGTTGACCACAATAAAGTAACAAACCTCAAATTAAAGAAAAGATTAACATTAATGCAACCAAGTGCCACCGGCACTTACACAGTTAGTTCTACATCTTAAAGCTGTTATTTTTTTCTGTATGGTCTCGAGGAAGAATGTTGCCATTTGTCCCAAAGAGACTGCAAATAACTGCTGCTATTTGTTTACTAGAAGAAAGTATATATACATACATATATATTTCATACATGTTATAACATGTATGAAATGATGTAATGCAACATATACACTTTCCCCATTTTCAACTGCTTTTATTGTATTGTATTTGTGACACTTTGGCAATGTAAATGTTTGTTTTCTCATGCCAATAAAGCTCTTTTTAATTGAAAAAATGATTTGAATATTACACAGAACAATTCACTGGTAAGTTCACCTCTCTCTCTCTCTCTCTCTCTCTCTCTCTCTCTCTCTCTCTCTCTCTGTCTGTCTGTCTGTCTGTCTGTCTGTCTGTCTGTCTGTCTGTCTGTCTGTCTGTCTGTCTGTCTGTCTGTCTGTCTGTCTGTCTGTCTGTCTGTCTGTCTCTCTCTCTCTCTCTCTCTCTCTCTCTCTCTCTCTCTCTCTCTCTCTCTCTCTCTCTCTCTCTCTCTCTCTCTCTCTCTCTCTCTCTCTCTCTCAGTGCCGACGCGGTGGGGCCGTTCAACCGCCGCTGTCTGTCATGTGACTTCGCCGACGTGTGTGGATACGTCAGCGGCTCCTTCAGCCACAACATGAGCTACTTCCTGCTCGACTGCCAAGGTAGAGCATTGTCCACAACGCCAACAAACACGTCTGTCCAAAGTCATGCCAGCTTGTAGGTCAGCTATTGTTCTATTTTGTCAGTGAGTCCAGTGTCTCTGATGTCATCAGCACTACTTCCGGGACTACAGGTACATTTCCCACAATTCTTTGGTGCACCACAACTTCCTGTGGATAGGGAGGAGGGCTGTCTTACTGAGACAACATGTAGTCCAAGGAAGTTCTTATAAGAAGGAAGGGAAGCCAAGTCTGCCGCGGCTGCGCCATGACACCTCGGGTGGCAAAACGCTAGGACAAATACATGGCAGTGGATGGCAGGATGCCGGATTTCTTGCAAACAAACATGATTTATGAACGACTGCGACCAATGTCATATAATCGGTTCAGGAATATAAAAGAAAACAGGTCACAGATTGTTGTCTGAGTGGGTGTTTTTCGAATTGCAAACTATTTCACTTCATTAAGCTATCTAAACAGCACAAAATGAGTCTGCCTGCCAATAGCACCCAGCTGCAGTCTCGCAGACAGTGACGTCACGTTCAGAACGATCAGACGCAAACTTTCTGTTCTTTGGATAGCTATATAACATTACACAGTGTACACATCGAAAAGCAACACAGCAGACCACAATGTCTTATGTGTATTCTGTTATTTTCCAGAAGTGCTTAACTTACAATGGTATCAGTCGTTCAGAAATAATTTGTGTTTGTCCCTGTCCACTCCACCGCTCTCATTGACTTGAATGTATTCCCCCACGGTTTCAAGCTGCAGCTTGCCACCCAGCGTGATGAATCTGACGATTCCATTGGATAGGTAGAGGAAATGACGGTGTTTTCGCTTCCTTCTATTTTTCTTGATGCAGTCCAGGAAGTAATGTCCATGATATCAGAGATCCCCAAGGTGTGTTATACAGTACATGTTCTAAGTGTTATTAACATAGTTTCTTTTGGCAATAACAGTAAAAATGTCCCTTTAATGTAAAGGGGAAAACAAAGAAAAAGTTCCAATCATGCCAAGTGGATCTTGTGAAAGATTCTAACAGATCTTCTGGGCCCCAAAAACACACTTTTACAAGTGTATCAGTGCTCGTGTGCTAGTGTATTCTCCACGATAACAACAACAAAGCTGTGCTATCTTACAAAAGGTGGCGGGCGCCTCTTTGCACCTGGAGATTAATTCTGTGTTTATGTGGCGTGTGAAGCCTGTGAAAGTCACGCCCTATAAACCCCCCATCTGTTCTGCCCTAGAAAGCCAAAGAGCAGCAACTGTGGCGCCGTAAAAAACTAAGACAAATCACTTTAAAGTTTATCGCCGAAAATATAGCTTGTATAGCAGCGGGCGGTACATCATTTGCTACTGTATCATGTTTACCCTGTGCCGTGAATACTAAAGTCCATGATATAACCTCTGTGATGCTTATTGTCAGCTTTGTTTTTCTGTGCCAATGTGTTTAAAGGTAATAGAGGCAACTTTTTTTAGACAAAAATCAAAATAGATATATGGCTATATTTTTTCGCCTTTGCCCTCTACGTTGCTTCTAATTTGATGCTGCAGCTGTTTCTCTGCAGACAGACACTTGCTTTGTCCTCCAGACGGTCCACAACTTTGTTGTTGTCAACAAATCTGGAGATCCCCACCAAGGGATGAACGTCAACATAAACATTAGAACCAAACCAAAACACAGCCAAAGGGACCTGTCTTTCTGCAGAAAAAAACATCCCAGCACAATTATAAGGCTGAGAGAGGGAAACACTGCAAAATATATGCATTGTACAGTACATATATTTTGAATGTTGGCTTACAGTAATTGTTGTCTGTGCTACCTTTAAAGATTTTGTTTAAAGTGCTTGTGTAGAACCCATAGCACTTGCTACAACACTTGCACTAGCCTCGCCAACCTTACACACACACACACACACACACACACACACACACACACACACACACACACACACACACACACACACACACACACACACACACACACACACACACACACACACACACGCACATGCAAAAGCTAAACTCTATGTAATAACTCTATGTAATATTGCTTTATATAGACATAGCATTCTCTAGTGTATACTAAAACTGTAGTTTCATTGTTTCCATGTATTTTGGCTGGAACCCAGGACTACATTACCTGTGCTGCGCTTACTAAGACACTGTGGAATGATTAATAGCGTCTAGTAAATTACCTAAAATTGCAAACTGTAGTCGCTTTGTTTTGGGTTCGTTTTCATAGACCTGTTTTCTTTTTCCCGCCCTTTCTCTCTCTCGCTGACAATTCACTGCTGTTTACCCCTGCATGTCCAATATTAATCTTTCTCCGTGTGTTTATCCTCCCCCTCCAGGTCCATATGTCCCGTTCTCCGCCGTCTACAACACGCAGGACCGAGAGAGTGAGTATATTTGTGTTCCGCCGCGTTCGACGACACGCTTTTTACAAGCGCTCTGTGTCATGTCAAATTAAGGCACATTAAACAAGAAATACGACCTCGTCAGTAAAAGGAGGAGGGGGACGATGTAATGCTGTTTGCTGTATGTAGTGACGGTTCGCCTCGTTTGGGGCCACCTGCGCTGCGTGACTCACGGTTTCTGTGGCGGCGGCGGCAGCAGCAGCAGGCGCCAAGTCCGGTAATTGCATTACTCTGTTGGAAAGGATGTTCCTCATGAAATTATGACCGGCGCTCCGGCGATATGAGCGCTCCATAATTAGGTTGTAGAGTGTGTGTGTCCCGCCGCGTTGTCCCCACAAGTATGGCGGAATATAATAGAGAAACAGACGATAGCGAGGAGCATTTTTTTCCCCCTCGTCCATAAAAATTGGGGCTATTTGAGGCCTGTGCGCATGCGTGCCTGTGTGCAAGCCTTGTTGGAAATAAATGGATGTAATAAATGGATGTAATGAATCTATTTAACCCATTTTCTGACTCTCCAGGAGTGGCATAAGCCCTGTGCTACGTTGTGGCACACGTCTCCGGGTGGCTAAACGGTCACGACTAAATTTGTTATTTTTCAACATCATTTTGCGACTGTGGCATATGTTGCGACGTTTGGCATAATGGTTGCGACCGCTGGCCCAACAGTCACAACCGTTGTGCCAAACAGTCGCTACCATTTGGCATAACGGTCGGGGGTTAAGGTTAGGTTTAGGCATAGGTTTTACTGAGGGTATGTTTAAAGTGAGGGGTTGGGGTTAGGTTTAGTAGGGAACCAGGCAACCGTTTGGCTTCGGTCGCCACTGTTACGTTGCGTTATGTCCCATTATGTTGCGACCGTCTTCAATCCGACCTCAGTCGCAAAAATTGATTTTAGTTGTCTCTCAGATTCTAGTTTCTGACACTTTCTGACACTAGATTGTAGTTTCCGACAGTAGATCATAGTTTCTCACCATTTCTGATACTAGATTCTGGTTTCCAGCACTAAATTCTTGTTTCTGTCATGTGTGATGCTCAACACATTTCACAACAATGACCCCCAGAAGGTTATTAATTCGGTTGCAGAGCCCCATCTGAAAACATGTTCTAGGGGTTCCCGCAAAGCTGAAGTTGTAGCTTCACCACTGCACTGAAAGCAATTAAGAAATCAGTGTCAAAGCAGTAACACTGCCTCGGCTGTCATGAAAATGTACATATAGACTGGGACAATACATGCACTACATGCTCATTATCGCTTCACAGATGACTGTGAGGCTAAACTCAACAATGCTTGATTGATACCTACAGGCACTTAGTCCAAGAAGGCAGAGAAATTGTAAATGACATGTTATTTATGTGGCGCTTCTCATAGAGATCTCACAAAGTGCTTTAGCATACAGTGGGATAAGAAAAAAAAACAATAGGTATTCACAGTCGGAAACAGAGGGAGGCCTGTATGTGGAATTAATCTCCAGCAAGACGGCAAGCAACAGCAACTCAAGCATGGAAATAAACAGAGTGCTTCCACAACATGCTTGTTCAAATACTAGCTGCTTAGGGATGGCGTTCTGTATACACCGTACACACACACATGCACGCACACACAGGCGCATGCTCGCACACCCACGCACGTCGTTCACACTCGGTGGTACAAATGTAATATGTTAAAGAGAGGGTGCCTTGATTTTTGTATTTTTTCCAATTTTGTTTAAGAGGTGACAGTATGTAAATAGACCCCTTGGTGTGTTTTTTATGTGCAATGATGTCTTCCCTTTGTATTTAGGGTTTCTTCCTGGGAGCTGAACCTTTCCAGCCAAACGTGCCAATGAAAAAAACTTCAATATAGTGACATCACGTGCTCAGCCCCTCCCCTAACTCCTCCCCCTTTATCATGCAACTAAAGCTGTGGGTGTGGCTTCAGTTCAGGTGGATCTCCACCCATCACCACCCACCAGGCAAACCAGGCATACTTAATGAACTGGTAGGGTGGAATCATAAAAATGACAGTTTAACAAACACTGTACACTTTTTGGGGGAAAAGCTTATTTTTCATATAATAATACCTGATGATCATGTTTTAGGGTAGAACTAAATCATGGCACTCCATCTTTAAATATTACACTTGAGTTCAAGAAATAACTAAAGGTAATAGGCTATTGTTCTTCTAAAGGGGTAATAAGTATGTAATATTGCCCAACAGTGATGTTGGGCAATATATGGTAATTAAAGTGGTCAATTAAATGTATTGTAAAGTAAAAGTTGGATCGGAGATATAGAGGATAGAAGTAAAAGTATGGATATTGGTCTCCAGTAAAGTGCACAGTGCTTAATTAAATATACTTTCACTACTGCCCAGCACAATGCACACACCGCCAGACCCACTCTCATATAGACGCGTTCAAAGCACCGCAAGCTAGGGGCCAGCGAGCAGCGACACACACAAACGTGTGCCTTTGTGTCTTCAGACCGTGTGTATCAGGCATTTGACCAATCTTAGAACTAAATCGCCACTAAGGGATTTCTTCACCAGTGTGTTTCTGATGGTGTCTATTGTTTAACCCTTAGTGTCCTGAACGCGTTTTGGTGTTTTATCTGTTGAAAAATAGCAGATCAACAAGCTCATGTCGCGCCACCGAGTGGCGCGACATGAGCTTGTTGTTCTGCTATTTTTGAAAAATTGTGAAAATGTGCTGCAAATCTCTGAATATGTTATTTTGGAAGCAAACATTTTTAACTCATTTTTTTTGCATCTGGGGAATCCCTAGAACAACATGTTTTCAGATGGGGGGTCTGCAGCCAAATATGGATAATTCTGGTGGTCCTTGGCTTGGCCTTGGACACAGGAACACAGATTTTTCAGAAAAAATCTAGAGACTATAGAATCTAGTGTCAAAAACTCGATTGGTTAATAGGGCATTAACCAAACACGTTTTTTGCTAGTCGAATCGAATACTTTGGTAGTCGAATAATTGTCGACTAGTCTATAGTGATATATATATTTGTTTTTAGCCAATAAAATGTGTGATTCTGGACTTCCCATTGAGAAAATACGTGTCGATTACAATACTGTAACTCAATTACATTATGACGTGAAAAATGAGCAATCAACCTAGAATTACTACTAACACCACAGCACACATCCACAATGCCTGCTGCAGAAAATTGAAAAATATATATCAAAAATTATTATTACCGAATATCAAATAGTGAATTAATAGTCGAATACTGTTTTGCTAGTCGAATAATCGACTAGTCGAATATTTAGTTAATGCCCTATTGTCTAATTGTCTAATGTACTATAAGATTGAAAGGTACTGGTCACAAACTACCCGTATATAAGACAAAACATGGAAAAATGTCATCGTGCTTTATAGCAGGTGATGCTATATGTCTAACTAGGGGGGTTCATTTGGTTTGCCAAAAACAAACAAACAAAAAAAAAAAAACACTGATTTGGCTGAAAACAGACAAGCGCATTTATGATGACCGGTAGGCTATGGCTGCTTTTAGCCCAAGGAGTTGTTTTCCTGAGCAAACCTGATGACAATTTTGAATGTTTTGCCGGATATAGTTTGTTACAGTAAATAACACCATTGGAAACACATTGGTGAAAGAAATGTCTCGGTATGACGATTTTAGTTTCCCAGATTTTCATAACGTTTCCTTATAGTAGCATTGGGGGAAACGCACTGTAAAAGCTGTGTCTTCGGTTGGTTCCCCAAGGCTCCCAACACTCATTAGTTGGGTGTGTGCTGGGCCGTGCGGTCCCCCTGGTACCACACAACACCAGAAGTGAAGCGTTTAACCAGCATACAGCGATATTACCTCTCTTTACTCTTCCTCGCTGCCTCCTTTCAGAGACTTGGAATTGATGTTTTAATCTACAAGGTGTTCATTCAACAGGTGGTCCGGGGACCACCAGTGGTCCTTGAGAGGGTTCCAGGTGGTCCCCAGCTAAGTTGTTTAACCAAATGTAACTCTTAACCCATAGTAGGCGGGAACCCCTAGTGGTAGTTTTACCCTAGTTGACGGGAACACCAATATGCGTTCTGTACAGTATGTACAGTATCAAAAAATGTCAAAATTT
Source organism: Benthosema pterotum (assembly GCA_039105355.1). Lineage (NCBI taxonomy): Eukaryota > Metazoa > Chordata > Actinopteri > Myctophiformes > Myctophidae > Benthosema > Benthosema pterotum. The sequence goes on along the minus strand of CM076982.1, from coordinate 41,001,668 downwards.
GGTGATGTTACACAATAATTTGAAGTTTTCCAGTACACTTAGGTTAGTATTTCAGAGACATTTTTAGAATCGGGATAGTCTACAATGGGTTAACGTAAAAATGAAACCAAATGGACCCTGGCGGGTCCATTTGGTTTCATTTTTACACTCTCAAGAGTTAAAATATTCATCTTGCGAATTAGTCCAAGTCTAGACAACTAGAAGATTAATGGTCATGGACAGGAGCAAAAGAAATCTTTAGTTTTGGGGTCTGTGGGTCTAAAATATCCTCAAATGGTGGTCCGTGGCTCAAATGCTGAATAAATGGTGGTCCCTGGTGTCAAAAAGGTTGAAAACCACTGTTTTAATCTACAAGGTGTTCATTCTGTATCTAGAGTCTTGTCAGCAGAGTGCGTTCTGCTGCTGCTGCTCCGCCGTCCCCTTTTGGAACATTCCTGTCAAACAAAACAAACGTTACAATATGGCCGACGTCGTTCCCTGTAATGCCTCCTCCGCCGTCCTTGTTTTTCATACAGTACGATGCATTGCACATTGAAGTATTATAGGCAACTGTTTAGCCAAAAATAAAAAATACAGTATGTAGCTATATTTTTCCCCCCTCTGTCGCTTCTACTTTGATGCTGCAGCTGTTTCCCTGCAGAAGGACACTTGCTTTGTCCTGCAGACGGTCCAGAGACTTCAATCTTGTCAACAATTACTTTTCGTAGGACTTGTGACAAGGTGGTGCTAGTGTGTGCGTGTGTGTGTGTGTGTGTGTGTGTGTGTGTGTGTGTGTGTGTGTGTGTGTGTGTGTGTGTGTGTGTGTGTGTGTGTGTGTGTGTGTGTGTGTGTGTGTGTGTGGGGAGGGGGGGTACTTTGTTTCCTTATGGTCTGGTGGCGTTTATATAGGGCAATAGAGAATGTAAATAAGTAACTTGGAGTGGAGTGTTGCTTTCGAATAATACAGGATGATACTGCCCATGTGCGCTGTAGACTAATTAAACTGCACATGGCCACAGGTTTGGTTATGGTTTGTGCCAGTTCGATTCATCTCTCGCTGGACGTCTCTACACATCTAGCTAGCCCATTTTGACCTGACAATATAGACTGTACAAAACGTTCGCCCTGAAAGAACATGTCATATTCAAAGATTTGCACTGAGTTTTCACAATTTTCCCCCCAAAATAATAATAAACTCCCCATACAGAACGGGCTAGAGATGAATTCCCAACGTCGTAGCATCGCCGTACTCAAGACAGGTCAATAGCTCCACTTCACTCATTTGTTGCTTGTTTTTGTTTTTGTTTTCCAAGGGCAAAAATCTCAGGAAGAATTCATTCTCTTTATTTTTACTTGCTGCTTTTTTTTTACAACAATATGGCGAGTATCACCTGTACTCTGCACTTGCTGCCTCCCTACTTTTGTGTCTGCTACAAAAGCTTCGCGGCGACTTATTCCACTCTTGTTCAAAAGCACTGGAGAAGCCTTCCTCCATGCACACACACACACACACACACACACACACACACACACACACACACACACACACACACACACACACACACACACACACACACACACACACAGTGCATTCCAGTCCTAACGTGAAGCTTGTGTTGCAGTTATGTATCCAACAATAATCACGGTGCACTTGAGTGTTATTGTACCTCTGTGAATGTCGCGTGCCGCAAGTGTGGCACAAAACATTTTATGTTACAAAAGCAGACAGCAATAATACGTGTTTGGGCACAGACTGTGTGGTTTCCTTGACGTTCTGCGTTCGAGTTTATTTGAAAGACATGGAGACGTAAAGCTTGCAGTATGCTGTTGTGGTGTAGGAATGATATCCTTTGCCTTTTAGTGTGACTCACAGGTTGTGTTAATGTCCTCCCATTTTGTAGTGTGTAGTGACTTGTTACGTTAGCCATGGCCAAGGTTAGGGTTCAGGGTTTGGGTTTGGTTAGGGAGTTATGGTAAGGGTTTGGTTAAGGTTAGGTTTGGGGTAAGGGTTTGGTTTAAGGGATAGTTATAATTTCTCATGGTGGGACTTCTGCTCTGGTTTTCGGTGGAATATTAAGTATTTCCGGTCGTTTTGGGGGTACTGCATGAGAAGTAAATGAATTTTAAAAAACGAATATACTGTAATTGGTATTGTTGACCCAGTTCTAACACATTAGCGCAACCTTTGTTCATTTTTGACCCCTATATCACAGGGAACTACTGTATGTATGTTTGTGTTCATATCACTATGCCCAAAAAGACGTTCCATGTTGGGGGGGATGAATGAAGGCTGTGCTAATATTTTTGAAATAATTCAACAATACAAATTATGTTAGTTGTGTGGCCCCATTGACCCCAACAAAATGACCGGACTACTTAATATTTCATCAAAACCAGTGCAGAACTCCCACCACGGGACTCTATTCATCAATTAAAACAGTTGACACCACTATATGCATGGACAGTATTTTTATGGTATGTTTGCAGACGATCGCCAGCAATAAGTACTGTTTTGTAGTCCATGAATTGACGGCGATTCCAGTCAATAGCAGTTGTTGTGTTAAGTCACTCTCTCCCTGTACTTCCCCTACCCCTCTCTATCCTCGCTCTACCTCTGCCACTCCGCTGTGAAGGTGAAAGTAAACTCACGGCGCCAGCACCGACAACACACCGGTCGAATTATCTCTCTCTTCATTCGCAGCGCTCTCCTCTGACCTGACCCCTTGAAAATGGGATGCAGAGGTTGGGTTCACGTTGAATGAAAGGCCAACGGGTTCATTATTATCAGACTGTTGGCCAGACGAACTCCGCGGTACTCCCCCTGATGTGTTGACCCAGACAGGTATAATGTGACCTTCATCAGAGCAAGTCAGGGGCGGATGTAACATTTCCCAAGCCTGTGTCGCTTCGATGAAGTTGCCCCCATACCATTTTCAGTTACAGGACTGTTATTAGGCTAGTAAAGCATTAGCCTCGACACCCAGGCTTTCATTTCCGTTCGCCTTGCGCGAAAACGGAAAGCCTGGACTAACGCACGTTGGAAAGTGGCCTTCAAGTGGGAGTGAACCTTCCGGGGTGGGCGTCGCTCTAAATGATGTGACGTAGAACAGCAGTGGACGGGCGCGGGAGGGGCCGGGGATGATGACGACACGTTAGTGAGATCAAATCAGAGCGCAGCTCATCTGCCGTGTGGATGCCACGGCACCCCCGCCCCCTCAAGGCCAAAATCATTGAGGGCTAGACCAGGCTAGTAAAGCATCAATAATAACATCAGTTGTTGTTGAAGTTGCAACAGACACGCAGCATGCATAAAGCTAAAGGTCTGACTCAGAGAGTTTTCTGTTTTCAACGATGAAATGCTGTTGGTTTAGTGGTGACACAGCTGTAGTTAGTTAGTAGCAGTAGTAGTGTTTCAAATCATTTTAAATAGAAGCACTTTAATTTGAAATATCTTGGGTTGTTTTGCATGCCATCGTGTTTGACTGGGCATTTAGGGGGGCACTGCCCCCCCCCCCCCCCCCCCCCCCCCCCCATACCCAGAGCCTAGATCCGCCCCTGGACCAAGTGCTTAGTCTGGACCTGGAGTATCTGCAGTCAGGGAAAGTGCTGGCATATCACTGGGATACCAACTAACTTCTACCCTACTCTGGAGAGAGAGAGATTTATCAGAAAATAGCTGGCTATTCTGGAATTGACCTAACCTTAAAGGGATAGTTCGGATTTTTCAAACTTAAAGGTCCACTTAAAGGTAAAACCCTCGGGTCCACTGGTAGTAAGATGTGCACATGCACACACTCTACAGTGAGAGGAACTGCGACAGGCCAACATCATACACACCAAGGCCCACCCCCACTCGATCCTGACTGGAGGAAGGCCTCCTCTCATACTGATTGGATGAAAGGCTTTTCTCCCAAAGCCCAAACTGAAACTAGTGTTTTTTGACCACGGTGGCATTTTTGGTCAAAAACACATCAGTCACATGGTGACTTTTATGGAAGCAGCCATGTCACTCAGAGGTAAACAAAGAATGGATCCTGTCCCCTTCCAGTCTGAAACTCCATTGACAGTTGTGTTAAGAGCTGTGACAAGATGGTGTCCGTTCTGCTGTGATTGCAGAGGTGTACGACCTGGAGACCAACGAGGACCTGAGGCTGACCCTGGACAACATGCAGATGCCCTTCGTGGAGTACAAGGAGGTCCACATCGATGACTACGGTACGCCAGAGTCCCGCAAACGGGGCGTCCCCCCACTTCTAAAAGTCCCACTACAACCAGTGTCAGGCAGTAACTAATCAAATATTACATCGCGCTGTAATATTATTATGTTTTCCAGCAAAAGTAAAAGAAAGATATTACTCTGCCGAAATATGTAATAAGTAATAATAGAACAGATTTACAAGCTATCAATAGATAACAACAGAGATGCATTGTAGTTTGTAGATTCTAATCCACTGCAGCATTCTGCCCACATGACCTACACTAAGTTATGGCAGTTGTCGCAAGTGGTCACTAAACAGATTGGGTTGTACATCTCTATTCCTTTGCGGGTGGGAGGCGGGGACTTCTGAAAGTAATATTGTAATATGTAATATAGTATTCTTTGATTCAAGTAATAAGTAATGTGATATTATTACTTCATAAGTAAAGTAAAGATATTACAAACGGCAGGGTACAACACTTTCTTTGTTGTTTTTCATCTGTACAATTGTTTGTTCAGTCCAAAATGCTATGTTTGTTGTCATGGTTTGTCACAATCCGCTGTGACTTTGCACGACACATGAAAGGCATTCAAATGAATACCTTGTAGTATTGATGTATAAGGAACATGACAGGGGAATTCACTTCTAGAACAGGCACGGGGGCAGGGCTTTGGTGTTCATATTTTTACACACCTTTTACAATCATGTTGTTTCTAAGTTGTTTTCTTCTCTTGTTTGTTTTTATGGTCGTTGGTTGTTGTTGTTTGTTGTGTACGTCAAAAAAAAAATATGCCAATTATTGTGTGCCGAGTGGCGTCTCATCGCAGTGGATGTTGGCTGGTTATAAACTCCCAACAAAACTGAAATTTCAACCACAAAAACAAAAACAACCTATCTATTCTAAAAGCTGTTGTATATATTGGAGGAATGGAGTGATGATGATGATCATGTGTGTTATTTTCATCCTGTGATTGTATTACAGCATTGACGATGCAGATAGTCAAACCCGCGGGCTTCGCAGAGACGTCGCACTACCCACTGCTGCTCCTGGTGTAAGTATGACCACATCGCATCTCATTTGGTTTGTCACTGTGTAGCCTCGACACCCAGGCTTTCATTTCGGTGCACGCTGCGTGAAAAGGGGAAAACCTGGACTAATATATTTCTGGGAGAAGCCCTTGATGACTGATTGCTGGGTTCACTAAGCCCTATGGCCAGGGGGGGATTGGGTATAGACAGAAAACGGAGCACTCGAGCTGCTGTTCATGCAGTCTGGAGAGGGACTAACTGGAATTGGAAATAAAGTACATTGTTTTTAACGAGGGTGGCGCGAATAAGAGCTGTTTTAAGCATGTGTGCAACATGCCAACCGTTTGTACTGTAGAATTGTACAGTAACGACTAAAGTCTCTGTAATGTTTATGTAATGCAGGGGCGGATTGGCACATATTTTCCCACCGGGACAATTTTGCCATTGCCAGGCCACCCTGGAGGGGCAGCTGGTTAACCAGATGTAACTCTTTAAGAGCGTAAAAATGAAACCAAATGGACCCTTGCGGGTCCATTTGGTTTCATTTTTACACCCTCAAGAGTTAAAATATTCATCATGTGAATTAGCCCAACTTGATCTGTATGTTCCAGGCGAGCATCTAGCACATTCTAGTGCATTTTGGAAGTGCCACTAGTGCATTTTGGATCTTGTCCAGGCCACTAGGTGGCGCAGGCCACCGGGAAAACTCCCTGTACTCCAGATGGCCAATCCGCCCTGATGTAATGTATCATTAAAGCTGCGCTGTTGCCTGGGCCCAGTGCATTTCTGCGTTACTTCCAGTCCAGCACTTGTCCCTATTGAGTTGTCCCCATTCTCAATAGAAGAGGACCGGCCCCCATGAAGTGAACTCTGAGGGGGACTAAGCCCCACGGACAGTTTTTTGATGAAGACGTGACCACTGAAAACCACCACAAGACGTCACTGCACGGTGCTCAACACATCGCTGTTTCGACCGATACAAACACAGATTTTGTACACACTAAAGTTGCCTTTAATATTGCTATAGATGTTGGTCACCATATTAGAAAAGCCACAAGGCACTCAGGGTTGAAGGTTACCTTGATTTGTTTTTACCCTGTGAGAGGGTAATTGCTTTACTAAGCCCTCTCCTCTCTCCCCTCTCCCCCACTGCACCACAAGGCCAGAGACTTTCCAAACGCCACTGCTGAAGTAGCCTCAGTGTTTGGGAGCTAGTGAGCTATAGAGTACGTAATGTCCACAACAACTGCACGGTTCAGCAGGCCAGGCCACCGCCGGCCCTAATGGTGGACCATTTAATTAAGCCGTGACAAATAAAACGCTTCTCTTTGGGACAGAGCAGCGGGACGACTAATGGACAAAGGGAGGAGGCGGTGGTGGTGGTGGTGGTGGTGGTGGGATGGTGGTGTTAGTGCGGGGAGGGGAGGAGGAACGCGGCGGTGGTAGAAACGGCAGTGTAATTATCACTATCTGCAACACAGCCACGTACGGCGGCGCTGATTAAAAAGCTGATGGCTTTCCGAGTGCATCCGTCCGGCCGTGCTCAGGCGTGCATGCAGCCGTGAATATGTTGGTTTTAGTCGAGCCATTGGGGCCGTATAGGTCCCCGGTGGAATGTGTTTAATGCGCCGCGTGTTGATTATTCAAGAAGAGCAGGAATTACGAGGGCTTCCACGGGTCTTTGCAGTGTTGGGACTGAGGCGCTTATGTAAGGGACGACTTTTTGCAGTAACTTGTAAAGTCGTTCTTTACGTTTTTCCCATTCAGTAATGCCATTACAGTAACTGTGTTTTCATTGAGTGAGTTAGTTGTTACCTACGTTATATAATGTCATTTAACACTAGAAAGACTGAAAAAAGTGTCCAGAATTAGCATTTGCTTAAATTCATATTTAGATTTTTTTTAAGATGACCAAAATTTCCTAGATGATTGGATGATGGTTGTCATGGAAGGAGAACCTTTTGAAAGCTTCATGGGCAAAAGATTAGCAACTTTGAAATATCCAAAAACGGTCAAAATGACCTCTCAGACTTCCCAGTGTTAAAAAAAATCATACCTGTGTGAATTGAAGTGGTGCTCTCTGGTGGGTCCTGAGGTTGCGGAGCCACAGGAGTGTGCTCAGGTGTGCGGGGACAGTTTCAGTGAGCTACTTATGGTCTGTTTATCTCTGTCAGTTGTCTGTCAACATCCGTGTCCAGCAAGAAACATTAAACTGCAAATTCAAGGTTCAAGGTTCTTTATTTGTCACTCCAGTGTATGTCAGGACATACTGTATGTTTGGAACTACAGTCCACAGAGTACATTGTAGTCCTGGTGGAAGGTTACTCAGTCACATTTACAATGTAAGCATGTAGCAAAGTCTTATAGAAAGAATAATAGCCACATATTGTATCACAAGTACTGATCGGTTCGTGACCCCTAGCGGTGGCCAGATGTAATAATAATAATAATAATAATAATAATAAATCTTTATTGTCCACCGGAATGGAAATTCGTCTTCGGCTCACAAGACAAGACATTGGGCGGATGTATGGCACCGCTTACTCATGCGGGGACAAACACTTTGGGACCGAAATACGTTTCAGAGGCCCCGCACACTTCCAAAATACCAGTGTCAAAAGTGTTAATAATTTTCTAACCGCAGCGCGTTTTCCCTCTTGTCCCACACATGCACTACTTCTCAAATGAAGGTTCAAGCAGCAGTTCGATGCAGTCCTTCAGTTGTATATGTGTTTGTGCATGTGTGAGTGCATGCATGTGTGTGTGTGTGTGCGTGCGTGTGTATGAGGTAGTGGGTAGTTGTTAGTCCAGCGCCTGTGTGCATGTGTATGCGTGCTCGGTGGGAGGGGGAAGAGGAAGGGAGTTCAGCCTAATTCAACCCAAAAAAGCATTCGTCAATTAGCCCTGCAAGCTGATAACAAAAAAAAGCTTTGTAGAATCATGACGTGTGTGTGTGTGTCTTCTGCAGAGACGGCGCCCCCGGTGGTCAGATGGTGTCGGAGCGTTTCCGTCTGGACTGGACGTCGGTGCTGGTCAGCAGCTACGGCGCGGTGGCGGTGCGCTTCGACGGCCGCGGCAGCGGCTTCAAGGGCACCAACCTGCTGCACCACATCCAGAGGAGGCTGGGCCTGTTCGAGGAGAGGGACCAGCTGGAGGCCCTCAGGTATACTGTGCTACACACACACACACACACATAGGCGTGCATACATAGACGTCAAGGGGGGTTTGAGCACCCCCTAGTGGCCCTCTCTGGACCAACATGCCCTTTTTAAAACCCTTAGTGTACTGAACGCGTTTTGGTGTTCTAAGCATTATGTTTTAACTATTGAAAAATAGCAGATCTACAAGCTCATAGCGCGCCACCGAGTGGCGCGCTATGAGCTTGTATCTCTGCTATTTTTGAAAAATCGTGAAAACGTGGTGAAATCTTTGAATATTATGTTATTCAGAAACTAGATAGGACACAATAGGTTAAAAGAGCAAAAAGATGCTGAAATGCTGTTTTCTATGCGTTTTTAATCCCCCAAAAATCAATTTGCCCTCCTGGTTACATTTGAGCACCTGCCCTTGAAACTCTCTGTGCACGCCACTGCGCACACACACACACACACACACACACACACACACACACACACACACACACACACACACACACACACACACACACACACACACACACAGTGTGTTTTTTTTTTTTTTTTTTTTTTTTTGCCACTGCCTACTCCAGGACACGTTATTCGAATATGTTTGCGTACCGTTTTCTGATTGGCCATCCCAATTTTCTGGAGTAGGAAATGGGCGAACAATTGAGTTATTCCTGACCAATCTGACAGGCATTTTTTTTTTTTTTTGCCAACAGCTGATTCGGTCTGGCTTTAGCCATTACAGTCCATATAGTTACATCCAGTGTTGGGCAGTAACTGATTTTAGATTACATATTACTGTTGTTGCATGCAAAAATAGAACAGATTTACAAGCTATCGACAGATACTGTAACAACAGAGATGTGCAGTAGATTGTAGATCCAGTCCACACGCAGCATCCTGCGCAGTTATGTACTCTACAAATCGCTTGTAGTTTATTTTTAAATACAAGACCTCAACTGTCTTTGAAAACAATTGTGAAAAAGTTTAAAAAGTCAAAGAGACAAAGAGACTATTATTATTCCAATAAATTGGATTCAGTTCTAAAAAGAGCCCGCTAAACAGATTATGTTGTACATCTCTCTTTTTTCAAAGGTGGGAGTTGAGAACTTGGGAAAGTAATAACGTAATGTGTAATATATTACTCTTCGATTCCAGTAATAAGTAATGATTAATTTGTCTAAGGGGTAATGAGTAAAGTAAAGAAGTTACTTTCCTAAGTAATATTGACCAACACTGGTTACATCATATCCCAATATCTTTTGCCTCTGATTCTTTATCATTTCCTAAAAACTTCTGACACCTCTACAAAACATGTGTGTGATCAACCTTCACCTCTCCACATTCTCTTCAACATTTCACTGGTGCCTTAACCTGTTTACTCTTAATTTGTGGTGATATGAAAAGCCTGACCATTTTCTTTTCCAAGAGAACTCCCTCCATATTGATGTGGGCAGAACATGTCTATCAGCCCCTTATAACTGCACTGTGGGAAACAACAATGTCCCACATGGGTATCATGCCACAACACATACAGCTACTGCCCCCTTGTGGTACTTTTGCATTACTACAAGCTACAGCAGGCTTAGAGCAGAAATGCACATTAGAAGGTGTCCAGTATTAACCCTTTGTGTCCTGAACGCGTTTTGGTGTTTTATCTGTTGAAAAATAGCAGATCAACAAGCTCATGTCGCGCCACCGAGTGGCGCGACATGAGCTTGTTGCTCTGCTATTTTTGAAAAATTGTGAAAATGTGCTGCAAATCTCTGAATATGTTATTTTGGAAGCAAACATTTTTAACTCAAATTTTTGCATCTGGGGGATCCCTAGAACAACATGTTTTCAGATGGGGGTCTGCAGCCAAATATGGATAATTCTGGTGGTCTTTGGCTTGGCCTTGGACACAGGAACACAGATTTTTCAGAAAAACTAGAATCTAGTGTCAGAAACTATAGAATCTAGTGTCAAAAACTCGATTCTAGCGTCAGAAAGTAGATTCTAGTGTCAAAAAGTAGATCCTAGCATCATTTAGTGTCAATAACTAGAATCTAGTGTCGGAAACTACTGTAGAATCTAGCGTCAAAAGCTAGAATGTTGCTGCAGCTATAATCTGGTGTAAGGAACTACTGTATAATCTGGTGTCAGAAACTCCAATCGAGGGTCAGGACACAATGGGATTAGCAACTTTTAGGGAAATATGTTATCCTTTATCTTATTATTTATGTTATTTTTCCCACATAATCACTCATCCTGTTTTAGCAACACAATCAGATATTTCAGGAAAAGTACTCTGTGTCAAGGTACTGTACATGTACACAGAAATCTCACTGACTGTAACCTCTTTTCATTTGATTTCCTTTCTCAGTATCATCTCAAAAGAGCCCTACATCGACAAAACCAGAATTGGTGTTTTCGGAAAGGTAAGCTAAGAAAACTCCTACCGTACTGCTTATTTGAGCAAATCTGATATTGAACTAGGTAGGTAGGTTCCCCCAGTGTTAAATATCTAGTACTGTAATCCTGGGGCGCTACACTCCAGTGGCCAACCTGTGCTTCCTTCCATGCATGAGGAGTGAGCAGGCCACTTCTTTTCAATTGACAAGGGTGGGGAGCTTCCAAACTAGAACACTTTATTCCAAATAGTTCCTTTACATGCCTATCAGAGGCAGTTTAGATTAGAATTACTGCATGTTGTTTTCTTTTCTTTTTGTGTGAAAATACCCTACCCTAGGGGACATGGGGAGAACATGTAAAGTCCACTTTTTTAAATTTGTTTTTGGCTTTTTGCCTTTATTGATAGTCACAGTGAAGATTGACAGGGATGAGTGATAGGGGAGAGACACACAGCAGAGGTCGTCATGAAAAGGACTCGAATACACAACACACTATCAGGCCAAAGCCTATGTGTGGGATGTGCCTGGACCTTTAGGCAAAGCAGGCGCCTCCTCCACAGACTTTTACTTTCTTAAAAGCACTCACTTTGCATTAGTCTTTTCAAAATGTTTGCTGTCATTTAGGACTGCAAAAATCTTGTTTCCCGGAGGCATGCTGTCATGTCGTATCTCAGCTCTCTGGAGGATGAAGTCTGGCAGGGGCGGATCTAGGCATGAGCATGGGGGGGGGAGGGATGCCCCCCTAAATGCCCAGGCTGCGCCACCAAACACGATGGCATGCAAAACAACCCAATTAAGATATTTCAAATGACAGTGCCTATATTTGAAATGACTTGAAACACTACTACTGCTACTAACTAACTACAGCTGTGTCACCACTAAACCAACAGCATTTCATCATTGAAAACAGAAAACTCTCTGAGTCAGACCTTTAGCTTTATGCATGCTGCGTGTCTGTCGCAACTTCAACAACAACTGATGTTATTATTGATGCTTAATTGCCTAATAAAAGTCTTGTAACCAAAAATGGTATGGATGCAGCTTCATCGCGGCTTCATCGATGAAGCCGCTCCCATAACATTTTCTCATGCCCTCCCAATGTTACATCCGCCCCTGAAGTCTGTGTCAGATTAGAAACCTCCCAAACCTCCTGAAACTATTTCTTATCAGGATTCAAATTGGGGGGAAAAAAAGATGGTAAACAAACTGCTGCTTTCACTGTAGCGTGACCGAGCAAGCGGTGGCGCGAATTTACATAAAACAAACAAACTTTGAATATGAAGATGCAGGGGGGTTTGTACGGCAACGAGGTCACGTGACGGTCGCGTCTGTCTCCCAGGTGTACGGGGGCTACGTGACGAGCCTGCTGCTCACCGCCGAGGAATCTCCGGTGAAATGCGGCGCCGTCCTGTCGCCCATTACAGACTTCCAATTATACGGTAAGAGTTGTGCCATGCTGTTGTACGCCTTGAATGCCGAGTAGCGTGTGTGTGTGTGGGGGTGCGTGTGTGTGTGCGTGTGTGTGTGTGTGCGTGTGTGTGTGTGTGTGTGTGTGTGTGTGCGTGTGCGTGTGCGTGTGCGTGCGTGTGACTGACACGCATTCCAAAACATTTCTTTGGTGAGCGAATATGGACTTTGTGTATCTCCATATACTATGAAATGGTGGGGAAAGGCTTGTAACTTATTACGTATTACTCCGAAGTAATAATACTACATTACTTATTACATAGAATAAAGAATAATGATATTACATATTACTATGCATATTGCTTTTACATTACTTTTGCGCCCTCCAACCACAAAAAAAGGGAAGTACAACAAAACAATCTGTTTGGTCAGCTACTTTTAGAACTCAGGCCAATGACCCCTTCACTAAGTCGGATTGGGGAGGCCCAATCCGTCCTTGTCCAATAGGCATGTTAGCCTATTGGAAAGCTTGACCTGCATAGCAGCAGTTACTAAACTATTTGGATGGGCATTGGACATTGAATAAACATTGTTTTCAATAAAAATATCAATAAATACTGTATATAAAAAAGTCGTGTCACCATTATCAGCCAGAAATACTGTAAAATAAAGCAGCAGTCTCTCTCTCAACCTTTCAAATGACATGACTCCAAGCTAACACGTAACAAAACAAAAACTAAAAAGTAATATGTACAGTATGTAATCCGTTTATATGTATGTAATCTATATTTTTTATAAGGTAACTAGTAATAATATTACTGTTTTGACAGACTAACACCTTACTATACTCGCTACTGGAGAAAGTAATAATATTGCAGTAATACTATTAGTAACTAGTTACTGCCTAACACTACTAATAACAGAGACAGAAGTGTGAGAGAGAGAAGTGTGATACGCACACGCACGCACGCACGCACGCACGCACGCACGCACACACACACACACACACACGTACGTGGGGGAGTGTAAATTACAGCCTCACACCGTGATGTTTTTGTTGACCTCGTCTCTTGTTTGCCAGAGGAAGGTGACAGATGCACTGTGATAATACACCGGGGTTTGGAAATTGCAACGTGAAAATTGCTTTCCACGGGAAATAATATCTAATATTTGATCACGGAAAAATGGTTTTCCGGAGGGGGCTCTGGGCACACTGCACAACTTTCACACGCTTGCCAATTAAATATCGGAGCAGAGGCTCCCGTGTGGATGCGATTTGATTGAGACAGTGAGAGATGTGGAACTATATAGCAGTGGTTTTCAAGCAGTGGTCCGGGGACCACCAGTGGTCCTTGAGAGGGTTCCAGGTGGTCCCAAGGCTAAATGATGGAAAGTTGGTTAACCAGATGTAACTCTTTGAGAGCCTAAACGTGAAACCAACCATTTGGTTCCATGTTTACGCTTTCAAGAGTTAAAATATTCATCATGTGAATTAGCCCCAAGTCTACACAACTAGAGAATGTAGAAGATTAATGGTAATTTTTTATCTGTATTTTTGCCTGTTTTGTTCCCCCAAATCCAGCCTTGGAATTGTGGACAAAAGCAAAATAAATCTCTAGTTTTAGGGGGCTGTGAGGCTAAGATGTCATCAAATGATGGTCCTTTGTGGCTCAAATGCTGTATAAATAGTGGGCCCTGGGATCAAATAGGTTGAAAACCACTGCTATATACTGTACTGGAACCATAGCCAATGTATTCATGTCCATTTGAAACGTTTTCTTTCAGCCTCTGCCTTTTCCGAGAGATATCTTGGCCTCCCTAAACCTGACACAAGGGCGTACACGGTACGTGTTGATTATTTCAAGCATTACTGTGTGCTTTTTGGGTTTCTGTTGTTTGTTAAATATCCCCTGAGCATTTTTAGTCTAATATACATCTAATAGGCGGTCTAAAATGTGTTGAAACATTTAAAAATGTTTTTAGAGGTCTAATCTTAGATTAGACGTTGATTAGCAGTAGTTTAACTTTTTAACTCCCAACGGACTTTGACTGACATAGTTGGTCAAAATCAAAGGTGTGTTTTTAGCTTGATCAGCTCCCACACAAATGACCAAAACCGCCGGGTGCACATGCGTACATGCACGTGTGTGGCCGGTATGTCCAGTGTTGGTCATAATCCAACAATACGACTTGATTTGACATATTTATGATAAAAACACTATCGGCCAAGCCCTCCATGTTGATGAAAACAACACAGTGTTTTCATGATAGCTGTGACCCGATGAATGGGTCACAGTACGGACTTCCGTTTTTGTAGCCATTGTCCAGAGATCTCAGAGATATTACCGTATTTTCCGGACTATAAGCCGCTACTTTTTTCACATGCTTTTGACCCTGCGGCTTATACAACAGTGCGGCCAATCTATGGATTTTTACAGGTAACACAGGGGTAGTCCCTGAGAGGGTTCCAGGTGGGCTCCGCAGACTAAATGATGGAAAGTTGGTTAGCCAAATGTAACTCTTTGAGGGCGTAAAAATGAAACCAAATGGACCCTTGCGGGTTCATTTCGTTTCATGTTTACACTCTCAAGAGTTATAACATTCACCATCTAAATTAGCACCACTTAATTAATAAGTCATAAGTCATGTTCATTTTGGTCTAATTTTAATGTTTTGCCTCTTTTGTTTGCAAAAATCCATCCTGGAATTGTGAATAAAACCAAAAGAAATCTTTAGTTTTGGGGTCTGTGGGGTGAAGATGTTGTTAAATCGTGGTCTCTGGCTCAAATACTGAATAAATAGTGGGCCCTGGGATAAAAAAAAGTTGAAAACCACTGCTCTAACATGAAGCTTATTGCCTGGTGCGGCTTATAGTCAGGTGCGGCTTATACATGGAAAAATCAGTATTTTGCCCCAAATTTAGCTGGTGCGGCTTATATTCAGGTGCGCCTTATAATCCAGAAATTACGGTACTGCCACATAATTCTGTAGACTGCTGATGTATAGATTTCCACGGGATGCATTTAAATGGTATAAACAACCACTAATCAACATCTAGGCTAACCTTAGTCGCCTAAAAAAACCTTCCATTTTTTAAGCCTTAGATCTATTGCTCAGTGAGTATCATTTGACATTCCACTCGGAGGTCAAGTTAGAACCAAAACTCGGCTGATCGGAACTTTGTGCCGTAATTCACTCTCCAGATGGCGAATTTAGCGCACAGAGCGCCGCAGTTCATGGACAAGAAGTTCCTCATTATTCATCCGACGGCCGACGGTAAGGCGTTTGTGTCCGGCACCATGTCTCACATCATCACACCCTAATTTTCCTCTATAAAAGCGCCTGTGTGACTATGTGTGTTGAATAATGTATTCCCACAGAAAAGGTCCATTTCCAGCATAGTGCTAAATTCATATCTCAGCTCATCAGTGTCAAGGCAAACTACACTTTACAGGTAAGTGCTTTTTGTCCCTGTCCCTGTTCCTCTGGTCTCTGTGTATTTGCCCTATGTGCCTTCAAAATTGCACCTTGTAGCTTCATGGAGGCTTTTTTTTTACCACACACTTTATATTATGACAGCCTAACCAGCTTGATGGTTCGTGTGTTGGTATCGGTTATGTTTTCTTTTATTTTTATTTTCACATCCATATGTAAACCCCACAAGCAGGCCTGCTTTTATGTACGATGTTGAATCCTCCAGTTATGATTCCTCTGATACAGTATGAGTTGTGACATTAGTTATATAGTACATGTGAAGTGTTTAACTTCCACCTTGTCACTATACTCTGATCTGCTGGACCACCCCTAATTTGTATGTGGGATAGTGTTGCCACAGGTCCCGGATTTTCCTGATTGTCCCAGATTTTCATGGTCTGTCCAGGAAAAAATAAAATAAATCCTGGACACTTGAATGTCCCAGATTTTTATACATGGTCAAAAGTATTTATTTTTTCTTTCTAGAGACTAGAGACCGCAACTAACCTGACTTGCGTCACTCACAGTCTCAGATCAGTATGATAGTCCTATTAAATTGTAGCGTGCCTGTACGTACCAGTGTTGCCAACTTGGCACATTTGTCGCTATATTTACCTCTTTTCCAGACCTCCCTACCGCCAAAATGAGTGGAAAACTCCTGAATCTAAATCTGTCTATCTAAAGATATCTGAGATGAGAAAAATGAAAACTGGACTGCTCCAGAAAGAGTTAAAAATTAATGGTTTAAGCCTAATTATTAATCTGATATGTAAAAGAGTAATAAAGTAATGAGAGCAGTAACTTTTCAGTGTAAAAGTGTGATATATTTCTGGGTTAGATGTTTAAAGAGGTGCGTTGCTTCCGACCAAAAGGCCGATAATCGCCACCGATAATAGGCCGCCGATTGGATGGCTAAAATGTCCAGACTCATGTGGCACCCCTGTTGTGGGAGTGGTCACAGCTGTCATCTGTGATCATTGTTATTGTCCAATGGGTTGCACTTAAAGATCAGCTCCTCTATGTGCACCTTCAGTCTGAGGAAGAGCATTGTGCTCGAAACGTTACTCACCTTTATGGTGCAATAAAAGGTACCAGTCCAGCATCTGAGCCCTCAGTGTGCGAGCTTTTCTTTATCATTTTTTTGTCCCTGTTTGGAACATTAATTTAGTGGCCCACTTTGACAGACTGGGTTGGCTTAGGGTGGATGACAGAGTTCAACAACTTGTCTGGTACACAATACAATGTTGTAATCAGTGATGGGCAAGTTACTGGGAAAATGTAGTAAACTGCACTACTTGTTACTTTCGGAAAAATGTAGCTAAGCTACACTACAAGCTATCCCCAGAAAATTGTAGTAAGCTCCACTACAAGCTACACGACAAAAGTAGCTTGCTACATCAACACTACATAATTATATATAAATACTGTATATATCTCAGCGTAATGTACAACTTTTTAAATAATAATGAAATAATATAAATACAAATCATAATAATATTAATTTAGGGGTGGGTTTGAACCTAGGATGGTGGCATGCCTAAGTTTTGGGATGTATATTAGAGGTTTTCTACCCATTAAAAATGGGCGGAATTCGAAAATGTGTGTGGTAAAATGTAGTAAGCTACACTCCTTGTTACTTGAAACAAGTAGTGTAGCTTCACTACAAGCTATTCCCAGAACAAATGTAGTAAGCTACACTACAAGTTACAGGAAAATGTAGTTAAGCTTGTAGCTTAGCTACTTGTAACAAGTTACTGCCCATCACTGCTTATAATACTCAACCAATTCCACTCCCACAACACCAGAGGGAGCTCTACTAAAGGCCTATTCAGAGATGGATTTTCGGTGCCCACCGCGACCACCGTTTCCTACAATATGACGTCATACCACCGCAACCACCGCACCTCCCAGCCCTCCTCTCGGATTTTACTAACCACCGCACCGCGGTGGTTCCAGTACTTGTTTTTAACGGCTGCCAGCTGGTAAAAAAAAAAGAAAGAAAAGAAAACACACCACAGCACGACGGCCAGGAGGAGAACGAAGGGATTCAATGATAGACACAATGACATAAACAGAATACGAAATAAACATGAAAGCAGCAGAATTTATTATAATTGAGGTAGGAAGTAGAGAAAAGCAGAGGGGAAAATAAACAACAATGGACGCGAGGAGAACAGGGGAGGGAGGGCGAGGTGCTGCTAGTGGTATATGAAATAGCGGTGGTCGCGGTGGTGACAGACTATATAATAGCGCGCGGTGCGGTGCTCTGAGCGGTGGTCGCGGTGGGCACCGAAATTCCAGACTCTGAAAGGGCCTTTACTATGTGCAGTCCAGATTGCAGTCATTAAGACATGTGAATCCCTTGACTCCTTTAAAACCACTCCCAAAGGGCACCTATACGGACGGAAACCCCCTTTCCCTTTTCTGTGTATTTTTCTTTTCCCTTTGTACTTCCAATCTGATTTTATACCTCCTCTATGTTGTGCTGTTTCTGGCTATACAGAAGTAATTATTTTGCACATCTCTAAATGTTCTTTAGAGCAACATTTGCCACTATTGCAAATGGGTCTATTCTTAACTAGTGCTGTCCATTCACAGTTTTTCAGATTTGTTGCAGTGTTGTTGCAGCGTGTACTTGCCTTGTACTCTAACTCTCCATTTCTGTCAACAAAAATGTTCACTCACTCATTCATTTAATGTTTACATAGACAGCTTTGCATCACCTCGGATAAAAACACTATATATAACTGTAAATGCACCATTCACCCTCTCCTCGCCCTCGCCGTGCGTGTGTGTGTGTGTGTGTGTGTGCGTGCGTGCGTCCTCTCAGATCTACCCAGACGAGGGCCACTTCATCCACAACGAGGCCACGCGGCAGCACCTCAGCCAGTCGCTGGTCAACTTCTTCGAGGAGTGCTTCAGGCTACCGGAGAAGGTCTTCGAGGAGAAACTGGAGGAGGATGACAGCGAGGACGAGGGCTAGCTTCCCTCCCTCCTCCACCCCCCCTCGGCTTTTCCGCCTCCTCCTCCTCCTCCTCCTCCTCCGGCTCCCCCCCGGTGACCCTAAAAATCCCTGTAACCTCCCTCCATCCCTTTGCGTTCAAGCACAACCTGTCCCCACCACCCCAACCCAACCCCCAAAAATCCTTGCTTCCCTTAGAGTTGGACCTCCCCTTTGTTTACTCCCAATGTAAAGCATGCTGAACCTGAAGACTGCCTTTTCCAAAGCAGACAGGTGGGACTCACTCCCGCCCGTTCCTTCTTGAGTTTTGCCTCTCTTCTTGTCCTTTTTTTTCTTTGCTCTCTCCCCCCGTGCTCTAGGGTCGATAACATGGCCGCCACAAGGAGAGACAGGTTGTGGGTGGGGGGGAACCGCGACCCACGTGTGTGTTGTTGGCTTTGTTTTGGGTTGTGTTTCTTTTTAGAATTCACCGAGGGGGAGGCGGTTGACGATCGTACGGTCGAGTCGAATCGGACAAAAGTTCCTCCAGACAGTCGCCGTCGGGGGATTAACAAAAAGAGAAGAACGCGGGGGAGTCGCAGGATTCTTTCTTTCGGGCGGGGGGTCCACAAGGAGATGGAACGACTTTTACTAGCACAAAACCTTGACCTGTGTTGTGTTCGACACGGTTTTCGGGGAAGGGTGGACAAGGAAACGTTGCTCTTTTTTTTTGTTAAAAAAAGTCGCGACAAACTCTTAATACCTGTCCGGCCCTTGTGTGCTTGTGTGTCTATTTGTTCTTTACGGTTATGTAAAATAGCACATGGGGGAAAAAAAGAAGAAGAAAAAAATGTTCATTTGGGTTATTATGGATGTCTGGAATCATCTTGTAGCCTCAACGATGTACAGTACTCAATTCAACTTCAGATGACGGAGAGAAAGAGAGAGAGATGGAAAAGATGTCACATGTCGTTTGTTTTTACTGTTCTCCCTGATCTCTTTCTTCAGACTCTCTCGACCCGGGTTCATTATTTCTCCGCTTCGGTTTTGTTATTCTAACGCTTCCGTTTTTCAAGAAAAAAAAAGGAAGTTATCAACTTGTTTTTGTTGTCACTGTGCCTTACTTTAAATTTGGGAGCGAGATGTCCTAGCTTTTTGAGAGCTCCCTCCGTGTGAAATACATGTAAAAAAAAAAGAAATGGCAACATGGTTCGTCTGATGATGAAACAAGTTAAAGGGATCCCTGGCGAATGAGAAAAATAAGGTTTAAAATATTATACTTGGCCTCTATAACTAAAATCTAAAGATAAAAACACCTACAATATCTTATTTCTTTCGTAAATAGAGAATGTTTCACTTGTGAAACATGCAACTGTTCCTGTCGCATGTTGATGATGTCATATGTCCACGTATGGTCCGACACTATAGAATATATGGAAATCATATAATGAAACTATATAAATGCATTTTGTACAATCCATAGAGTTGAGTCACACAGGGACTTATGACATCATCAAACTGCGACAGGGGCCGTCCCTGTTGAATGAAAGACTAGCTGTTTATTACATAAATAAAATAATTGATGTGTTTTTATTTGTTTATTTTAGTTCTAGAGGGCCAGTATAATGTTTCGAGCCATTTTTATGTTATTAGCCCAGGGGTCCTTTAAACACAAAAGCTTTTAACTGCTAATTTCCGTTTTTTTTGGGGGGGGGGGGGGGATTCCCTAAACGAGAGAATGACGGTCTTTCCCCTCATAGGGACTACACCATGCATTTTAAAACTGTATTTCCCCGGAAAAGTGGGAAAAGTTTAAATCCATCGTGTAGGGTTATAGCTCATACTACCCGACGACATAACAATAACGGACCATTACGCCAAACTGTACAGTACCTGCATGCATCATTGTCTATAATAAGCTACCCATGAATGGTAAAGTAGGAAAAAGGTAATTTATATTCACACGACATGAAACCTGCTGCTTTTTATTGTTTTTGTTTGTTGTTTATGTTGTTTACGTAAACCCATGCATCACATTTTGTGCAGTATACTCAACGGGGAAGGTGCAAGAGGATAAGCCACTTAGCAATCAGTGTTATATACCCCCAGATATACTGTTATACATTACATTGCATTTATATTATATATATATGATAATATATAAATATATTTTGTATATAAAAATCTAATTTATACTTAAGCGTATGACTGTGCCACTCGCCGGAAATGAGCCGTTTTTGTCGAGCATCGCGGTCCTGCCCCTTTCGTGCCGTCGCCCCCGCGACCCAGAAGTGAATTCAACCCCATTCATTTTCCTCATAGACTTTCAAAATTGATTTATTTATCTTTATATTTATTTTTTATTCATTTATTTATTCTTTTACTAATTAGCCTCTTGATCGGCCCCAAAAATGTGTGTTGTCATGATGAGTCGGCTTTATCTGCGGCGTAATCGTCTTGATGTAAATGATTTTTGAAAAGTCTCTGAGGAATATGATCAAGAAATTCTCTTCTGGGCTGCGGGCGACATCACAAAAGCAGCGGGACCACGATGCTCTATCATTAGGCTCATGTGGAGGGTGGGGGTTGCTTTGCACTCTTTACATTAAAAAAAAAAAAGTCTTGGGAAGTTGCATTTTTATCAGTTAATTTATTGCGTTTTATTTGGGTGCTCATTTGTGTCTGTTTTTTTTTTCAGTGCATGTTAAAAAGAATCGAATGATTTGCCTCTCAATCAGCACTGTCTTTTAGTAGCTCTATTGTTTTCCCCAACTCCTCCCCTTCGCCACCACATTGTAATTTGGACATCCTGAATGTTTCCCTACTGGATTACCGCATCGATTACTTTTTTTTCCCAGTAGTATATTGTGGTTGAGATCCCAGTCTCGTCAGCTTTGATGTGTAAATGTAAAAAACGATATCATTTTATTATAAAGACAGTATCTTGAGTGTTATTTGTGCATAAAAAAAGCATTTTGGAACTTAACATTTTTGACTAGTCATTTCTGGTTGTCCTGTTTGCAGTCCTGTTGCCTTTAAATGGCAGTGGTGGCAACCGTGGGATTTGTTTCCAGTGAATGGACATTCTCCACTATGGACTTAATAATAATAATTTTATCATTTCAAGGATCATTTCAAGCATTTCAAGGACCCATAATTTCATCAGTTGGAAGATAAAAGGTGGTAAGTGCAAGTTAAATATATTGCGGCAAGATCAGACTAAAAACGACTTTAACAACTTAAAGTGCCACTTCGCCATTTTTCAGCCCACAATAAAACAGCATCATTTCTCTACTCAGTCTGTGTCTCAAAGTACAGTTCAGAAACCCGTCCACCCGTCCTTCCCCATCATCGATGGGGAATCCAAGTTAATAGAAACTGCAGGCTTTCTATTCCTAACAGGTTGCAATGCAAGAATGGCAGCTATCGTTCCCCAGATATTAATATGAATATTTTTTTTCTAAAAATATATATTGTTTTAAAAACAATCTGCGGTGATGTGCCTGGGAGACGGGTTTCTGAACTGCCCGCAACCATCCTGTGAGACACCGAATGAGTAGAAAAAAAATGTGTCATTTTAACCATTATTGCATTAACCCTGAACGCGTTTTGGTGTTCAAAAGCATTGTTACATTTAAGCTATTGAAAAATATCAGATCTACAAGCTCACAGCGCGCCACCGAGTGGCGCGCTGTGAGCTTGTAGCTCTGATATTTTTGAAAAAGATGTGAAAATGTGATGCAAATCTTTGAATATATATTCTTTCGGAAGCAAATATTTTGAACTACTTGCTTCTGGGGGATCCCTACAACAACATGTTTTCAGATGGGGGGGGTCCGCAGCCAAATATAGATAATTCTGGTGGTCCTTGGGATGAAATATGTTAAGCATCACTGACACAGGAACATAGATTTTTCAGAGAAACTAGAATCTGTCAAAATCTAGCATCAGAAACTATGTAGAATCTAGTGTCAGAAACTACAATAATCAAGTGTCAAATAGAATATATTCTTAGATTTGCGCATCATTTTCATTTAAAAAAACAGATCTATAAGCTCATATCGCGCCACCGAGTGGCGCGATATGAGCTTGTGATCTTTTTGTAGATATTTTTTGTAGATCTTTTTGTAGATATCTTTCAATAGCTAATGTGTAACCTAATGCATTAAAGACCAAAATGCATTCAGTACACAAAGGGTTAACACTAGTGAGGACCAATTACGTTGAAAACTTTTGCTTTAGTCCCGTAATGCCTAACCGATCCCCCACAAAGCATAATTCTTCCTTGTCACACTCTTGTTTAATCTTAATTCATAATTAATAGTTAAATATCGTAGTGGACTTTGTGCTTTTTCCATACAAATGATGTACCCTACATCTGGCTCAAGCTGAGATATAATACTCACACATAGATTGAAACAATTTCATTTATAAAATGTAAATACAAGTGTGAATATATTTGATCTTGTACGTTCAGTCACATATAACTCCCTGCTCAGCACATTAGAATGCATAAAACTTTGTGTTTGCATGTTTCATAAAACATGCAATAATCTGGGTTTCTAGACTGAGAGAGAAGGACAAGGCAAACATTGAAGAGCAGAGCATATTTGTGCCTCTACTAAACAGAGACTAGTTGCGGTGCTGGGAGCAAACAAAGTGCATATAGCATTCGGAAGCAGCACAGAGGACAAGAGGAACAGCTTTGGCGAACAGGTGCGACCAGTAGTGCAGCTGAAGCTTTCGACCAGCAGAGGGCGGCGAAACATTAATTTACTGCACTGAATTTCAGGCTGTTGCTGATACAACAAGTTTTCTGGCAAAGCTTTCTTTCATTTCAAGGACCCGTAAAATCACATGTATTTGGTCACAGAACCACATTTCAAATATATATTTTTCAGTGACAAAGCAAATTGAGTAAAAAAAAATGTTTGCAATATATACATATAATCAAAGACTTGCACCCATTTGCACGACGTGTGCAGTGACGTGCTATATGAGCTTGTACATCTGCTGTTTTCGATAAAATCACAGTACACTCATAACTAAAATCTAGAATGTCAGAGGCTTTTCCTGTTTTTGAGTGGGTTATGGCCACAGAGAGACAGACCTTCATGTAAAACATCTGTAGGTGGTGCATTTTGTTTAAACTCTAGTGCAATTATCCCTTTACAAAGTCCCTCCCCCAATCCGTCCTTGTCCAATAGGCACGTTACGCAGAGGCGTTGGACAAGACAGGATTGGTTGACCTGCATTTTCCCCCCAAAACAGTGTGAAATCATTTGCAATAGCATAAGGCAGCATTAATAAAAATATTCTCTGTGAGATTTGAATTGTCATCAGAAGTAATACTTCTGCTCAAAGGATGAATTCTCCGTCCTGGCTGTGTAGACAGGACTGTAGTTGTAGATCAGCACTTCCCTCTCCTCCTCCACACTGGCGAATCGGTGAAGACTTTTCCGGGCTATGGAAACAGAGGGAAAAACGACAGCCAGGGTTTAGAGTACATCATCTAGGCCAGGGCTGCCCAAAAGGTAGATTGTGATCTACCAGTAGATCACACAGGCCGTGCAGGTAGATCACATGACAGTCCCCCCAGCAAAACTGGACCAATATAGATCTGTAACTTTTGAGAGTTAAATTATATTTAAACATCTGAATGACGTAATTTTCAAGAGTCCACACAATTAGAAAATGGATGCTCCTTAAATGCCCCACCAAACATGATGGCAAGCAAACAACCCAAATTCCAAAGATATTTCAAATCAAAGTGCTTACAGTAGGTTTAGAATGATTTGAGACACTACTACTGCTACAATTAACTACTAACTAACTACAATTGTGGCACCGCTAAACCAACACCATTTCATCATGGAAAACAGAAAACTCTGAGTCAGACCTTTTAGCTTTATGCATACTGCGTGTCTGTTGCATCAACAACTGGTGTTATTAATGATGCTTAGGCTACTTGCCTAATAAAAGACCTGTAACTGAAAATGGTATGGGTGCGGCTTCATGCTATGGGTGCGGCTTCACCCATATGGGTGCGGCTTCATGAAGCCGCCCCCATACCATTTTCACCTGCCTCCCCCAATTGGGATATATTACATCCGGGCCTGATGACGAGACTGTTATGTTCGAACCTTCGTTGACGAAGAAGTCGGCCATGTAGAAGGTCATTTTGATGCCGATCGGAGAGTGGTTGATGTAGGGCTTGGTCCACTCGAACGGGTTCTTTTCTGGGTGCCACTGGGTGCCGTAGATTGGATAGTTGTATGCTGCCGAGAGGTGGGAGAGATGTCAGCACGACATCCATGATCGAATGTTCTCTGACTATTGTCTATTTTGTCAGATGTCAGATAGGTACTGTATCTCTGACTATTGTCTTCCAATTGGCTTTATTCCCATCACATTTTAAAAGGACAACTTTGTTCTGAAGTAAAAGATGAGATGATGATCATTTCACTGCTTTCTTTGCTATTCGCGATTTTAGCTGTTTTTGACCGACATTGGAACGATGGGGCTTAGTATATACAGTATGTATTTATTTATTTATTTTAATCAACTATATTCCTAATAAACCCCTTGAAATTATACCTGACTACAAAAGCACAAAGCTATTTTATTGTACGCCTGGAAAAAGTTGAGGGGCAGCACAAGTGTATTTACATCACCGTATTTTTTTTACGGCTCATGTCAACGTCTGTCTCACCTACTGCCCTTCTGAATAAATCTATGAAAAATGTAAATGTAAAAAAGTGTGTGAAACTAATTTTAGTGCATAGTTTCTGTCATAAGAAAACCAACAAAGGCAAGTAGAGAGAATCATATATGAACTCTTGGCTGTTGAGTGAGACAAACAATGTTGCCCAGAAAGCTATTCATTCGGAGATCTCCAATTTGCACACGGTTGACCTCCAACTGGGACACTGTTCTAGAGGTGAATGACAGAGCCAAGCGCATGACATCCCAATCGAACGTCGAGGTGAGTGTCTCTCTGTATGCTGTGTATTTGGCAAGTAAGAACGAACTGTTTTACCTTCGAATGTTGACACAAACTCGAGTTCCCCGTCCGTGTTCGTGCTCAGAATCCTGTAAAACTTCTTCAGTTTGTCATTGTTGTTGTGGGTCTGGAATGACAACGGAATAACTTAATGAGTGGAATTGTTGTGTATCTTTACCTTTTAGTTAACCTTTTTCATACCAGGGCCCACTATTTATTCAGAAGTTGAGCCACGTACCACCATGGCATTTTAGCCGTACACAGACCCGAAAACTAAAGATTTCTTTTGCTTTTGTCCACAATACCAGGCTGGATTTGGGAGAAAACAAAACAGTCAAACACACAGATCAAAATGACCATTAATCTTCTAGTTGTGTAAACTTGGGCTAATCAAGATGATTATTTTAACTCTTGAGAGTGTAAAAATTAAACCAAATGGATCTCAAGGGTCCATTTGGTTTCATTTTTATGTTCATTTTTATGTTCTAGAAGAAGATGTTATTAATAATGCGGCTTAAATACTTTGGTGGGGGCACGTTATGATCTTAACGCATATTTAACGGATGCATGTATTTCACTGATACATGTCGCAACCATCCATGTACGCAGGTGTGGTCAACTCAAAATCCAGACTAATTTGAACAACTGCAGACAAATTCGGTACCCCTATGGCTTATCTCTGTGGCTTCTACAGGACAATAGTAAGTGTTGATGGTCTCACCTCGCCCTGGCCACAAAAGCCCTTAAAACAATAGAATGATAATGTGAATGGCTAAACCCCCAACTTGGAGTTCTCAAAGTTGTAGACAAACCCATCTGTTGACTTTGTTAGTTAAGCACAATGACCAAATGATATAAAATATTGCTGTATACAAGAAATATGTAGAAATATGAGAAATATGGAGGCATAAGGATTTTACGTATATAACAGTACGCTCGTGAAGATTCCTGCCAAAGTGCGAACTCTAAAATCAGGGCTCCGGTAAAGCCTAAGTGCACGGTGCAGGGGCGGATTGGCACATATTGAAAAATGAAACCAAATGGACCGGTCCATTTGGTTTCATTTCGGGTCCATTTCGTTTCATTTTTACACCCTCAAGAGTTAAAATATTCATCATGAATTACCCCAACTTAGTCTACACAACTAGAGAATGTAGAAGATTAATGGTCATTTTGATCTGTATGTTCCAGGCGAGCATCTAGCGCATTCTAGTGCATTTTGGAAGTGCCACTAGTGCATTTTGGATCTTGAACAGGCCACTAGGTGGCGCAGGCCACCGGGAAAACTCCCTGCACTCCAGATGGCCAATCCGCCCCTGGTACTGTGTAGTGGCTCAAACAATGCCAAATGTAAACTTCCTTAAATGTTGTTTTTTTTACAAGACAAAAACAACAGGAATAATAATAACTAGTAGTGTAACTAGTGAGTGTTGTACCTCTGTTAAAATGCTCCACTTGTGTGAGTTCTCGGTTAAGGGCTCAGTGGCTAAAGCTTGCAAAATGTCTGCTGGGAAGCCTTGAAACAGCTTGCCTTGCATGTAGTCTGGAAATAAGATAAGAGCATAGACATCATTAAGATCATTACAACAACAACACCTCTCTTTTTTCCCATCTAAATCAATGGTTAAAGAGGAATTCCACCCATTTTCAACATTTTTTTCTGAGAGCCTACAAATGCAATGTTCCATTTGTACGCTCTCAGAAAAAAGAAGCGTCTAAAGAAATCCATTAACGTGGTGAAAATACATCTTGATGATGTCATCAAGATGTTTCACCATGTTAGTGGTTTTCTTCAGACCTCCATTTCTTGGGAACACAGAATGGGGGAGCCTTTTTTTATCATGTCCACCCAGCACCTCGAAGGTACATCAATGACATAGTAAAATGTTGAAAATGGGTGGAGTTCCCCTTTAACCCCAGTACGAGCATTCAGTGATTTGGGTGACTTGTAAAAACCCTCCGGAACCCCTGGTAACAAGATGCACACATGCACACACTCTACAGTGTGTATAAACCAACATCCGTCCCCACTCGATCCTGATTGGAGGAAGGCCACCTCTTATCCTGATTGGACGAAAAGGCTTTTCTCCCAAAGCCCCAAGCTGAAACTAGGGTTTTTTTTTTTTTTACCCCAGGGGCTCACTGGGAACAGGGAGGAACTCCTTATATGGTCAGCACACTCTATAGTAGAGATGATTAGATAGAAATCTTTATAGATAAACTAATCAAAAGCATCTAAATGAAGCCTCTTCTAGCCAGGCCTTGTACTGGTGTGTAAAAAAAGTTGTTTCCTAGTGGTGATGATTTAGGTCAGTTAATAGTTTTTCTGCCGTCCACGCACTGCTCGTGGACATCCCGTTAGAATACCACTGCCGAAAACGCGGACGGCTCGTATCACGCGGAAATGTAGATTTCATTCTTTAATCCAACTATTAGTCCGTGCGCATCGTCTGATGATCATCCCGTTGCTGACTTTCATTTGGGACAGAATTGGGGACAACTTTTTTTTTCCCTTCCCATTGACATGCATTCAGCCCAATGCATTCAAACGGCTCTCCTCCTGTTTGCCCCCTCAATGTCGCTGGCGCATGGGTTAAGCAGCCAGGGCTACACAGCTCTTCCTGACTTGTGACCCGGATGTTTTTGGGTACATCGCCAGATGATCGATTAGGCAAGACAACAGACACAGCATAACAGAAACAGCACATCCTGTTTAGGAGATCTGAGCTTCAAAATAAGGGCTTTTTTTACCGATCGAACTGGTTTGAGCCGCGGCAGTGGAGAGGAAACAAAGAAGATCCGATCGCGGTCAATGAGTTAAATACCCTCTCCCGGGCCTTACCTGCGGTGAAATTGAGTGGTAAAGACACCCCGGTCGTGTTGGTCCGCGACAGCAGCAACTCCCCGGCGGTTAGGTAGGTCAGCTCCTCGAACCCGAGACACGTGCCCCAAATGGGGAAGTAGTCGCCTCTGGAGTTGGCCTGAAACATAATCGATGGGACTCTGTTTCGTATTGTTGACATGATGATGAACCCTTTGTGTAATGAACGCGTTTTGGTCTTCAATGCATTGTGCTACACTTCAGCTACTGAAAAATATCAGATCTACAAGCTCATATCGCGCCACCGAGTGGCGCGATATGAGCTTGTAGGTCTGATATTTTTTTTTGAAAACTGTAAAAATGATGCGCAAATCTAAGAATATATTCTATTTGACACCTGATTGTAGTTTCTGACACGTTTTTTAGTTTTTATTTTCTTCCGAAAGAATATATTCACACATTTTCACAATTTCACAATCTTTCAAAAAGTCTCAGTGGCGCACTGTGAGCTTGTGGTCTGATATTTTTTTCAATAGCTAAAGTGTAACATAATGCGTTACACACACAAAGGGTTAAATGAGGCTAGCTACGGCAGGAATTACCTGATTAACATCTCAATTTGGGGATCCATCACATGAAAACGTTTCAAAACCAATAAGCTACAGCTTGATGGTGTTTGTTAAAAATAAATAAAACATCAGGTCACATCAACTGGAGAAGTGAATTAACGTCACAGCTTTTTGAAATAACAAGGAGAAGACGATGGTGAAAAATTCGTACCTCTATGGCTAGATCATAAAATATTTTCGCAGCCCTCGCGTAGCCAGAAGAGGTCAGACTGGCCCCTCCGCCTGGGAAAAGGACTCTGGGAAGACAAGCAAAAAAAATGCATCAAAATATGAAAATGGGATTTCAAGATACACAACATGACACAAGTCTTTTTTTAATGCCACCTGTTTTTGAAGGGCTCTAGCCGTGCCTATGCCCAGCTTTGAGCGAACATTGAAAGACAGAATTGTGTCAACATGGGGGTCATTTCTACCCCTTAAACCCTTGTGCCATGCTACCCAAATCTGAAATGTAAAAAAATTAAAAAAACAAACAAACAAAAAAACAGAAGACCTGACTTGACAGAAGAACTGACAACATATACCAGAACATACAGGTATAAATGAACACATTTCATACATTTTAGGACCCAAGGAATAGTTATTAATAAAGGGCCAAGATTCAAGCATAACTTGTCTATTACAGTACAAAAAGTAAATGTTCAGTTCAAATTTTGGGGTATATTCTTTTTTTTCCGACAACTCTTTCCTTTTTCTTAAATTTTATAAATAATATGATGTTTATTTTCATATGGTCAGGCCTTTTTAGTAGGAAACGTGTACTGACATTTTTTTTGTTATATACAGTATACCTAGTTTAGGCACTAAGCTCCTCGGTGGCAAGCTCCTTACATGATTGTTGCTGTCCAGGTGCACTGGACAGCTCACTACTGAGGTCAGCTGATCAGTTGCTTGCTGCTGGTTGTGCCAATAACCAAAAAGATACAAAGGTCACTGTAGTGACCTTTGTATTTTTTCCCCTGCATTTGAGAACAAAGGGAAAATGCCACAGAGCATAGGAACTGAACATTTCAGGGTCTAGTCTCTACGTCTGTGCCAGACATCACTGCATAAGCCATAATATGGCTTATGCAGCCACTAGTTTGTGACATATTATCTACTAGTGGCTCAAACTGCACAACCAGTAGCCTATGTCAATTTGAAGCTATGACTCCTTGCTTTCATATGACTTATTTTCATACAAAAGTAATTGAATGAGCCCCCATCAAAATAATCAGTCACATACAGTATAACAACTAGATCAGCACTTGGTTAGAGTGCAAACTTGCTCGTCGCGCACAAGTAGGCCATGGCCTAACCTGTTTTTCCTTTATTTTTGACGATGGGTTCTCAGATGGACACTTGCCGGGCAGGTTGTTGTTAAAGGGGAAGTCCACCCATTTTCAACATTTTTTCTGAGAGCGTACGAATGCAACCAAATGAACCCTAACGGGTTCATTTGGTTCCATTCGTACGCTCTCAGAAAAAAACGAAGCGTCTAAAGAAATCCATTAACATGGTGAAAATACATCTTCAAGATGTCATCAAGATGTTTCACCATGTTAGTGGTTTTCTTCAGACCTCCGTTTCTTGGGAACACAGAATGGGGGAACTTTTTTATCAAGCCCACACAACACCTAGAAGGTACATCAATGACATAGTAAAATATTGAAAACGGTTCGAGTTCCCCTCAAAAGAAGGGGAATTTGCTTAATAATGGCCACACCTTGCTACACATATGTGAGAGATTTTGCGTGTGTGAGAGATTTACCCATTGAGGGACTTGAAGAGAGCTGTGTATTCCTCATCTGTCTGATTTATCCTGTTGAATCAAACAGGAGTCTGGATGAGCCAAAGGTTACGGTAGATAACATGGTGGTTTGCGTAACATTTTGCCACAGAAGCACAGAAGTCCATTTTTATGTGAAATAAACAGTCCTGTCACATGTCTATTCTTCATGTTCATCCGTATCAAAGTCGTTAACAACGTTGTTAACTGACTCTAGGTAGGTCATCTTACAGCTGAACACCAACCATAGCTGTGTGTGTGTGTGTGTGTGTGTGTGTGTGTGTGTGTGTGTGTGTGTGTGTGTGTGTGTGTGTGTGTGTGGTGTGTGTGTGTGTGTGTGGTGTGTGTGTGTGTGGTGTGTTGTGTGTGTGTGTGTGTGTGTGTGCGTGTACGTGTGTCACGCACCCCACGGGAATATATAGACCTACACACTCAATTACAGTATTTTTCCATGTCTTACTAACATGAACCACATTACAAGCCAAAGTAATACTTACATTATGGGGACAACTCTTGCCCCAGCTGATTCCAAGAACTTGACATAGGAGGCAGCTATATATGATGTCTTGTTGGGCGGTGGGCTACGGAGGTCCTGAGCCAGTATGCCTATAGAGAAACAACACAAATTATATCAGTGTTTCCATTTAACATACATTTGGCACGGGCAGACTAATTCTAGGATAGTGGTTTTCAACCTTTTTGACACCAGGGCCCAGTATTTATTCAGAATTTGAGCCACAGGCCACCATTTGAGGACATTTTAGCCACACAGACGATCCCAAACCTAAAGATTTCTTTTTCTTTAGTCCACAATATGGATTTGGGAAAGAAAACAGGCAAACATAGACCCACAGATCAAAATGACCATTAATCTTCTAGTTGTGCAGACTTGGGCTAATTCAGATTGTGAATATTTTAACTCTTGAGAGTGTAAAATGAAACCACGCTCTCAAGAGTTACATCTGGTTAACCAAGTTTTCATCTGGTTAACCAACTTAGCTGGGGACCACCTGGAACCCTCTCAAGGACCACTGGTGGTCCCTGGACCACTGGTTGAAAGCCACTGTTCTAGGGAATGGGTGTCTGTCACTTCAAGACTGTACTGAAATATAACTTTGAAGAGTGCTTTGGTCTGAGACTTCAAGACAGTACAATGAAAAATAGCAATTTGCAACTTTTTTTTTTTAAATGGGATGGACCTAGAGTTGCAATACAATAAACACAGCATTTACCATCTAATAAATACAAATGCTGGAGTTTGGGCACTTGTTTGAATTAACGGGTCATCCTAATGCCTCCTGAATGATGTAAACATGATGATTCCTTCCAAACTTCAGTACTTAGAAAAAGAATCACCTACAGATAATATTGTGCATATGGTGCATTCTTATTATCAAACAAGCGCAAAGTTGGTGAGTTTAATGTTGTTTAACACAAGAAGATCGCAGATAAAAAAAAAAAAAAAATATATATATATATATATATATATATATATATATAATATATATATATATATATATATATATATATATATATATATATATATATATATAATATATTATTAGCAAGTCAGTGGAGGTCATTGCAACTCTAGAGTCATACCATTATTTAAAAAAAGAGTTGCAATTGCGGCTAAGTGAAATACAATTTTGAAGCAGTTCGAAACGTGTATCTAAATCGATTAATTCAATTCAACATGAAATCAGGTGTTCCAGGTTTCTAGGAAAAATGGGAGGACTTTAATGTTTATTATTTCCACACAACAACTGTAGGCTATAGTAATAACTTATGACAGTAAAATGTTGAAAATGGGTGGAAGTCCTCTTTATTAATGAAGTATTAAAGGGAAATCCACCCATTTTCCATTTTTTTCTTCCCTGAGAGGATACAAATGTGAACCCTCTCAGGAAAAAGGGGTCTGAAAGAAAAATCATTAACATGGTGAAATACATCTTGATGATGTCATCAGATGTATTTCACCATGTTAATGATGTTTTCACACGTACATTTTTAGGAATTGGGGGAACTTTTTTTTTTTATCATGTCCACACAACATCTCTAAGGTGTATTAAATAACGACATATTAAAAAGTTGGAAATGGGTGGGAGTTCCCTTTTAATTGAAATCAATCAAACCTTAAACTTTAAGGTTTGATTGATTTTAAGGGCTTAAAATAAAAAGACTAGGAGTCCTTACCTATCATTGGCAGGTCATTCCTCTCTGTCCCTGCCGACGATAGGATGGATACAGATGAAAGGATTACGGAACATAGTAAAATAAACATGGTAAAGAACACGAATACGTGAGTAGGAGGACAACGATAATACGGCGGCAGTGAGTCCATAAAACGTCCAACACAACTTAAATACACTCAGAGACACAACGATCGATTAACACGATCGATAACTTTAACCTCTCGGACAGTAATGCACTTGTCGGGCAACATGTCAGCAGTGTTGCCAGGCTTTGCGAGAGAAACAAGCATCAGGTCTATTAAAACCTGGCCAAAAAGAAGAGCTCTTTACCATGAGCCATCTAGCAGGAGAGTTGCGACATTGAGGGGGCAGACGACAACAGCGGCCTGTTCACCTGGTCCATGTACCGCAGTCCTCGTAACTTTCGGCTGTCCCCCTTCGTTGTTTCCATTCAATAGACGTCTTTGTGGAGGAGCCGCCATTGGACTGGCCCCATGAAATGAGCCATGGACCACCATTTGAGACCTACAATATTTTGTTGGCAAACAAACAAAATAACATTATTTCCAGTATTCTATTTCTTGTCAATGGACGAATGAACAAACAAACAAATAAATGAATGAATGTTGTTGTTGTTGTTTTTTATTAAATGGGAATTCCACCCATTTTCAACATTTTTTCTGAGAGCGTACAAATGCAACCAAATGAACCGTAACATGTTCATTTGGTTCCATTTGTACGCTCTCAGAAAAAAGAAGCGTCTAAAGAAATCCATTAACATAGTAAAATACATCTTGATGATGTCATCAAGATATGTTTCACCATGTTAATGTTTTTCTTCAGCCCTCCATTTCTAGGAAACACAGAATGGGGAAACGTTTTCATCATATCCACCCAGCACCTCTAAAGTATACTAATGACATATAATTAGAATGAGGAAAATGTGTGTAATTGCACTTTAAAAGCTTGGAGATTTACAGTAGCCTACAATTGCAACTAAAAAACAAAACCAAGCGACACTATTGTTTTTTAGTCAAACGATAGTGTCTCTTGGGCTCGCTTATAACAGGGTGGGCATGGCAACACTGCTCTATACTACATGTGTCAGTGCAGACACACTAGATGACGGACACGGGACTTCTGACGCTCCAAAGAGCGGCTCTTTGAGGCTTTGGGCGGTTCCAAGAGGAGACGCAAAGCAGAGCCAAAGTGGGACAGAGTTACGACACTCCCGTCCAAAAGTGTATTGAGCTACTGCTCCACATAGACCTCTATTGAACTGTAACAACTAGGCATAAATGCATTCAACTCAGGCAACAGCCCAGCTTTAATGATCTTAAATCCCTTGATTTTAGATCGTTTTGAAGCTATAGTAGGCCTACACCCTATTTAGTTGTTACTGTACAGTAGCCTACTTTAAAACAGTTGCCATGGTTCACACATGCCTAAAATAGCTCTTATTTGCGCCGCCCTTGTTGAAAACTAATTGTATTTCCAACTTCACGTTGTCCCTATTCAGGCTGCATGAACAGCAGCTTGTGCGCTCAGTTTC
Organism: Benthosema pterotum; assembly: GCA_039105355.1. Lineage (NCBI taxonomy): Eukaryota > Metazoa > Chordata > Actinopteri > Myctophiformes > Myctophidae > Benthosema > Benthosema pterotum. Next base: position 40,967,135 of record CM076982.1, on the reverse strand, counting down.
CAACCCATCAATGTCGCAACTCTTCCACTAGATGGCTGTGGACGTACGGTGGAGAAGCTGCTGGCTGCTTCTGTTCCATTGGCTGGTGTCTATCACTGCCGGGTGACGCGCATTTGTAGGCAGCGTCTTTTTTCCGTCAGGCCGAGCGCACGAAAGAAGCTGGTCTTTGCGGCACTTTTCCGCCACGGCCATTTTTATTTCCCATCCACATCCATTCAAAAACTCCAAAGATGGCGAAAAAGCCGCCGTACTTTTTGCGCTCAGGTGTAGCCATGGCCTGAGTCTGCTGATAATACTGTAAACACAACATGACTGGGCGTTTCCATTCCCAGAGGGGTTACCTCCGTTTTCTTTCTCTCTCTCTCTCTTTTCTAATAAACCACTTTGAAATCAGATGTGTGTCATTATTGACTTCCCTGATGAGAATGAGTTGCGGTCAGATTACGTCATAAACATCGTATGTTATTAACACGTACAGTATATTCTGTTAAAACAGCTCCCCCGCCCCGACTCTCCCTGCCATATTATAATGGTTCCTTCCACGATCGTGTTCATCACGGTTAAGTAACGGAGTTCGGTGGTTCACTAGATTGGCCGCAACAAGCGTCATATTCAGTGTTATTAACAACAACACTGAATTGAATATTAAGGTTACCAAAAAGCGTTATACTCTAATAACAGACCTTGTATTGAACTGTACCCCCGTGCTGCTTTCTTCTGCAAACTGTTAATCATTAATTGAAGTAAAACTACCATGATAAACCAACGAACAAACAAGTTCTGCTTTGCATCTGCAACCTTTGGTCTAAATGTAGATTTGGCTGCCAGTGTAAATAAAGATATATTTAGGCTAAAATGCAAACGTTTTTCCTGTGAAGTTCTTACCTGACTCAACATGTATTACAGGCCTACGTTTTATGATAGGCCTACTGGTTTCGTATAGCCTGTTGCTTGCATGTCTTTGTGTGTGTGTGTGTGTGTGTGTGTGTGTGTGTGTGTGTGTGTGTGTGTGTGTGTGTGTGTGTGTGTGTGTGTGTGTGTGTGTGTGTGTGTGTGTGTGTGTGTGTGTGTGTGTGTGTGTGTGTGTGTGTGTATCCATTGTTCTGCCACTATTAAAGGACAACTTTTTTGAACCAAGGTTCAGGTTTTAGGTTGTTATTTAGAGAAAGTTAAATATGAGGGCCAATTTGTTCATTTTCTGCTTTCTTTAAACGTGTAAGTGATTTCACTTATTCACTCCAATCTAATCAAGCAAATTATCGATGCAGACAAATTAAAGAAAAACGGGTCACCGTTTATTTTTTTGATACTTTGTCTTACGATTTGCAAAAGATTTACAATCATTGACACGTGTTTTAATGGTTAATATCACATTTGCACATTGTACAAAATAAACCAAAGTTGTATTTTTAAATGTTATAAAGGCTTTTTAACGGAACCATGTTACTTTATTGTAATGTTTATCTCTTCACCCAATCACCACTGGGAGACAGTGAACACATTACCCAGCATGCCTTGCGTGTAGTGGTTGAAAGAATAGAAGCCTTTTTTAACAAGCTGTGTATTATTATTTCTCCACGTGTTTGAGTGACAGCGCAGATAAAGTGTTAGAAAGTAGCAATAATTGTGATGCGATTGTGAATCGCCTTTGAATTGAATAATTGGATTATTGAATGGATCAAAGTGTGCGCAGCAGCACCGTGAGTGTGTGTGGTGTTGCAGTGAGTCAACATGTCCAGCAGGGAGCAGTTCCTCTTCAGTACACTCTTGTTTCTCTTCAGATCGTATAAATCTTTCGCCTTTTACTAAAGATTTCCGTGGAGAGGAACATTATGAGTATCAACTAATTTTTTGATGCCCTGCCTCACGGCGGGGCTTCCTTTAATGTTCAATGAAAATGATAAGAGTTGACTCTTGTTGCAGCAAGATCCTGAAGCTTATTATATTGTACTTCACTAATATTATTTGACCTAGAACTAATTGCAAAAAAACAAACAAAACAAAACAAACTCAGCTGATTTTGTATTTTCAATATATCCTGAATAACAGATAAAAAGTAGCCTGGAATTGTCTGAGGGGAAAGGTTTGACAGTAAGTCCACCATTGACATTCTATTGAAGGCAAATATTTTCTAAATTTCATCATGCTTTGAGTAGCAAGTGACATATCAAACTAGAGTTTCCATGGTGCTGAATCCATTCTTAGCATTAGTTTTGCACAAAATCACTCATTGGGTGAAACATTGCCATAACAACTTGCTTGGAATGGATTCATAGTTTGATATGTCACTTGCTACTTAAAGCACAATGAAATTTAGAAAATATTTGCCTTCAATGGGATGTCAATGGTGGACATACTGTAAATGCCATTTTCAAACCTTTCCCCTCAGACAATTCCAGGCAACTTTTTATCTGTTATTCAGGATATATTGAAGACACAAAATCAGCTGAGTTTGCTTTTTTTGCAATTAGTTCCAGGTTCACCCCTTCTATTCCATATAATGCCTGTACTATTACTGAACGTTTGAGGTTCAGTTACCACTGATATAACCCAGTCCTTTCTGGTTTTGTTTTTATGGACAGCTTAGCTGAACTACCACAATGTCCTGAGGTGATGGGGCGCTTTGATGAAATAAATGCCTTTATTTTGGGCTGTCCTCTTTAATAATAGTAGCCTAGGCTACTGCATAAACATTATGAGACCTTGTCACTGAACAATAGGCCTACTTTAAGGGAGTTGTCATTTTGCATACCCTATGTACGTAAATTGCTCTTATGTGCCGCTCTCATTCAATACATTGTAGGCTATTTCAATAGCACCATCACCATTTCAGCTCTCCATGAACCACGTGATGAACCACGTCACCAGGTTCTCTTTACAGTAGACCTTTCAGTAAGCTCCTCCCTAAACTGCTATGGTCCAATCACAGCTAATCTTAACATGTGGTAGACAAACCTTCTCCACCAATAGCATTCCAATATGATAAAACCTTGTTTTAAAATATAATGTAAATATAATATAAATGCCGCACACACATTTTTCCACTGCATAGGCATAGGGCATGCCTTGATGATGGATTTGGAAGGGATTTTGAAGGTCTGGTTCCAAAAACAAACCAGTATTTAATGTGTAATGCCCATGATATTTACATTGGAATGAATGAGCCTGACTGTAAAGTGTCCAAGCCTTGGGTGGACACTAAGGAGAGGGCGGTGGAAATCTTTCTATTTTGTATGTTATTTCATTTATGCTGTATGGATTTGCAGCTATGCCTGAAAAAAAAAAAATCCCCCGCAATTTCACTGATTCAAATAAAGTGTCTAAAAAAGTGAAAGTGGGGCTTACTGAAAGGTCTATTGGTGTCAAGCTTTCCTCTAAATGACTCTGGTCACGTAGTCTAGCAGCTTTTGTCTGCAGTGGTATCTAGTGTATGTCGAATATAGTGTGCACCTAAAGGTTGGCTTTCTGTTGTAACACTCTCCTTGTCTGTTTACAATTTAGCGGATCCTCACTGCAACTTAAGATGTCGTGTCAAGTCTGTCACTCTGTTCAAATAAAATGAGGCCCTAGGCTGCAGTTCCATGCTATCCATAAGTTGGGTTTCATAAGAAATAAAAGCATTATTATGACATCAAAGCGTTTCAGTGAATGAGCAGTCCCTGCCATATCTGAACCCACACACGTCTAGCCCTCAAAAGAACCGTTTGGATCTGATTCTCTAAAACAGTGGTTTTCAACCAGTCGCCCGGAGATCACCAGTGGTCCCTGAGAGGATTCCAGGTGGTCCCTAGCTAAATGATGGACAGTTGGTATCCAAGTGGGGCCTAGTAGATCTGTACCTCTTGAGATCGTAAAATGAAACCAAATTTGGTTTCTCTCTCAAGAGTTAAATTATATTTAACATCTGAATGACTTCATTTTCAAGAATGTACACAGTTTGAACAACATTTTGCTTAGTTATCGCTACTAAATTGTGGACACAAACAAGAAAATCCTTAGTTTTAGGGTCTGAGAGACTAAACTCAATATCAAATGGCTACAATGCAGAACTAATAGGCCCTGGTATGGGCCCTGGTATGAAAAAGGTTGAAAACCACTGCTCTATAAAAGGACGTCAAGTGGCTTACCTTATTGGTGTTGCTGTTGCTGCCGTCTATGTCTTCAGTGGCTCAGTGCAGGGTGACAGGTTTGAACCTGCTGGTCCAAACTTTTGTATCCATAGAGGCGGGGCTCGAAAAACACAGCCTGTATTCTCAGCCAAGATTCTGGTTGGTTTACATTTCTTGTCGGGCTGCATTCAGGGTGTTGAGATAATTAAAGAGGATTATCTTGGTGTGGTGTAGGAAGCTTTACTGTAACGCATGCGCACACATGCCCATAGGCCGCATCATGAAGCCTGTCTAATTGTTTGTTGTGGCTCATTGTACAGTACAGTGAATCAGAAAATGTCCTTTTTAGGGAGCACAGCTAGGGTTCATGAACAACATTGAAGCACTTATCGCAGTGGTTTTCAACCTTTTTGATAGCATTCAGCATTTGAGCCACACAGACCCCCAAAACTAAAGATTTCTTTTGCTTTTGTCCACAATTCCAGGATGAATTTGGGAGTCAAAACAGTCAAACATACAGATAAAAATGACTATTAATCATCTACATTCTCTAGATTTGTAGACTTGGGCTAATTCACATGATGAATATTATAACTCTTGAGAGTGTAAACATGTTTCATGTTTACACTCTCAAAGAGTTACATCTGGTTAACCAACCTTCCATCGTTTAGCCTGGGGACCACCTGGAATCCTCTCAAGGCCCACTGGTTGTACCCGGACCACCTGTTGACACTATGTTGACACTATGCACACATAGTTGAATGCTATGCACACACCTGGCCAGGATCCATCCATAATTTCTGCCGTGGGTGAGAGAAGGCAGCCAGAGGAGAGTATTGTATTACAATATAACAGTATCGTCTTGGCCGACAGCAGTGCCTATACTAGGGATACACGGGAAGCCCTTTCTTTATAACCCACAGTGCCAACGCCCAGTATGCAGCAATCCGTCCCACGAAATTGCGACCCTAGACATTGTAATGAATTATTTGACTTGAGTCTACTCGATATGACATGCTGGTCACTTCACTCATTTGGGCATGTTCAGCCTGCTGCAGCCACGTAGCTCTCCACTCCAGATGAATGACTGAAAGAATGAATGCTTGTTTCAGTTTCGGTCGGTAAGCTTCAACTTTGTTTCCCCAGGTTTCAATCATTTTTTGAAAATCCTCGATTTCGAAAGGATGAAGGACAGCATACTATATGTTGTCCAAGTCTGTGTAGGCCTACTATGGCCTGATGTTTTTTCCAGGTTTGGTCATTTTTGACAATCCTTGAAAACAATGAAAATGACATACTATACTATGTTGTTTTTTTCTCGATTACGTCATTTTTTGAAAATCCTCAAAAAGTATGAAAAACTACATACTATAGTATGTTGTTAGAGACCATGTACTACAGCCTGTTTTTTTTTTTTTGACATTTTTCGAAGATCCTTAAAAACGATGAAAAACGACATACTAGTCTATACTATGTTTTTCGAGACTATGTACTATAACCTGTAGCCTTTCCTCGGTTTCGACATTTTTTTAAATTTTTCAAAAAAGGACATACTATAGTACGTTGTTTTTTCGCACATTTTTCGGAAATCCTCAATAATGATAAAAGACTGCCTACTATAGTATGTTCTTCGAGACCATTTACTATAGCCTGTCATTTTTCCGCGATTTTGGTATTTTTTGAAAATTCTCAAAAATTACAAAAAATGGCATACTATAGTATGCCATTTTTTGGCTTTTTTCAAAAATGTTTGAAAACGGGATTTGGACATTTTTCGAAAATCCTCAAAAACAATGATAAGCGTCATATTATAGTATCTGATCTTGAGTCTATTAGCAATCACACAGACACTCAACCTTAGGGGCCCCTTAGCTCAGGGGCCCCTGGACCTGGGCCCAACATGCCCACTGGATAATCTTCCCCTAGATGAGGGGCGCTCTGAGCATCGTAGATCATGCAGTCAATGAATTTAATTGACTGCATGACAAAACTAAAACAATTTGCACAGATACACGACAAAAGTCATTTAGGCCTAGATTTTTGTCACAGCTAAACCCCTTATCCCTTAACCTTTTTGCCATTTTAAGCTATTAAAAAAAACATTTTCAGTAGTTAAAATGGCCAGTCTACAACCTCACAACGTGTCAATGCAACGTGCAAGGCCATAGCCTACCGTCTTGCACAGCATGCTTTTTTCATCGTTTTGAGGATTTTTGAGGGTTTTGAGGATTTTCGAAAAAATGTCGAAATTTCAAAAAAAAAAAAAACGTTTTTTCATGATTTTGAGGATTTTTGAAAAATGTCGAAATTTCGAAAAAACCGCAAGGGTATAGCATTACAGCCTTGCTTAGCATGCCGTTTTTCACCGTTTTGAGCATTTTTGAGCATTTCAAAAAAATGTCGAAATTTGGAGAAAAAAAACTTAAGGCTATAGCCTTATGTTTTTTCATCATTTTGAAGATTTTCGAAAAATGACGAAATCTGGAAAAAGCGCAAGGGTATAGCATTACACGCGCGGCGCATGCGGGTGACGTCGTTTGTTGGTGGTGCATGGCCTCCAACTCCCAGAGGGGGGTTGGGGTGGAGGGAGTTGCCCGGCGAAAGCTGCACGGTATCCAGCCGAGTGGCCTCATGATTAGAGTGTCTGCCTTTGAACTCGGCTGCCCGGGTTCGACTCCCGGCCGGGGCATACCCAAATTCTGTAAACATGGGTCCGAGTGAATTCCAAAGCTTACCGCCTTAAGCGGGACACGGTATAACTGCTCTACCGTCGTGCACGCCACGCGGTAGCCCATAATAAGTAAGTAAAGTTCCGGCGCGGTGACACTTGGCCACCGCGGCCGATATCAAACGATGGCAGCAGTACGCTCGGCCGGCGGCGGTGGGGGGTGGTGGGTGGTGCATGGCCCCCAGAGGGATGCTCTCTGGGGGTTAGGTTGGAGGAGAGTGCCCCTGGACGGGGCCTGTCAGTGGTGCATGGCCCCCAGAGGCATGGTCTCTGGGGGTTGGGTTAGAGTGAATGCCCCTGGACGGGGCCTGGTGGGTGGTGCATGGCCCCCAGAGGGATGCTCTCTGGGGGTTGGTTTGGAGAGAAGGCCCCTGTCTGGTGCACTTGGTACTGGCGGCAGTACCTGGACAGACGGCCAGAGTTGTTGCAGTGTCCATCGGTATGGCCAGGGGCGCGGGCCCCGGCCAGAATTGTTTCAAAGTCCATCGGTATGGCCAGGGGCGCGGGCCCGGCCAGGATTGTTTCAAAGTCCATCGGTATGGCCAGGGGCGCGGGCCCCGGCCAGAATTGTTTCAAAGTCCTACAGTATGCCAGGGGCGTGCGGTCCCTGCGGCGCGGTACATCACTCTTGATGCCCCGAGAGGGGTGCTTAAGGGTGGGTGCACATGTTCGAACGGAGCGCGGGTGGTGGGCTCTCGCCGGGAGGGTGCCTGACCAGGGCCGGGGCCCCGCCCGGCGGGTCAGTGGGCCTGGGCTGGGCGGTGGCCTGGTGGTTGTGGTGCATGGCCCCAGAGGCTGTCCTCTGGGGGGTGGGTTGGAGAACGTGCCCCTGCACGGAGGTGTGCCTGGAGCACTGGGTACTGGCGGCAGTACCCAGGACAGGCGGCCTGGTGGCGCCCTTCGGGGGCGGCGGCGTTCTGGTAGTGGTGCATGGCCCCCAGAGGTTCACCTCTGGGGGTTAGGTTGGAGAAAGAGCCCTGGACGGAGGTCCTCTGGGGTCCATTTGGTGCGGGGCGCAGTACCCCGTGCGGCCGCCTGGTGGCGCCCTTCGGGGGCGGCGGCGTTCTGGTAGTGGTGCATGGCCCCCAGAGGTTCACCTCTGGGGGTTAGGTTGGAGAAAGAGCCCTGGACGGAGGTCCTCTGGGGTCCATTTGGTGCGGGGCGCAGTACCCCGTGCGGCCGCCTGGTGGCGCCCTTCTGGGAAGGCGGAGTCTGGTAGAGTGGTGCATGGCCCCCAGAGGTTCACCTCTGGGGGTTAGGTTGGAGAAAAATTGCCCCTGGACGGGAGGTCCTCTGGGGTCATTTGGTGCGGGGC
>CM076982.1:40916769-40958483 GCA_039105355.1 Benthosema pterotum | reverse complement strand
AGTCCAAAGGGAATTTCGCAAGTAATCAATCAAACGAGCGGTTGCGAAGACTTATTGGGCTTTAGAGGTTCAATTTAAGTCGAGAGAGAAGACTTTGATGTGTTATGGAGTTAATGAGCTCTGGACGGTTCAGTCAGCCCACCCTGGTCACACAAACTACTAGTAGTAACATGGCCTTATATAGTTTCATTTGTTTGGTGGACAGGGGCAACATGTAACATTTTCCCAATTGGGGGGGGGGGGCAGGAGGAAAATGGTTAGGGGGTCGACTTCATCGATGAGCCGCACCCATTCTATTTTGGGTACAGGACTTTTATTAGTCAAGAATCCCAGCATCAATAATAACATCAGTGGTTGTGAAGTTGCAACAGACACGCAGCATGCATAAAGCTTAAAGGTCTGACTCAGAGGTGTTTTCTGTTTTCAATGATGAATTGCTGTTGGTTTAGTGGTGGACACAAGCTGTAGTTAGGTAGTAGCAGTAGTAGTGTTTCAAATCAAAACATTTTGAAATATTCTTGGGTTGTTTTGCTTGCCATCATGTTTGGTGGGGCAGTCAGGGCATTTAGGGGGCATTTAGGGGGCATTGCCCCCACCCACCCCCCCACCTTGCCCATGCCTAGATCCGCCCCTGGTAACATGGATTTCATATAAGTTTCAGTCGTTTGTCCAGAAACACGGTGTCTGCAACAGCAGTCAGAACTTCAGTTTTTTTTTTGGGGGGGGGGGGGCTGGGGCTGCATCGCACTTTACATCGTCTTTGCATTGTATATATACAACATGGACATTTAGTGATCATGACATCGATCACTGGCATGGCTTGCACATTATGTGTTAATAAAGCTAACAAATTACGACAGTGTAAGACTTTTTGCTCAACAATATGGGCCATTATTTATTACATTATAAACACATATTACTTTGCTAGCTGCATGGGTTTGTTCATAAGACATGATTACATTATAGAAAATGTTATTACCTTATGAGCTATTTTGATTACAACTTGAGCTGATTTTCGTTCATTATGATTTTTATTACATCATGATGATTAGTCGTTACATTATGAGTTATGAGTTTTAAAGTTTAAAATCCTGGCGTATTTAGGACGTTTGAATGGTGATTAATCATGCTTAATTCATTCTGAAGCTGTGATTAACCTGATTACAAATTGTAATCATTCAACAGCCCTAGTCTTTACGTATTATTATTATTATTTTTAATCGATGGGTGGCTCACCCGTAGCTATGTACCCGACCCGCACACTTACTAGTGAACTGCTGGATGCAGAATTATCCAAAGATAAAACATAAGGTTTGTTACAGTTGTGGGCCACTTTAAGACACAGTTATCTAGGGAGGAGACATTAAATGTTATCCAATATGACAGCGATCTGCATGAGAGATGTGGTCAGTTTTTTATGCGGTTTTAACCTCAGCATAATAACACAGCTGTCAGAGATGTAACTTAAACAGCCTGTCATGTCTTCTCTCTCTCTCTGTGTGTGTGTGTGTGTGTGTGTGTGTGTGTGTGTGTGTGGGTGTGTGTGTGTGTGTGTGTGTGTGTTGTGATGTGTGTGTGTGTGTGTGTGTGTGTGTGTGTTGTTGCGTGCTGTAAGTGTAAGCCATTGGTCTACAGAGCAGCCACACAGAGGAGCAACAGTGCCCCCGCCTGGCCAAACACAGCAACAGGGTGCTATTCTTTTCCACAGCTACCAACCAACCACCACCACCACACTTTTATAGAGACGCCTTTTAAATGAACCATAAAACGAGACAACCAATTAGTCTAGCGCCATTAAAACACATTATAGAGCCATTAAAACGGAAAGGCAATCGAAGGGGGTGAAAGAGAAAGAGCCCAGGAAGGTAAATGTATTTGGCTTTCTGAGGTTGGACATTAATGGAAGTGAACTATCTGGGGCCAATAATGCCCAGTAGTTTCAGGATGGAAGCACATCATTAAAGTTTATGAATGATGCTTTAAAACAGTTGCCCCTTGCGTGATTCAAGACGCCGGCACTAGACTGTAAAAGATGTTGGTGGTAAAAAAAAAAAAGTGGGTGGCGGGGACCCCCCCCCAGGGGCCCTTGGAGGGGTGCCAGGAGGTCCCCAGGATAAAAGTTAAACACAGCGTCACAATTACTTCTTTAACTAGATATGCAAGCTTATATCTGCTATTTTTGAAAACATTATTTCTATTGTTCTATTAGGACAGGGGTGGCCAACCAGTCATACAGTCACTGTGTTACTGCAAAGAGCCACATCAAACGGTCACAACTTTTATAAAACCGTTGCGATGGCCGTCATGGTCACAAATATATTTCCCTTCTCCTGCCATAAGACATGTGTATTTGTGTGCAAGTGCGCAATGCAGAGATACACTATTAAAACATATAGCATGTATTTAAAACAGGGTTTACAACCCAAAAAAATGTATATGACAAGTCAAAAAACATACACCTACACCTCTGCGGTCGACTAGGAATCAGTCCGTGGTCGAGTGGTTAGGCACCACTGTATAGGGAATGAATGACTGCACCAGGCGAGCGTTTTGGTTTCATGTGGAAGCCCCTGAAGAGCCGCATGTAACCAGCTGAAGAGCCACATGTGGCTTGCGAGCCGCGGGGTTGGCCACCCCTGTATTAGGACTATCCTGACATCTGGAACAAAACCTTTTCCACGTACCGACTATCTGGTCAGCACTCCAAATACAGATAAATATCAATAGAGATCTCTACTGAGTGTCAGAACACTACTTGTCGGCTCACAGCCAAACAGGAAAAGTCAGCTAGAACTGCATTTTCATCTATGCACATGCATGGTCTACTTGTGCACGAGCATAGGGAGCGAGCAGAGTGCAGGCACACTCGGCACCTCGGGAATCAATGCTCATGACAATATAAAAGTTATCTTTATACAAGTCAAGTCAGTTCTTTAAAAAGCCAACCAACCACAAACCGAAAACAGTAATTCCGCTCTCTCTGTTTGTGCAAGTACATATGATTGCATTAATGACATGAATAAACTTAATCTCACATGGCCATCACTTTGCCATGCACGTTATGCACGCGCATATCCTCTATTTGAGGGTACTTGACATCAAGAATAGGTTTGAGAACCACTGCTGTCGTAGCCCATTGATAGCTGCAGTGACCATTAAATACTGTACATCTGACAAAACAGCCTGCATCTTCATATTTTCACCGTTTCCACAACTCCTGGACTAAAATGTCTTCTGCACAGTACGGTTCCACTTTCATTTCTTCTGTCTTTAACACTACATCATTGGTTTTCAACCAGTGGTGCAGGGACCACCAGTGGTCCTTGAGAGTTCCGGGTGGTCCCAGACTAAATGATGGAAAGTGGGTTAACCAGATGTAACTCTTTTGAAAGCGTAAAAAATGAAACCTTGCGGGTCCACTTGGTTTCGTGTTTACCCTCTCAAGAGTTAAAATATTCATCATGTGAATTAGCCTACACATTAGTCTACACAACTAGAGAATGTAGAAGATTAACGGTCATTTTGATCTGTATGTTTGACTGTTTGGTTTCCCAAATCCAGCCTGGAATTGTGGACAAAAGCAAAACAAATCTATAGTTTTGGGGTCTGTGGGGCTAAAATGTCCTCAAATGATGGTCCGTGGCTCAAATTCTGAATAAATAGTGGGCCCTGGTGTCAAAAAGGTTGAAAACCACTGCACTACATTAATCACAATCTATCAGGTATATCAACCTAAACAGACCTAGTCCATTCCTATGCTGCCTGATGTGTAGTCTAGACTTGTCCATTCTACCTGCGTCTTCCCTCTCCTCACTCTCATGCCTACGGCGATCTCACCTGAGCTTATCTCCTCACGCAGCAGCGTGAGATTAAGTTGACAGGCTAAAGCACATCGGATTACAACCGGATGCCGGAATATGAGGGGTCTTAAAGACCAGCGGCGTGCGGGTGAAACAAAGGCCGCAAAAACACAAGAAAAGAAAGAAAAAAGAAAAACAAGGCCAGTCCTTGCGGTGAATAAGTTAAACAGCCTTCATTCGGAGGGCTTTAGTTTTAAGCCATCTGTCTATCAAAGGCTAAGCTTTTAGATTGACTTGGAGAGAGATGGGTTCGGAGGGGTTCCAAGTCTCCCAATACACGCGGGTTATCGCAGTCACAGTTGTTTTAATTAAATTCAATGAGTACCGTAATCGGAATAAAGGATTTTGTAAACTTTTCTTTCACCAGAAGAGTGCTGTGCCTCCACCCTTTATCCCATGTTGACCTGAAAAATATTTGCGACAGATTTTCACCATTTTCCCCAAAAATATCAGACCTTCAAGGTCTGATATTTTTCAGTAGCAGTAATGCCAATAAACACTAACTAATCCAAATGCCTTAGTTAGCTTAAGTAAAAAATATTTTACTTACAGTGAGTAATGTGAGTAATTTTAACTGAGTAATGTCAACAATGCCAAGTAATGCTAATAACGCTAAGTAAAGCTAATGCTAAGTATTAATAATGCTAATGCTAAGTATTGTTAAAAATGCTAATGACACTAAGTAATGCCAATGCTTTTTATTGTCGATATAGCTAAATAATGTTAATGCTAAATATTGTAGCTAATGCTAAGTAATGCTAATGTTAATTATTGTTAATAATGCTAAATAAGGTTAATGATACATGTTTTAAATAATGGTAAGTAATGCTAATGCTAAGTGATGCTAATGCTAATTATTGTTAATAATGCGAATAATGCTAAGTAATTTTAAGTAATGCTAATAATGCTTTGAAAACCAAAAGGCGTTCCTGCCCAAAAATGGATTATTCTAAGTTTTTGAGTCGCCAACCAATGAGGAGTTCAGACAGAGCACTCTGTGTGTCTTGAGGGGAAACTCCAGAGCGTCTTTCTTCCTCTGTCTCAGCAGTACAAGGCTAATGGTCTGCAGTGCAGTGAGTCCAGTTAGGATCAGCTACAGTACAGATGCTGATCCTCTCTGCTCTCTGAAGTTAAATCTCTCAGTGTGTGTGTGTGTGTGTGTGTGTGTGTGTGTGGTGTGTGTGTGTGTGTGTGTGTGTGTGTGTGTGTGTGTGTGTGTGTGTGTGTGTGTGTGTGTGTTGTGTGTGTGTGTGTGTGTGTGTGAGAGAGAGAGAGAGAGAAATCCTGCAAACATCTGAGAAACACATAGTGGGCACTGTGTGCTTGCAGATGGGCTATTTTCATTCAGGTGAAATTAAAAGATTTTTTTCCACACTTTTAGAACACATCCGTGGTCATTATATGTTCATACCCAACCAAAAAAAATCCAAAAAAAGGAGAAAATTATCCCTTTTTTCCATATTTTGTTCAATTGCATAACTTGTGCTCGCTCTGCTCACACAAATACATAGAATTTCAAATACTTCCTGGCAACTAAAACATACTGTACAAAGACATATCTACTATCACAGCAATAAAAGCTGATAGAAATGTTGAGTCCCATCCCTGCACTGACTTCTAAACACAGCTGGATTGTCCTGGAACCAAGATACTCCTTTTGAGGTCGAAACGTCAAAATAAAATCCACCATTTCACTTCACCTTTAAGGTCTCCAGAACAATTATAAGGACTGCATATTGCTCTGAAAGTGCCGCTTCATTTGGCAGGCATGAAGTCTCATTCCAATCCTAATTGCACATCAATGAATCTCTTTCTGCTCCTCCTAAAAACAGCGTTTTCGCTTCGCTTCAAAACCCAGAAGAGTGCGCGTCACTGCAAGTGTGAATGCAATCACACTAAACAGAGGGAGTGAACATACCAAGGAGAAGGCATCCTCACACACACACACGCGCACACGTGCGCACGCACACGCGCACGCACGTGCACACACACGCGCACGCACACACACCACACACACACACACACACACACACACACACACACACACACACACACACACACACAGTCCCCGATGATTCACGCTGCAACCACGTCCGTAACTTCCACATGATATTATGTCCTACTCCTAAAGTTATATTTAACTAGGCTTATTATATTTTACAGTGTAGTTTATGAATCAAACACATTGATAAAAGGGTCCCTGCTCCGTTTTGCAGTTGCTGCGGATGACGAGCGCAGTCGGCGTGAAAGCAAACGGCAGCAGATTAAATACTGTATGCAAGAATCATAACTTCTTTGCCGATTATTAGATGAGGATGTAAGGATTTGATGCAGAGGGTATTCAAATATATGATCCCAGAACGTGCAGTCCAGCACTAAATGATTGATAGTATGAGAAGCAAATGATCACTTTCACACGTCTCCAATGCTTTGCACGCTCTCAAGAGTTACCGGTGTCCTATAATGTCTTCCAAAGAAGAAGTAGTGGTCCTTGAAATGGAAGCGTCTGAGAACTACTTGAACTAAGTGTGCTAGGGTTTAAGTGGTTGGAGTTGTTTCAGCCCCTCAGTCTCAGCAGCAGAGGGCAGACCTGGCTTTGCCTTGCCGGTGTATATAGTATATCCCAGGCAGAGCCTTGATCTGCCCGTGAGAAAGGACTGACTCCCATCAGCCAAGCCAAGCTCTCTGCTGGGATGTCATCATGTCCACACAGATTGATCTCACCTCAGCTAGAGAGCTAGAGAGCAGGGAGAATAGTGGGTGTTTATAATCACCAGAGATGGACAAGGAGCTTCAAACCGTCAGCACTATCGAGTCAAAGTTTGAGATACCCCTAAATATTCTAGTCAAATCACTGGGGTACTCGCTTAAAAATCAACTTAAAGGAGAATTGCACACCATTTTTTTATTTTATTATTATTATTTTCATTATATCTCACACTTTCACTTCCAGTTTTGTTTCAGCAGTGGTTCAGCCATAAATGTGCCACCTTTTGAGACAGCTGAATCACTGCTGTACCAAAAGTGAAAGTGTGAGTGTTAACACACTACTGACATGGTGGGGAGACAATATATAGCAGAAAATTGCATTTTGGAGCGATGTATTTGGTCCATTAGCCCCGTTATAAGCCTATTTTGGGAGAGGGGAAACGGGCATTAAGGAGTGTTTTCACAAAATAACACCTGGACCACTTTTTCTCAAACAAATTAAGTGCAAATAAAGATTAAAAAAAAAAGCTTTTGGTGTGCAATAATGGGACATTATACTTAAAGAAAAACAAGTTTTGGTCATTGCCCGTCTCATCCTGAGTGGAAGAATGCAGCCTCTCATCCTGATGGGACGAAAGCCTTTTCTCCCAAAAGCCCCAAACTCAAACTAGGGTTTTATGAGTGCAGGAGCTCACTAGGGACAGGGAGGAGCTCCTTATATGGTCATCACACTCTATAGTAGGGAGGATTAGCCAAAGAATACACACACTCACACACGGGTACAGTGTACAGATTACAGATACTCTAATTTGTTTTAGAATAGACATGTAGAGTGCCCAGCAAAGAAAGAAAAACAACTATTTTTTTAAGATGTGTTAAGTACAGTTCTTGAATGAATCATCTGTCAGACAGAAATAAACCTATTATGTCCATCATTTTAACCCTCCCCTGTAGCCTATACAAGCTTATATAGTTATTCTACTTTTGCCATTTTGCCACGAAAATGCTTTGTTAAAAAGGAAACAATTCATAGTGTTTTCTCGAACAAGTCGCCCGCCGTGTTCTCCCGCTGTTCGAACACACTCAGAATGTTTCCACCCTAAACGGCTGTGCAAGGCGATACAGTTTGCACTGCAACAAACAAATCATTCATCATCACTGTAACACCACCGCAACCCCCCGAACATGACAACAACCCCCAAATTACACCACAAGCTCTTCACTATACATGCAATTAAGCCACGGGTTAATCAACACTGGCATCTAAATCGACGCGGGTAGGAGGGGAAAGTCGTTCATTTGAGCAAAGATTTATTCTTCTTGAGGAATGCATTGTTTTCGCACTTGATCAGCGTCACGCTGCGCGCCGAAATTGCACGTTTTTTAAATGCCAATTCTACGAGGCCGCCACAGCCGGGTTTCAATTACAACAAGTTACTTAAGCAGTATTACACGAGGAGGTGTGCTTTAACGTGGTTTCATGCGCGCCTGCGGTGCCGTAGCAACTCAGCCGAAGGCATCGCAGAAGTGGATGAATTAGTATTAGAACTGGCCCGTGATAAGAAATGAATGCAACTAATTGTTTTTCTTCCTCAACTCAGTCTCAGTTACTTTCTCAATTAACTCACCACTTGGTGAGGATCATAGAAGAAAAAGATTTTTTAATGCAGGCAGTTTTATCTTTACAATTATCTTGCCATTAAGAGACATTGATTTTTGATGGAAATTACTTTTTTGCTGTTTGACATCGTGAACCGGTGTTGAAACACAGACCGGTATCTCCGGCCCTCGACTTGTACCAATTTTTCTATTTTGGCCCACTCTGTATTTGTGTTTGACACCCCTGGTATAACATATATCAATGTGACATAGTTCTGTTTAACAACTATGCTGCTGTATTATCCAAATATACAGCACATTTCACAACTTTCGCAATTCGCTTCTCCTTTTTATTATGTTTTGACACTCGCTTTCTCAATGCAACCGTAATTGTGTTTTCTCTTGCCAATAAAGCTGTACCGGTGACTTGAATTGAAATTTTAATTGAAACGAATTGTCAACCCTCCCTCGCAACACAAATGCCTCTCGGTGGAACGCCAGAATTATAATATTTATGTAGAGTTTGAATAAACAGCACGATGGATAAAAAGCCTGTTCCGTTCCCCAGTTAAATGATAGTCTGGCTAAAGACGGACCAGAAAAAAAGCCTGTAAACAGATAGGTCTGGAATAGCTCAATGGAACACTCACTTCCTACTCCAGAGAACTGTGATGGCCAATCAGGACATGGTATGCAAATATGCTTGAATCAGAGCCTTCTAGTAGGAGAGTTATGATATTGAGGGCTCAGAAACCAGAGCGGAGCAGCCAGTCATCATGTGACTATACAGAGCCTCTATGAGTCCAAACTGCAGTTGGGAATACATTGTTTTCAACGAGAAGGGCGCAAATAAGAGCTATTTTAGGTACGTATGCAAAGCGACAACTGTTTTAAAATAACGTTCAGTTACGACTATACAGTCTCTGTAATGTTTATGTTGTACTATTATTAAAGAACAAGGGTTTTTAACCCTTTCAGGCCGGGAATCCATATTTGGATTCTGTACAGTATGTACAGTATTCCATAATTAACTTTATTTGTTTCTGAAATATAAATATTTCAGGTATTTCAAAAACCTTAGGTCAGGCCTGAATGGGTTTAAAGTCATTAAAGCTGCATTAAATATCTGAGTCCAACGCATTTCTGCATACTCCTACTGCTACATTGGACTCAGAGCAGCCTCGCAGGCAGTCTCGCGAGACGCTCTGTATCGCGTGAATATCGTGACTGTGAAAGAATGCCTTCCCTTCCCATGATCCTTTGCTTCAGGCATGTTCATGGAAGAAACACTTCCACTTTTAGGCCACCAAATTTTGGTTTCCAAATGTGGAAGTATTTGGTGTCCAATGCAGAAGTAGAGCCTACTTCCGGCAATCTTTGGGGTGCTTCAAAACACCACTGAGCAACTTGTATTGAAATGAACGGCAAGGGGGCGGGGCTATTACTCCAGTTAAGCCTCTATATTTTATTACCCTATGGTGTGTCAGTAAGACAGCCCCTCCCCCCATACATGAGGATACGGGGAGCATTATGGGAATTGTAGTCCAAGAGTGAGCGTCAATGACCAATAAGAGTGTAACTAAGTAAGTATCTCTAAGTAGATCGATATGATAGAGCACAGTGCTGCTGGCGTGTGTGGAACTGTGAGGACAGCGATATCTGTCAAAAATAGGTGCATCTAGAAGCTCACAACGCATTGCCTTACGCTGCATTTTCACAGCATGTTTTGTTGTTGTTGCCTGTAACGATATGTCAAAGTTTAAAGGAAACGTGTTTAAAGGAAATGTACTGAGCACACAAAGCACCCGTCTATAAATAAATAACATTGTAGCATTTTGTACAGTTTTGTTTGTCGTTTTCCGCTGCAGAAAGGCGTTATCTCAAAACATCAAACGCAGCAAATCGGGAAGCTCCAAAAAAAAAAAAAAAACAGAAAAGCACTTTAACTTTTTTGTTGGTTTGTTGGTTTGTTTTGAAAAGTTTTGGGCAGACGGAGCCGCGTTTCCGTAATGATGACGGCTTGTCACAACAATCCCACGTCGCGCTACCTGCGGTTTGTCTGGGGCGAGTCGTTGGAGAACACCTGTTGGGTTGTTTTTTTTTCGCAGGAACAACAACAAAAACAAAAACAGTCACAGCTGCCGTCAGAAAACCCGTTCCGCGGGGAAGGCTCGTTTCTGCCAAGGAGCAATTAATGAGACCACTGGAGGTTGGTCAATCATCATGATGGCTTTAATGCATTTCGGCGGGAACAGTGTTCTAAGCGTTACCAGCATTACTTAGCATTATTAACATTACTCAGCATTATTAGAATTATTAACTGTTTAATTGCCAAGGACGTTAAGACTAGCATTTGTTAACATAAACAAGCCAGGTAACAGCTGCCAAAGACGTTAAGATGAGATTTGAAATCTCACGGGATGTAATGACACTCTGGACTAAAAGGGGGGCGCTACAGGCTGGCGAAATGGCTACCAAGGAGTTAAGAATACTTAGCATTAATTATCATTATTTGCCTTACTTACGTAGCATTAGCAATACTTAGCATTGCCAGCATTGCTCACTTGCGCATGATTAGCATCAATTAGCATTACTTAGCGTTATTAGCATTAACATCACTTAGCATTAGTTAGAATTATTATCATTAGTTTGTATTACGTAGCATTATTGTTCTTACTTTAGCTATTGAAAAATATCAGACCTACAAGCTCATAGTGTTCCACGGAGTGGCGCGCTATGAGCTTGTAGGTCTGATATTTTTCGAAAATGGTGAAAATGTGGCGCAAATCTTTGCATTATTTTTCAGTTCAGAACAGGTAAGTAAACATTTAGTCAGACCCCAGGAAATCGATAGCTGTTTATGCCAGATGATAACATTATAAAACACTCAGTTGTAAAACTGAGACAGTATTATATAAATATATGTGGAGTCTGGGGGAAAGCAACAGCCATAGAGCTTGTGTTTGCAATTACACACATGCATGCACGCATACATAGACACACACACGCGCTCGCAATTATTAAATGATTCAATAACGTCTGTAATTTGTTTTTCCATTTCAGTATTGATCATAATTAACTGCCCCGTGCGGTTTCTTGTTTACAAATCCGAAAAAAAGACAAAAACACAAACTGCATTTGTATTCATTAGGTTTCAAAAGAAAAGAAAAAAGAAAAGAAAAGAAAAGAAAGAAAAGAAAAGAAAAAAGAAAGAAAAAAAGAAAAGAAAAAAGAAAAGAAAAGAAAAGAAAAGAAAAGAAAAGAAAATGTTAAACGCAATTATTTATGCGACCGTTAATCGCCAACTTGATGAAATTTACAGCATGGTAAAAAAGTGTGCCACTGTGGACCAAGTCCAACACGCATATCATATATGAACACAAATCCCGCTTAAAAACAATGTTTTTATCATATAGGAAAACTATTGGTGGAGAGGTTTGTATATCACGTGTTGTTTATGCTTAGCTGTGATTGGACCATAGCATACCATAGGGGTGGGGCTTACTGCAAGACCTACTGAAGGATATTCCTGTAGGCATGTCCTAGTTTTACTATGAGATAACGGCAGTTCGTAGTTAAAGGGGAATTCCATCCATTTCAAATGTTTCCTGAGAGGGTACAAATGATCCTAACGGGTTCATTTGGTTCCATTTGTACCCTCTCAGGAAAAAGGGGTCTGAAAGAAATATCATTAACATGGTGAAATGCATCTTGATGATGTCATCAGATGTATTTCACCATGTTAATGATTTTTTCAGACCTCCATTTTTCGAAAAGACAGAATTGGGGGAACTTTTTTATAATGTCCACACAACATCTCTAAGGTATATTAATCACATTAAAATGGGTGGAGTTCCCCTTTAACTAGTTACAGTACTTAACACTGCTGCTGCCTAATGCAAACGTGCGTGTGATGGTCAGCAGCCTGTGCTGTGAGTGACAGGCCCAGATTGAAGGTCGCTGGAGCCTGACGGAGTCGAGCTGAAACCCCCCAAAATTGCCAAATTAAGCCCTTTTGACCCGAATATATAGATTTCTGAAAGAACATATAACAGGGGTTTTCAACAAGTGGTCCGGGGACCACCAGTGGTCTTGAGAGGATTCCAGGTGGTCCTCAGCTAAGTTGTTTAACCTGATGTAACTCTTGAGAGCGTAAAAAATGAAACCAAATGGACCCGCCAAGAGTTAAGATATTCATCATGTGAATTGCACTGCATTTTCACGATTTCCCGAAATATAGCAGGTGTACACGCCTCACAGAGTGGCGCGCTGTGAGCCGTGAACACCTTCTATTTGAAGAAAAAAAAAAAAAAAAAAAAACAGAATGGGTTAATAGGTGCTGCCCGCCTCGGTGACTGACATGCACGCACACGCACACGCGCGCGCAGCACATGCGCGCGCACACACACACACGCACACACACACACACCGAGTGACAGCCCGGTGTGACTGACACTTCATTCTGCTCGAAAACACACTAGCACCGCCGGTGGATTTGACCTGACAAATCAAACACCAACAAAACGGCAACATGGAGGGGAAAAAGAAAGAAAGTTTCACTCTTTTTTTTTACCCCCGCTCCTTTTCTTTTTCGCCTATTCGGCAGTTTTCTCGGCCGACCCGATCAACTGTGGAATTCTACAGAAAAAAAGTAAAAAAAAACCTGACACACACACAGACAGACATCCACAACCCGCACCAGGGGCAGATGTAACATTTCCCAAACAGGGGGCTGGAGAAAATGGTATGGGTGCGGCTTGATCGCCCGTGGACTTTTATTGGTCAAGTAAAGCATCAATAATAACATCAGTTGTTGTTAAAGTTGCAGCAGACACACATCATGCATAAAGCTAAAGGTCTGACTCAGAGAGTTTTCTTTTTTCAATGATGAAATGCTGTTGGTTTAGTGGTGACACAGCTGTAGTTAGTTAGTAGCAGTAGTAGTGTTTCAAATCATTTTAAATATAAGCACTTTAATTTGAAATATCTTGCGTTGTTTTGCATGCCATCATGTTTGGTAGGGCAGACTGGGCATTTAGGGGGGCACTGCCCCCCCATGCCCATTCCTACATCCGCCCCTGACACACACACACACACACACACACACGCACGCACGCACGCACACACCACACACACAACACACCCCCGTCACAAATCGAGTCTGAATCCTATTTGGAATGGATGAGATAAAGTTTTGCCCGGGATATCCAGAAGGGACAGATGGAGGAGCAGAGATGTAGAAATTGTCGCCTGTCGGGCGAAAACCACGTAACTCCATTCCTCATATTCATAATTCACACAGAACTTGTTTTACGAATGCCCTGCTTGACCACATTACAGTGTCACACAAAAACACCATTAAAGCGACGGTAGGTAACTTTTTCATTGAAACAAATCTTAAATTTGATATCCATTATGACTATCATATTTGTCACATAAGTCATTTTTCCCCTGTGATTCAAGGACTGGCTTCCCGGCCTTTGGGGCCATTTGTGCCTTTTGGAAATCCAACCCCAGCACCTGATTGGCCAACATGACAAGGCTTACTTACATAATCACAAGCTCACAATGCGTCCCCATATATTCATGCCCATATATATGAGATCTCTGCATCAGTGTCTGTGTGTAGATCATTCATGCCCATATTATGTGGACATATCTATGTCTGTGTTTATGTGTGTACACTCTACGCCCAAACATGGGGATTCCACCAGAGTTCCCAAAGGGAAACCAATTTGTTGATGATTCTGGGTTGCTATTGCTATCAGTGCGGTGCCAGCGTGACATCGCGCAGACTCCTTATTTGGACAACTCTGACACAGCACACTGTGTACGTGTCGGCACATGTTATGCATAACCCCATCCTGTTATTTTGTCTGTCTGTCTGTCTGTCTGTCAATCAATAAATCAATCAAATTCAAAATTGAATTGTAACTAAATCTCTCTGTCATTCAAAACGGAATGATACATTCATTCAACACATCCATACTATAATTAAGAAAATGTCTGTCTGAATGTCTGAAGCGAGCGTAACTCCATAACATAAGGGATGAGACTGACAAAGCCCTTTCTTCAAATTAACAAATTGTTGATTAATAATGAATTTATTGGTGCATTAAATTTCCCCCATTCGCGTAACATTGGCAATGGTAAAAGTGTGTGCCAGTCACTTTATGACTGGCCATTGCAGTGTCACAATTCCCACACAGTGCATCATTTGGTGTTCATATATTCACAACGGGTAAGGCCCCCTGGTTCAGTTAATTCATAAAATTACTACTATAGTAGCCTGGCTAATGGGGGTGCTGTTTCCCGGAAAATGACGAGGACCAATCAGAATGTGACTTAAACTTGCAAGAGATGCTGGGAAATGTAGGACTCTATCTAAAAACGGCAGTGCCGGCAGTGACCACCAGTCAAGTTACATAGTGAGGCTTCAAAGGTTTTCTTTTAGCGTTTTATGATCTCATCAAACCTTGAACCTTGAACATTCAGACGTTTTTCTGTGGTGCGGAGTTTCCTGTGGGGTTTGGAAGGCTTTTGAGCTGAAATAATAATAAAAAAAAAAACTGGTAAAACAGTGGAACATTAACATCTGCTGGCAAGTCCATTGAAATAATAGGATTTGGAGAATGTGACATCACATACAGCAGGAAAACCAGAGCACGTGTTGGAGCCAGAAAACCTCCAGACCAACAGAAAATCTACTGAATCATGTGAAACGTTTCAGGAGTTCTGGCTGCAACGGAGCTCAGAAAACCTGAATAAACACCAGAAAAACTACAAAAAAAAGTTTTATGTAACAACCCCTTTGCGCGCTGTAAATTACGCAGAGCGAAACGGTGCGTTTCAAGCTCGCACAGACCCTGCTACTTTTGCTACGCTTTTGCTTTGAATTTCAGCACCACTAGTAAAGTAAAGTAACAATTTTTGGCCCATACGAGGTTGGCACATGAATAAATAAATAAATAAATAAATAAATAAGCAGCAGACATTGTGGGAGTGCGGCGTGAAGCGCCGTCCATACTTGGCGACGCACCGGTGACGCCCAAAACCCGAAAAAAAAGCCATATTTACAAGCTTGTAGATCTGTTTTTTCCTGTTTGTTTACTTTTTTGCCGATGACACTCTGATGCACTATTGAGTATAACTGAAAGCAGAACCGACAACACGGAGAGGCGCGCGCGCGCACACACACACACACACACACACACACACACACACACACACACACACAGGTAATTTGCCGTTGCAAGGCCGTCTGGGGAAGAGGAAGAGGAGGAGGATTGGCGAGGACGTGGTGGTGGTGGTGGGGATGAAAAATAATGAATAAAAAAAATGCATTTCAGTTTATCTCGAGACTGTTCTGTTGATGTGTCATGGATTCCATTTCTCCAGACAGGAGCCAGCTGAATAATTTCACGTCTGGCTGAGACGGCGCGCGCGTTGGTCCAAACACACACACAGCACACGGTCTCTGTCTGTCTCTCCGTCGCTCTCTCTAGCAACAAACACAGCGCTATACCGCTGCTGAGTGCCAAGGGGGGGGGGGGGGGTGGAGGGGGGTAGGGTGGGGGTGGGTGGGGGGTTGATTTGTCATTCTGGCTGCTTTCTCTACAGAACGCAGCCCCAGCCAGCCAGCCAGCCAGCATGCAGGATCAGGCTGACGGGGTCCTCGGTGCTCGCACGGCGCCTGCCGCCGATGTGCTGGTAGTGGGCCTCGGGTATAACTGGACGGCTTTCGAGCAGGGCCGGATTTAGGCACGGGTGGAGGGGGTGGGGGGCATGCAAAGTGCTTATATCAGCGGTTTTCAACCTTTTTGATACCGGGGCCCGCCATTTATTCAGCATTTGAGCCACAGACCACCATTCGAGGACATTTTAGCCGCACAGACGCCCAAAACTAAAGATTTCTTTTGCTTTTGTCCATCTTGTAGTTGTGTTGATTTGGGCTAATTCACATGATGAACATTTTAACTATTGAGAGTGTAAAAATGAAACCAAATGGACCCGCAAGGGTCCATTTGGTTTCATTTTTACGTTCTCAAGAGTTACATCTGGTTAACCAACTTAGCTGGGGACCACCTGGAACCCTCTCAGTGACCACTGGTGGTCCCCGGACCGCCAGTTGAAAACCCCTGGCTTATATTAAAAACATTTGCAAACCGATGTTATTATTGATGTCACAGAACTAATAAAATATTTAAAATAGAAGATAGATTTTGTGTTATAGATACAATATAAATATGCCAAAATAAACAGTTATCTATTCAATGTTGGGGTTCGAGACGAATTTAAATTAAAAAATAATGACATGGCCCTGTCGCTTCGCGCCACGGGCGATGAAGCCGACCCCATACCATTTTCGCCTGCCCACCCAATTGGGTAACGTTATATCCAGGCCTGCTTTCGAGACGTGGCAAGCTAAGGTAAACTCCCCTCTTCCCCTCACAAATTGTTATTCTAAGGGGGGATTTGCGCTCATCGATATATGTGTCGGCCGTGCTGTTGGGGAAAAAAAGAGTGGGATAGACAAAACCTGGAAATCCTTGATCAGCGTAACACAGTTGGCCACCTTGTTTGAAGCCCTATGTCCGCAATGAGACATGGCGGTGGCTATGTTGAGCAGGGCTTGACACTAACACTTGCCCGCTTGCCCAAAAAAATGGTGGGGCAAGTGAAGACTGCTACCTGGTTGCCCGATCGGGCAAGTGTGCAACTTAGTGCACTATAACACAACACAAGATATATTTGTCTTGAAGGCAGTCATTGCACTCTACCTCTGTGTCTTTCCCTGCTTTCTGGCTATCCACAATTCCAGGCTGGATTTGGGAAATACAGATCAAAATGACCATTAATCTTCTAGATTCTCTAGTTGTGTAGACCTGGGCTTATTAAGATGATGAATTTTAACTCTTGAGAGTTCTCAAGAGTTACATCTGCAAAATTTACAATATATTTTTGGTGGGCAAGTGACCATGAGCTGAGGGCAAGTAGAACCTGACTTGCACTTGCCCGATGGGCAAGTGCCTCCGAGACCTTAGTGTCAACCCCTGCCCAAAGGATATTTATTTTGCCTTCGCACTTGGTTGAGACACCAACAACACAACGTAGATTACACCAAGACAATACAGAAAAAACACAAGGTCGCCACTGTACACAAAAACATCCCATCAGCGAGGCAGTTTGTTCAAAGTCGCAATGACTGAGAAGACAACAAAGCTCCTACTTAAACAGATCTTCTTCCAAGGCAATGTTCTGTATCGTCTGTATCCGAGGCTATAAAAAGTGACACAGAGGGTGGTCAGCATCATTTGATATTGAAAGTGCCGGCCGTGTACTGGACTCACTGTTCATATCAGAAAGTAAGAGGTGTGGTGGAGTCCGATGATCTTGGATGGAAGCAATACTGAGTTTGATCACCCCTTTGGGAAAAAGTTTTTTTGTATTCTGTTTAAGCAAAGGCAGAAATGGTGCAAAAACAGTACAACGGAACAGCTCGTAACGTTGCTTTTCATAACTTACATCTTCGAATTACATGGAGTCCTTTGCTGAAAAACGTGACTGGATAGAGGTAATGTAATGCAGACGTGGTTTCAACCATTGGTCCGGGGAACACTAGTGGTCCGTCCTTGGGATGTAATAGTGGTTACAGGTGGTTCAGGTGGTCCCCGGCTAATTGATGGAAAGTTGGTTAACCAGATGTAACTCTTTGAGAGCGTAAACAATGAAACCAAATGGACCCTTCATTTGGTTTCATGTTTACACTCTCAAGAGTTAAAATATTCATCATCTGAATTAGCCCAAGTCTACACAACTAGAAAATGTAGAAGATTAACGGTCATTTTGATCTGTATGTTTGACTGTTTTGTTTCCAGAAATCCAGCCTGGAATTGTGGACAAAAGCAAAAGAAATATTTAGTTTTTGGGGTCTGTGGGGGGTAAAATGTCATCAAATGGTGGTCCGTGGCTAAAATGCCAAATAAATAGTGGGCCCTGGTGTCAAAAAAGGTTGAAAATTATGGATGTAATGTGTTGATCACGTCCAGGGTGTGTCCAAGATACTGTATGGACTCAGACTATACCCCTGATATATGGAGTATGCAGCAGCATCTGGGAAGTGCATCTGGCTGGCTTCAGGATGCAGTCTCTCCCCACCCCTCCTTCCTCTCCCTGCCAGGGGCAGATCTAGGCAATGGGCATGGGGGGGGGGCAATGCCCCCCTAAATGCCCAGACTGCCCCAACAAACACGATGGCATGCAAAACAACCCAAGATATTTCAAATTAAAGTGCTTATTTATAAATGATTTGAAACACTACTCCTGCTACTAACCAACTACAGCTGTGGCACCACTAAACCAACAGCATTCCATCATCGAAAACAGAAAACTCTCTGAGTCAGACCTTTAGCTTTATGCATGCTGCGTGTCTGTTGCAACTTCAACAACAACTGATGTTATTGTTGATGCTTTACTTGACTAATACAAGTCTTTTAACCGAAAATGGTACGGGTGCGGCTTCATCGCCGCCATACCGTTTTCTCTTGTCCCCCCAATTGGGAAATGTTACATCCGCCCCTGATCTTTCCTTGCTGCTACCCAAACCCAGACTGCAGTACCTGCGGTATGTCACGGACAAGCTCTATTAGCCCACCCAGATGTCCTCGAAATACCGTTGCCGTCATCAGCGTCTTCTAACTTCAGACAAAAGCGTTGCAAAGTCTACAAGGTCGATAAGTGAAGCGAAGCGGTGCTTTTTAAGCTTGTCGATTACGATGCTTTTGCTTTTAAAAGAGCATTTGACGATTTGGGGGGATAAAATGGTCCACCCCAAGAACAAGATATGCACATGGACATGCTCTACAGTGAGGGAAAACACAACAGGCCTGCTCGATCCTTGGAGGAAGCCCTCCTCTTTCCTGATTGGATGAAGCCCAAACTGAAACCGGGGACAAGGAGGAACTCCTTATATGGTCGGCACACTCCATAGTCGGGAGGATTATCACAACAAAAGAGTTCAGTGAAATCGCTGAATATACCTTTAAATCCAGGAAAGTACAGTATCATCCTTGGTTTCCAGCCGACAGAGACGACATTATGTTGTTTTTTAATGAGAGGTGGAGAGCGATAAAAACCAATACATACATGAATAAGAATGAGGGGATGAAAGAGAGGTGATAAATACTAAATAACAGAGAGAGAGAGAACAGGCCAGAGAGAAGATCAAAGACAAACTATTTTCGCCTCTTAACAAAACGCACGAGAGACACGCGCACGAGTTGTAATTACAAATGAAAAAAAAACTGAAACCGATGCATTATTTCTACTCCATCGGCAGGACGAAAACCTCATATGTCCAAAACTGTTGCAGTACTTTCCGGAATTCCAGTTCAAAAAGCAGCAACAGCGTCAAAAGCTGAGGCGAAATCACAAAAAAAAAAACTTAAAACCGACGGAGATAAGAGGTTTCTCGCCTGACGGCGGCGACGTTGACGGCTTTTTAATATGTCACGCTAGTGGATTTCAGTCACCATTTCGAGCAGCGGGTCGATGGGATTGGCGCGCAAAACTTTATTCATCGCCTTGGCGTGTGGAGGAGAGAGAGAGAGAGAGAAAAAAAAAATCAATGCGTTTAATTCCCCATTATTCATTTCCACACACGGCCTTATACTTATGTTTAGCATTCAGGCCAAAAGAGAATGAAACGGGGACCGCGTGAGTGACAACGAAACGCGCCAGACTTAAAGTAATTATTGATTTATTTGGAGAGAAGTATGACTTAAAAGGCCATCAGAGAAGCTGCGGTGGTGAAAAATGCCCTCGTCTTTATTGTGTACCGCGGTCGATCATTATGTCATTTCAAAAAGGAGGGGGGGAAAATAATCCATATTGAATTCATTATTTTCGTTCGGAGTCATCTCTCATATTTTCGCCGGGCGTTCAACATCCATCACCGTAAAACAAGTGATTCCTTGAACGATATAAAGAAGCCCGGAGAATATATTTCTATCAATGTCCATTTTTGAATTACAAGACTTTTTTTTCTTCCCTTCTCCTCCCTCTGAACTTTTCCTCAAAACGACGACGACGACTAGACCGACAAACAAAAAGCATTACTGCCTGTGACCCCATTAAAACATACGATACGTTCAGCTGAAATGAGGTGACGTTACTACAAGGTTGGAAGTCATCGGAGCTTGAGACTTATAGTGGAATAGGCTCTACAGCCATATGGGAAATTGGGCCTCTTCCATTCATGATTATGGATTGAGGACAGCACCTGAAAGGAAAAAAAAAGACCGCAAGGACTTTTTTTGGTGATCCTTTCCAGGCAAAGGAACAGTGACTCTACTCCTCCCTTGCCAACTTGAAGATTTACACCCATTTTCACCTTAAAGGGGAATTACACCCATTTTCATGATGAAAGGGCATGATAAAAAAAAAAATAATAATAACATGGTGACAACTTGATGAGGTCATCAGGTTGTATTTCAACATGTTAATGATTTTTCTTTGAGGAGCTATTTTTTCTGAAAAAATCTTGAAAATGGGTGGAAGTCCCCATCAATGTTACAATTGTAACATTAGAATTAAATAAATAGAAGATGTACTGTATGTACTGCAATAGGGGGGACAATTCAATTATCCATATTTAGGGTCCTGAATCGATTTATATTGCGATTCTTAGTTATGCTGCGATTCGATTCGATATTTCACATTTCCAAATGACTGAGCTTTTATTATACTAGAACAAGGAGGATTCCACCCATTTCCAAGATTTTTTTCTGAGAGCGTACAAATGGCACCAAATGGACCCTGATGGGTCCATTTGGTTCCATTTGTACGCTCTCAGAAAAAGGATCCTAAAAGAAAAATCATTAACAAACACTAACACAACTTGATGACGTCATCAAGTAAAATACAGTACATTAAAATGTTTAAAATGGGCGCAATTCTGAACGATATGGACAAGTTCAATCAACATCTCGAAGCATTTTTAAACAATATAGATAACATTAGCCAGTCTTTCTGACATGAACAAATTCATGAATAAGGCTACATTATTTTCAAAAAAAACAATTTTGAACCTGGTGATTCGATATTGACATCATGGCATTAAGAATCGCAATATATTGGTATATCGTTTTTTTTTGCCCAGCCCTATACTGCAACTTATTTTTAAAAATATTTGGAATAAATAAATAAATAAATAAATAAATAAATAAATAAAATAAAATGTGACCCTGTCATGCCTCAACATATAAAGCTTGTCAGGGTGGTATCGGGCGGTCAAGGTAAAGCAAGGATCAAATCCAAAAGATCAAGCGGGTCCACGCTGTGGACCCTGACCGTGTGTGAAGGAATCAAAGGACCGAGGCTTACTCCCTAAGACATGACGGATCCAGCATGATGAAGACCATTAAAAAAAAAGGTGTGTGGATACCAGGAGGGAATTCTAAAGGAGGGATGAACAGTTACTGCAGCAGGGAAAAAAAAAAAAACATCACACAGCATCTGAAATGTTCCCCACTGTTGCTTTGGTAAATGTTTCACATTGCAAGTGGTGGCAAGTACCTAAGTACAGTACTTCGGTACTGTACTTATGAATACAAAATGACTCCAGTGCATTTATTTCAAAACTGTAGATCTACCAAGTGACACATTGTAGATCTGCTACCGGTATTTTATTAGTTTAATTATTAGTTTTATTTTATTAGTTTAATTTTACATTGCAGTATTGATACTGCAATTAACGTAATAGAGGCAACTTTAGTGTATATAATAGTGTAAACAGGTTTGTTTGAAAACAGAATCTAATCTCTCCACCTCCCCTCCACTCTATTGGCTCATTACGAATCTGCTGGAGAAAGCTGTGCTGTGATTGGCTAAAACGCTGCTTCACCCCCCACACAACCCCCCTCCCCCTCCAAAATTAGCCACACCTGTCATGAGCCTGACTGATGTTTTGTTTACATGATTTGTTGACAACAACAATGTTCTGGACTGTCTAAAGGACGAAGCAAGTGTCTGCCTGCAGGGAAACAGCTTCAGCATAAAAGTAGAAGTGACATAGCGGAGAAAAAGTGCAAAGAAATATAGCCATTCAGATTTTTGTCTAAAAAGTTGCCTTCATTACTTTCAAGTAAAACAATCAAGTACTTTTTGCACCCCCGCAAATCGTAAGTCCTCATATCTCGTGTCTTCAGACAAGTCTCTTCCCCTCAGACCCTGAAAACAGCAGTCGTCAAGCCCCAGGTCTGCCGACGCGTTTATTCACTTTAAAACACAACCAAAGCCCTTTCCGTTTGCCGCTGCCTTTGATTGATTTCTTTCTCTTCTGCACTGTAATGGCATCCGTTTATGTTTTACTCGGTTTGTTCTCTGCATCCTGGGTTATTTCCCTTTGCTGGATGCTCTGTGTAAAACTTGGATTGCCTTGTTAAAGCGATACGCGCTACACAAATACATTTCCGTTAGTGCCTTGTAAAATAAATGAGTTATAGCCATTAAAGTATGATCGGGTCCTGCTTCAGTCTTGCAGAATAACTCTAGGTCTATACTTCCAGCTTCCCTACTTCATTCAGATCTATTATCGATGACTGTCATCGGTAACCATTCCGTGGCATTTATTCAATGGCGTTAGTATGTAGAGGTTCTCAAATATTTGATTTTCAAAGACCCTCATAACTCTGAGTGTGTGCAAAGAAAGCAATAAGCAATGAGATGGGAGCAGGTTACCGTCGATTTTAACCCGGTGAGGCGTAAGGTAAAATCAATGGTAACCTGCAAACTTGAGCAGATCATTGTTGTTTTTAAAATTGTTAACACTATGGCATGAAAAATCACACAAATAACAATTAAAATAAGCCACAACAGCAAAAATGTCGTCTGTAAGCTACAAGAAAGTAGATCCCAGATAAAGAAAGTAGTTCCCGGACAACCAACTGTAGAAACAACACACCTACGACAAGATTCCATAACAACAACAAAGCCAGTTCCTGGTGGCAGAGTCATTCTGAGCGTGACTAAATGCGGTCAGCAATGGGTTACCGGTGAGTTTTACACCTGTCACGTGATGGTGACCAGCCAATCCGAATCAAGTTTTGGGACTAGCAGTTTTAGAATGGACCCTTTTACAGGTCCATTTGGTTCATGAACGCTTTTGAGACCCACTGGCGTAGCGCGTGTAAAGTGTGTAAAAGCCAATATGCACAGCTGCAATGTTGACCCATTACGGCGTAATTCACCCAAACAGAAAAGTCCTCTTTTCTGTTACTCAACATCAAACTCCAACAACACTGCAGCTGTACAAAAAAGCTTAAATTTCTCTCTCATTTTCCTCTTGCTAGCGACAAAGTTTCATAAAAAAATTCCACTGCAGGAATGTCCTGAGCTACTTTCTGTCCTTGAGGTCATTAGTATCATTGGTTACACCTGTGATAAAGTATAGGGAATGGGCCCAAGTAATTTCCAAAATGGTGTACGTCGTGCACACAGCCCATATAGACCATTATGCTCCCTCACAAGTGCTGTAAAGGTAACAGCCTTGTCAGTCAGCCCGGGACACAGCCGGAGAGAGGTATATATTGCAGCAGAAAAACTCAGAATGTTTTCAGGAGAACGGCTGACAGATCATTCTTTGCAACATTCCCCCGTGTTTGAAATGTGGAACGCATTTCCTCCCCATATTTTTTGACATCTTCCCTCCTTTCCAGACAGGGCAGCAATAGTTCAGCAGTCAAGCAGTCAGCAGTGAAATGGGGCGACGCCTACCATAAGATACACCCACGCGGCTGTGGCGGTACAGCGCTACAGTATACTCACAAGGCGACAACAGCCAACACAGGCAATTTGGGCCTTGTCCCATATGCTTAAACTTTACTTTGTGACATTGTTACACCGGAAAAACCTGAACTTCGAACATTTCAGTGGATTTTCTGTGGTCTGGAGTTTTCTCTGGAGTTTGGTAAGCTTCTTGAGCTGCTACGAAAATGACTGGCGACAGACACAGTGGAAACGGTGACACCTGCTGGCAAATCACATTGCCATAAATACACGGCACATATTATGCGATTTGCACAATGTGACATCACATTCAGCATGAAAAGAACTGAACTAGAAAAGTTCACTTTTTTGGATCCAATTGAGTTCAGAAAACCGAGATAGATAGACAGATAGTCTATCGGCTATTTGAACAAAATATACAGTTCATGGGTTTGAATATCTGGACCTGGATCTTCATTACAAATGTAATAGACTTTGGATATTTTGAAGACATTGACTACACTACACAATTGAAAAATGCTATGTCAGTAAAGTAGTACAACTAGCTTTCAAGAAGTAATGCAGTAGTACAAGGCAAGTCAGTTAACTCTGTGTACCCCAAAGCCGTTAAAACGAACTGTAAACAAGGTAAACCAGCTTCTCTACAGACGCCATAGACATACACACAAACCAGGGCTTGACACTAACACTTGCCCGCTTGCCCGGGGCAAGTAAAAAAAAAATGGTGGGGCAAGTGAAGACTGCTACCTGGTTGCCCGATCGGGCAAGTGTGCAACTTAGTGCACTATAACACAACACAAGATAAATTTGTCTTGAAGGCAGTCATTGCACTCTGCCTCTGTGTCTTTCCCTGCTTTCTAGCTATCCACAATTCCAGGCTGGATTTGGGAAACAAAACAGGCAAATTAACACATGAAAATGACCATTAATCTTCTACATTCTCTAGTTGTGTAGACCTGGGCTAATTAAGATGATGAATTTTAACTCTTGAGAGTGTAAAAATGAAACCAAATGGACCCGCAAGGGTCCATTTGGTTTCATTTTTACGTTCTCAAGAGTTACATCTGCTTAACCAACTTAACTGGGGACCACCTGGAACCTGGGGGGCAAGTGACCATGACCTGAGGGCAAGTAGAACCTGACTTGCACTTGCCCGATGGGAAAGTGCCTCGGAGACCTTAGTGTCAACCCCTGCGAACTTTGTTCACTCACATCGCTAAGTGAATTAGCATATTTAGGTTGGACCAGTCTTGATTTTATCAAATAATGCTATGGTAAAACAAAACCTTCAACTAACCTTTTTCACTGATGAAAACTAAATAATAATACAATCATAATAATTTAACAAAATAAAAACTAAGCTATGAGCAATAGTACAACTATTTGTGTTGAAATGGATTTTTCTAAAAAAAAAAAAAAAAAAAAAAAAAAAAAAAAAAGTAGATCTACAAGCTCTGAGCTTGTACATAAGCTCTTTTTAAACATCCAACATGCAAGGTGCCCTGATGGGTCTGCTTGTCGGGTTGGACAGACAGTTGCTTTGGCCACTGAACAGGCCCATTTCAATCCTAGGCTTCCCCAGAGTCACTGTCCTTGAGGTAAGACCAGCCTGAATACTCGATTCCTCTATAATTGCACCATTTACCATATGTGTGCACTATAGGCAGAGGGTTTAGAGTGTGCGTCTGGAGCCTCGCTCGAGCACCACGCCGACGCCAAAAGAAACCCAGGAGTAAAAAAAAATAAAATGTTGGCCTAGCGTTAGCCTAACAGCTGTGAGATAAACATTACAATGTGTGTTCGCAATTAGTCCTTCAGGCCCCGCTTAATAGCATCTCTCCACTCCGCCATGCAGTCAATAGAGCGTGGCCCTCCGTATTGT
Source organism: Benthosema pterotum (assembly GCA_039105355.1). Taxonomy (NCBI): domain Eukaryota; kingdom Metazoa; phylum Chordata; class Actinopteri; order Myctophiformes; family Myctophidae; genus Benthosema; species Benthosema pterotum. The sequence continues at coordinate 40,932,647 of CM076982.1, read as the reverse complement.
GGATGGAAAATGGAGCCAGCGTTTTTTTTTTTTTTTTTTTTTTGCCCTGTCTCTCTCTGTCTCTCTCTCATTATGGGCGCATGTACTTTGCCTGCCGGTCAAGGTAGCTCCTCAACATCCAGTTCTGAACTGAAAAGGAATTCAAAGATTTGTGCCACATTTTCAAAAATATCAGTCTGATATTTTTCAATAGGCTTACTACTAAAGTAATGCCACTGATGCTAAGTATGGCTAATTAATGCTAAAGATGCAAATACTAAGTAGTGTTATTACTGTTAATCATGCTAGGTAATGCTGGTAAGGTTAAGTATTGCTAATGCAAGTAAGTAAGCCTAATAATACTATAAGTAAGTAAGGCCAAAAATGCTAAGTAATGCTAATGCTAAGCATTGTTAAAATAATAACAACTAATGCTAAGTAATGCTAATCATGCTAATAACACTTAGAACCAAAAGCCGTACCCGCCAAATATGAGATAATAACTAAGGTAGTTGTTTACGTGCGGTACGGCCCTCCTCTCCGAAACGAAGTACAGTACCCCCGCGGGGCCCAGAGAGCACCTGCCACATCAAGCCGTGTATATTTCCGTCAGGAGTGCAGACGGGGGCAAAATAACTTTCGACAGCCAGCCGTCGCACAGGTTCACGCCGTGGCTCAAATGAGCGGGAATATATAACGGAATATAAAATACAAGCAATGAAGGAAACCGAGGCTGACTCGGCAAGACTGCGTTACGGGTGCGCCGCTTGTGATTTAAAATCCCAGGAGCCTTGAGAGGCGGCGGGGAGAGTTATGAAGTTATTATGAGTGCCCCGGGAGGGTCAGAGATAGCCCCCCGCCGCTGCTGGCTAAACAAATCCCTCGCCACATACAGTACCCATTAAAAAAACAAACACACACATACACACACACTGAACACCGGAGTAAGGTGTAGTGGACGCTCTGCTCAGAATCTGTTTTCGGCGGGAAAAAAAAGAACCTCTTATCTCCATAACTTTTTTTTTAATTTCCTTTTTCCCATAAATCAACGTCATACTCGAGCAGAGCTCACGAAGGCTTCGGAAAGTAGCAGACAACCTTGAGACACTTCTGAATTGTAAAGAGTCTCTTGGAAAGCATAACAGTTATTGGACATGTACTATGAGGTTGGCAGACAGAACCTGCGCTGGCAGTGAGAGGCATTTAGACAGAAGAATATTACTTTCTATTCCGACCACCACCTTATCAAATCCCTTTGTTTATTAGGGCTGACGTCGACCCTGGAACGTAACGCCATACCGACAGAGCATGACAAAACAGAACTTTTGGACTCAAACGGCACAGCAAAGGAGACTGGAAAAAACACATGCACAGGTGCACCTGACTGCTAATTAACCCGTCGGGTGGGAACACCTGTTGGACATTCTAACCATTCTTAGCTATTGAAAAAACTGCAGAATTACAAAGCTTGTAGCACGCCACTTGACAGGGCCTTGACATCCTTAGAGAAATATTCTTTCAGAGTGGTATGACATATGTTGAGACTGGAGGTTGGTGGTCTAATTACATTGGATTCTTGGGGGGTCCTTACACTAAATATTTCGAGAACCACTGCCATTAGAAACATTCAGAAAACTGTCATTATTTGAAAGACCATACAGAATTTGTTACCTCTTTTAACCTCTAAACAGGTTAAAAAAAGACAGGGCTCCAAAGTCCGAGTGACGACTGTCCGTCGTCGTAACGGACGGTCCAATAACACCCGCCAAGACTTTCCCCACCCAGCGCGACGTGCTTACCATTTTGGAGGAGGCACCGCCGGACGTGGTGTTGATGTGTTGATGTGTGGCTACCAACATGGTCACAGGAGTTGTTTTGCTTTCTCTCTTATGTTACAGAAAAGTCCTCTTTCTCCTCCTCTATATCTTCCAGAAAGTCCTCCTCCTCCTCTAAATCTTCCAGAAAGTCCTCCTTCACCTCTATCTCTTCCAGAAAGTCCTCCTTCCCCTCTAGGTCTTCCAGAAAGTCCTCCTTCTCGTGTATATCTTCCAGAAAGTCCTCCTTCTCCTCTATATCTTCCAGAAAGTCCTCCTTCTCCTCATCCAGTCAGCGCAGATGGGCAGCAGTGGCAGAGGAGGTACTAGGTAGGTATTTGGTAGTAGAAGTCACGTCCACTCCGTGTGGGGCAGGGTTTTCTTCGTATACTCCGGTTATTATGGACCCTGCTGCTCTCTTCTCACTGGCACGGGACGACGGGACCCCCCCCTCTTCCCTTCCCCCAGGGTCGTTGGCACTACGCCGCTGCTTTTGCCGGTGTCGCCTCCCTCCCTATCTAATCAATCACGCACATCGATACTGGTCGGCTAGGATGGCTGAGGGAAGAGAGGGGGTGGCTGGTCGTTCGGTCGGTCGGGGGTCTCCCGCTCTAACACAGCCACTGTTGATGCTCCGTTTTTTTGCTCCGGGACAGGTGCTTCTTTTGGAAGACTGGCGTGGTAAATACACACACATAGGTACTCTCCTCCTCCGTCCACCAACCCTCGCTCTCTTTCACTCCCATCCCCTCCCTCCTCCTCCCTCTATCTCCTCCCCTCCCCTCCCAATCCACAACTCGCTTTTTTCCCATGCCACTGCTCTGTGGTCTATCCTTGTTTGACTTTTCTCAGCTCTCTCTCTCCCTCCCTCTCTCTCTCTCCAATATCTGTTCCCATCGACTGTTTAGTCGTCTCCCGTTTCCCCCCCTATTCCCCTCGCCGCATATTACGAGTCCCGTCCTCTCCTTCACTCCTCTCTCGCGCCCTGCCTTAAATCGCTTCAGTTTCCTTCCCTCGTCTTCTCAATTTTCTTCCACTAACCCCTGTGTCCATCTCCCTTTCCCTCTTCCTCGCTCTCCCGGCACTGCTAAGCCCCGTACCCACAGGTGTCTGAGCCGTACTTGAGCCGTACTTGAGCCGCCGTAGCTTAAGTTGGACGTTATTTAAAGGGAAGGAAGAAGCTGTGGTAATCGCTGGTTTGCAAAAAAAAAAGGCGGGAAAGACGGCCAATGAGCAGCCCTCACTCGGCAGAGCTTCGTAATCTGTCGTACTGACTTTTAGTGGGACGTAAATCGCCGACACACGCGAGCGAGACGTGCTGACGCACTCGGGGGTTAGCGGCACTTTGCTGTAAATCAGGCGTCGACAGCAGAGGTATACGGAGAGATTCAGAGAGAGAGAGAGATGTAAGCAGGAGCGGAAATTAGAGAGAAAGAGGAGAGAATGGATTAATGGAAGGTGAGAAAGGAAGGAAAAGGCATACGGAAACTCCAAAGTAACTGCCTTGGCACAAATTTACACAGCAATTTGTTTGCATTCCGGCTGCTGCCAACCAGGGGTTGTCACCGCAATGTTTACGCAAACACTGAGGGTGCCTCCTATTTATAGATACAGTATATATCCTCTGATTAACCTCTGCGTATTTGTGTCGCTATACTTGCAAGGCCCCCGCCGTTATAGTAACGAGGGACCGCTTTGCCTCCGACGCGTTTAATACAACGTCCTCACAGGTGTGGCAATTACAAACCTGCGGTGTGTGTGTTTGTAGGTGTCTGAGTGTGTGTGTGTGTTGCAGACGGCCCGGCACGCATGTTGACAAGGGATGACGTTTTATTTATGTGGCACTTTGAGCCCGCCGCCTCGCCACACGAGTGCTGGAACGGAACGACCAATTTGTGGCCGGCTGGGCGGGCGAGAGAGAGAGAGAGAGAGAGAGAGAGAGAGAGAGAGAGAGAGAGAGAGAGAGAGAGAGAGAGAGAGAGAGCCGGGCGGTGTGTACGGGGGCCGGAGCTATCACCGCTGGCAAATGAGCCGCTGGGAAGGCAGGGGGGGAGGAGGGGGGAAGGTGGGAGCGGTGCATTGGCTAGACAGGGAGGAGAGGAGACTGAGTGGCTCAGCTCACCAGCACCCACAACTCCTAGTCTGGTGATAGAAACATCCTTTGGCTTTGTTATTGACCACTTTGCTCAGATTTGCGACCACAAGCATATAGATCTGATATTTTCTTTAAATCTTTGTGGGCTTCTGGTGCCCCTCGGTGGCCATTATGCTACACTGCCAACTGTTGACTTTGACTAAAAATTAAGCTTCAACTTCGAGTTTACCACACAGAATGTTATTATGACAGCAGCAGCTCAAGAGACTCAAGAGCTGCTACTCTTCAGTCGTTGCCGTTAACTGTTGGATGTCGGCAGCATGTTTTACAACAGGGCAGCACGCTAAGCAGGGCAGCAGGGCAGCACGCTAAGCAATGGGTACTTTTGAGATATAGCACTTGGAAAGCACTGTCTTTTAATGGGAGTAAACAGAGTCGGAGGGTGATGAACGTCAACGGGTCCCTGGAACAACATGTTTTCGAATGGGTGTACGCAAACCAAACACGCCATTCTGAGGGGCATTGGCATGAATTATTATTTCGAATGACGTCTGCCTGTTAATAATGGGCCTTGCAATAGGAGGGGCCCAGGGAGAGGTCCAATGTGGCCTGCAAGTTGATTTTAATATAGTAAACAATGCTGCTGTATACTCAAACGGTATGTACTCACATTGTTTATTAGGTCTTTTTTCCACCTCCCATGCCAAATGTCTCGAAGCCTAAAACTGGAGTAATAAAATGTCAAGTCAATTTATGTCAATAAACAGTGTCAACTGCGTAGGTAAGCACGGGTGAGCTGCAACTAGTCCCGGCCCCCCAACAAGTCGCCTTTCACACAATGTGGCCCTTGACCCAATATTAGATCGACACCCCTGAAGTAGGGTGTTCCTTTACAATAAAAAAACACAACAACAATAACACACACACACACGTTAAAATAGCGAAAACTACATCTATACATTCGATTACAGAAAAATCGATGTTACAAGATACTGTGTATGTTGCTATACTGTGATGACAGGTGCTTGGCCAATGACCCGGCCGTGACACTAGCAGGAAATAGTGTTCTCAGCAGCAGGCCCCGTGTTCTCTAATCTCTGGGCCGAATCAATTATGGATATTCACGTATTAAACCTATAAGACCGGGGGATCTTGAGAGAGAGATTTGAAGAAATCCTGTAGCACAAACTCAGCAGGCCCATCTGGGAGAACTGGCACAGGTTTGCTGGAGCAGCACTTTTTTTTCTCCATACCGTGACGTCAGAGAGTTTTTTTCTCACCCACCCGCACGCATGCCAGCCAATTAAACTGAATGCCAGGTAAAGACATCTTCCCAGTAATAGTCCACCTGCCAGAATGTGAGGCATGTTGAGTACACCAAGGTTTTATGTTAGACATGTGTAGAATATGGGTGCCCAGCATGTAGAAACTGTTGGGTTGCCAACGTGCATATGTTGAGCAATTGTTGGGTGCTAACTTGCATATGTTGAGCAATTGTTGGCATAATATGGCATAATATGCCATACCATTAACAACCTATAGATCAGTGTTTTCCAACCTTTTTCATACCAGGGCCCATATTTATTCTGCCTTTTAGCCGGACCCAAAACTAAGGAGTTTCGAGTTTGTGTCAATAATTTAGCAGATATAACTGGCAAATTAGTGGTCAAATAACAATTCTTCTACATTTTCTAATGGTGCAGATACTTGAAAATGAAGTAATACATATGTTTAAGTATAATTGAACTCTTGAGAGCGTAAAATGAAACCAATGGATCCGTAAGGGTCAATTTAGTTTGATTTTACGATCTCTGTTGAAAACTTTTGCTAGAAAAGTCAAAATTTCATCAATTTCATGCTTTATGTAGCATGTGATAATGGTAAGTCGTATGAATAACAGAGACACTTTCCATGAGTGTTTGAATGTGTGTGTGAATGGGATGCACGTGATGCACAATCTAGCCTAGGTAAAGCACCTTGGATAAAGGCACTGTATAAAAGCACCATTTACCAACAAATGTGCTTCGTCAGCACATTTGGGCAAGTGCTATGGCTGACTAATGCATAGAATGAATTCGGGATCATGCAACCCCATAGTTTGTTCAAGTGCTACATAAAGCATGAAGAGAAACTGTGGGTTGTTAATGGTGTGGTCAGTCAATTAGTGTGCCAACTATGAAAATTGCTCAACATTCTGCAAGTTAGCCTCCGTCTCAGTCTCAGTTTCTACATTCGGGGAGCCACACGCAACATCCATAACATAAAATCTTGGGTTGGCAAGACTATAATGGCAGGAGTGCAATAAAACAGCTTAGTAACTGTCTCTTGTACACGAGTTACAGTAATCATGAGTCACAATTCCTATTGTGAATGGCTTTGTAGAGTCTGTATATTCCAATTCGTTTTGGCACATTCGTTTTGGTTTATGGCCTAGCAATGCCCGATTAAGGTTTCGTTTTCACACAAACGTTCATCATTTTCAAGTTAAAAAAAACTCTTATTCAATATTCATCTCGGCGCGCCACAGTCTGGAACGCCAGCGGAAGAGATTGTGCAGTGTTACTTGGAAGTGACAACAAAAAAAGAGAGAGAAAGAGAGAGAGAGAGAGAGAGAGGGGTTAGGAGAGAGCAGCCATCTCTGGCTGAGAGATTATCAAATAAAAAAGCCATCCATTGTAGTCTGGGGGGTGATGGTTGGTGGTGTTGCTTCTTCTTCTGGCAGCGGCGGAGGAGCGCCGCGGTGCCATCTCCCCTCACCCCTTTAGAAGCCATTTATTCCATTATTGAGCAAGCGACTTTCCAATTCCCCCCAGAAGCAGGCGGAGTGCAGGGCAAAATGAGAAAAGTCTCTGAGGTCTGAGAAAGAAGCACTGGATGCAATTTCAACTATAATGTCTTGCCAAGGACCTTAGCAGGGAACTGGCACTCCGCTACCCCTCCCTCCCTCCCTCCCTCCCCTACCCTACCCTTTTGTGAAACCGAGAAGAATGCGTCGTATCCGTCTTGAGAACAGGCGGGGATGATAATCGGAAATCAAAACGGCGAAAATGCCAGTATAGCGCATGGTTGTGGCGCATAATAAATATAGAAGTGGGAGTGTCTGCAAATCGGGTAAGAAACTTTGGAAAGCGAGCCGTGGTAATTTATTGCCACAACATTAACCAAGGAGGAATTCGGGCAGGCGTCTTCTGCCCGCACTCGGGCCATTTCTCGTGAAGAACGACGGCGGTGTGTATTAGTAGTAGTAGCGGCACAAATCTATTTCATAAGAACTTTGCGGTCTTTCATTTATTATAGCGGAGCTCTTCGGCTTTTTTGGCCAATTTAATCAGGCCCCCCATGTTGAATGTACATACCAGCGTGGTTAATAACTTGACATTCAGGATGTGCCTCCCTGGTATTTAGATAAGTGATGGGCCTTCTTTGCGCTGCAACCCGCATGCTACTCGCCTCCCAAATTGCCCCATTGCTCATAATAAAACCTCCGTGTCTGAAGAACTCTCCGCCGTTTATATTTTATTGGAATTGTTATTAATAGGACTATCAGACTATTACACCGTGCCGCTCTTCTACCCCCCTACGGGAGAGCTAATACACCGTATAGAACGGTGTAAAATAAAGAGGCGGGAAACAGGAGGCAAGCAGGGGCGGATCTAGGCATGGGCATGGGAAGGGGGCAATATCTCCCTAAATGCCCAGTCTGCCCCACCAACACGATGGCATGCAAAACAACCCAAGATATTTCAAATTAAAGTGCTTATATTTAAAATAGAGCTGTCAATCGATTAAAAAAAAATTAATCGCGATTAATCGCATGATTGCCCCATAGTTAATATTTGATTAATCGCAATTTAATCGCATATTTTCATGAGTTCTGAATATACCTTAAATGAGTGTTTTTTTAGAATATTCATATCAAGGTCATATATGTATTTGCATTTGAGCCACAGACCACCATTTGATGACATTTATTTAGACTTCCAGACCTAAATTAACCCTACTCAGTCCTCCGGCGCGCCGGCGCGCCGACCTCCTACGTCACTTTGACGCGACGTCGCGTGACGATGACGTCACTGTCGGACTTCTGGGTGGTCTCATTTTAATCCGGATGGTTGTAGATTTCAAACCAACGTTGGTTTTGGAGAATCGACCACTTTTTCACATAAATATAACCCTTTGAGTTGACATAAATGTGTACACGTGTCCAAATGCGAAAATCTGTGCACATGTTTGTTTGTTTATCCATGCGTTTGTTTATTCTCTTCTCCGATGTGTTCTGTGTCGTCGGTTCCATTGCTTTTCGAAACAAGGTTTTTACACCAAGGATGAGTCAAAAAGCTAGTTAGCTAGCCAGCATTTGGCTAGTGGGAGGCAGAGTTACCACGTCGTAGACGTGTAGGGATGTGACGTAGCGAAATCTCCTTCAGAATCTCCACCGTCCATCCGCCGTCCTATATACACTCTATCATGGCCATCTAGTAGAAGAGTTGCGACATTGAGGGTGCAGGGACACAGCCCATAGACTCCAATGCATTCCGTGACTTCCGGTTGTCCCCATTCTCAATAGAAACTCTATGTAGAAGAGCTTGGACTGGCCCCATGAAGTGAACGCACGTAACATAGGCCTACCTAACGGTTACGTGCGTCGAGTGAAACGTAACTCTGTTTCCGGTCTGCACAACAACAATAGAGCCACAACACGATGCAACATTTATTTTTTTATATATAATACACAATGTGAGGGTGTGTGTGCGCGCATCTGCCCGTGCGTTATGCGCAAAACAAATACAGATCGATCGATAGTGTGTGAGGGAGGGAGAGTGTGTTAGTGTTAGTTCTTTGTTTGTTTTTTATCGTCGTGTTATCACAATCACAGTGGACTAGTGGCGATCGTATCGCAAACATACTTTTAGGAGCAATCAGACATCTCGACAGAAGATGTTGCCAATATATTACGTGGCAAAGTCGCCTTGGACCTGATGGCTGAATATGGATACATTCTTGAGTAAGTGATTTCCCTTCTTCTTCTCCGTCTCTTTTCTGCTGTGTGTGTGTGTGTGTGTGTGTGTGTGTGTGTGTGTGTGTGTGTGTGTGTGTGTGTGTGTGTTTGTGTGTGTGTGTGTGTGTGTGTGTCTCTGTGTGAGTGAGCAGACACATATTGAAACATTGTACACATTATGGTCCTGACTCCTGGAAGCAAAACTGTTACATATATCTGTGTGTGTGTGTGTCTGTGTGTGAGTGAGCAGACACATATTGAAACATTGTACACATTATGGTCCTGACTCCTGGAAGCAAAACTGTTACATGTTTCCATATTATATAGGCAGCAGGAGGAGGAAGAGGAGCAGCTGGCCGGGCAGTTTCATACTGAGGCCAGATACTAGCTGTTATAGTTTCTGAGCCTGAGAAGTGAGTAAACAATTCACTTTTTATACACTATTACCAGTAATAATAATAATCTATTACGTGCACAGACTGGCCACGGAGCACCAGATGTTTTTGCATTGTTTTTTTTATGGTGCTTCATGTAATATGATGGTGACAGAACCCCTTTGTGAATCATGTAATACTGTTTTTACATTTTTTCCAGTGACGGTGACGGAACCTATTTTGTAAACCATGTACTAATGTTTTTACATTTCTGCAGTGATGGTGACACTTCACCTGTGGCGGTGACACAAGAGAAAGAGGCCATGGCAGCGGGGGCATGCAGAGGTTAGTGTATTTATTGTAATGTTGAAATTCAACTGTTAGATATGCATGTCACGTGTGGAGCTAATCACATGAATTTACTTATTGATTGGTGTGATTATCTGCAATTCTAGGCCAAGAGCTCAGTCAGCTCCACCCCTCAGCTTGGGAGACTGATGCGAGAAGGACAGCGGCCCTGTGAAGCAGTTCAAATGTCCAGGAGTACTGGAGGAAGAAGCATGTCTGCTCAGTGCTATACCCTGGTCTGGCCATGGCAAGAGATTGTTTCAGGGCATAAATATGAAGATCTGTAAAAAAAACGCCTAACATAACCTATACCAGCTCAAAATAAGTAATGACTAATGATTTTACTTGAATTCCATCATTCTATATTCATTTAGACAATATATCTTGACCTTTTCAACAGACAATATGATCAGATAAGCATGTTTGTGATCTTTACAAGTCCATAAACCTTATTTTTCAAATCCGTTTTAGTCTATTTTGTCTCTTTCTGGGTCAAATGCATTGATATTAGGTCAAATTGAAACAAATAATTGTTGAGACATATGGGTTAGGTTGTGCTGAACAAAATATACCAAATATAGCTATGAAATACTTCCTAGTGTGGAATATAAGGACTAATATAAGATCTGTAAAAAAAAACGCCTGGCATAGATATACCTAATAACAGCTCAAAATAAGCAATTATGGCTTTTTTTCTCTTGAATCTCATCATTTTACATTCTTATAGACCACATATCCTGACTTTCTCAACAGCCAAAATTCTTTGATAATCATATTTGTGATTTTTTACAAGTCCATAAACCTGAAAAACAAGGTCCGATTTTGTTTTTGCATGTAGTTTTTGGTTCAAATTACCTTTATAGTATGTAAAAGTGAATTAATTATGGTTTTTATTGTAGCTGAGGTTGTCCTGAAAAAAGGGTACCAACATTAGTGGCTGACACTTTATGAATGTGTTTTATAAAGGAAATGCAAAACATCACAAAACGGAAAATGCTCATCAGGGACTCAACAGGGACTGTAGAGGGTTAAAGAATTTGTCAACGATATCATTAGGAACGAACATGCACATTTTGTAGAAAGTTCTCTACACTCTGTATTGTGTAGACTTATTTTAAAGTAATTTAACTGATGCAGATATTTAAAAATTATTCACCTGCATTTGGCGAAATTGAACCAAATGGACCCACTTGGCCTTTGGTTTTACTTTGAGTTAATCTCGCACTAAAAAAAAATAATCGAGGCTGAGTTAACTCACGATTAACTAGTTAACTCTGACAGCCTTAATTTAAAATGATTTGAAACACTACTACTACTGCTACTAACTAACTACGGTTGTGTCTCCACTAAACCAACAGCATTTCATCATTGAAAACAAAAAAACTCTCAGACCTTTAGCTTTATGCATGCTGTGTGTCTGTTGCAACTTCAACAACAACTGATGTTATTATTGATGCTTTACTTGCCTATTAAAAGTCTTTTAACAGAAAATGGTATGGGTACGACTTCATGAAGTCGCACCCATACAATACCATACCATTTTTCCTGCCCCTCAATTGGGAAATGAGAGACAGAGAGAGATAGATAACAGTGAGAGGCAAGGATAAGAAAAAATGAAGACAAAAATTGGCATCAGCATCCACATCACACGGCTGTGGGATGGAAGATGAAAGTTTCTACTTCTTTGCCGGGCTTCAACTCAGTTACTGGACAGATGCTTTGCAGGAAGACAAGTGGCAGGGGTAGACATTAAGGGAAATGTTCCACTGGCCCTTCGGGCCAGTGGCTTTTAAGAATCACTGGCCCACACAACTGTAACCACTGGCCCCCACACTGGCCCCACAACTGTAACCACTAATAAACAAAATATAAATAAAACTTAAACAATTACAAAACGATGAAAAAACATGGCCTATACCTATACCCAATGAAAATATAAAATATATAAATTATACACTGTATTTACAAGTTGGAATTAAAACAATCGCTTGAAAGCTGAGTGAGGATGGCACATTTTGTAATCTCAAGTTTTTGGATCAGGGCGCATCTGAGCCGTTTGTAGGGGACTAATACAGGTTGTCATGGCGACCATACAACAACGGTCCGGGGGCCAACGAGGGCATTTTACCACTGGCCCCGTCGGGCCAGTATAGGGCGCCATCTGGTGGTCTGCACGTGTTTTCAAACCTGTTTCGGGCCATCGGGCCAATTATAATGTCGACCCTGAGTGGTGGCTGATATTTGTCTCCACCAGGCCACAGGCATGGGGAGAGACCATGTTTTGCACTCCGTCTGTCTATGTGTGTCTGTCCATTGGCTACCAGCTGATCTCTGGCGCGATTTTTCAGATGCCACCCAAAATAAAGCAGAAGGCTTGGGAAGGAGGCGCTTGTTTTACCCTGCCGGCTAGTGCTAGTAGGGCGGGGCGAGGGGAGTTCCACTGAGGTAATGTTTAGGGTTTAGGTTTAGCATAGCCTAGTTTTACTGAGGTTATGTTTAGGGTTAGGTTAGGGTTAGGCAGTGCTATATGCGGTTACTAACCCTAACACAACCTAAGTAAAACTATGCTTCGCCCCTCGCCCTACTAGTAGTAGCCGGCAAGGTAAAACAAGCGCTCCTTCCCAAGCCTTCTGCTTTATTTCGGGTGGCATCTGAAAAATCGCATCTCTGGCACCATTAACCCGGTCACTGCCAAACTCACACACTCACTGCACATGCACACTCCCAAGATGCCAACAATGAACGCACATTTTCCAGATTGGCCTTTTATAGTGCCACCATAAGGGAGCTTTTCAGATTTTCTAGCTACAACTGCACCAATCTGCATCAAACGTTGCATGAACCCTCCCTAGAGGCCAAGGAAAAAACCCTCGGATCTTCATTTTTTCAGATTTTCCTTTTATAGTGCCAGCAAAAGGCCCATTTTTTTTGAAAAACACATTATTGCATATTACTAATCCAGCTTCTATCCCCAAAATCCTGCAAATTATTACACAGCATATCTGCAGTCATAATCGGCTATAACTGGCTTTCAAAGGTTGTAGGATTCAGAATAAAAAAAGCATGTTACATCCCTCTGTCTAGGTAGAGGGAGGCAACATATAATGAGGAGACAGCTTTTACAAAAGAAGATTTTGTTTATTAACTCTTCTTTTTTTTAGTTTTCAATGACAAAACTTGTCATGGTTCAATGAAACTTGGCTTCAGGGTGAATGTTACAATTAATGAAAACTTGCTACATAGAAATAAAATTACCCCCAACTAAATCCCTAACAAAAGCAAAATACAATTAGTAACTAAACTACACTGACTAACAAAATACAATAAATGGGTTCAAACAAAGGAACTATCAGACACCCCTACAGGTTGGTAAATCAGGGTTGGTCATAACACAAGATATTACAAAGACTACTAAAGCATTAGGATTAACAAGAAACTAGGATAACGAAAAGACAAACTAATGAAAACAAAAGAAAAGGCAACATGGTGGAGGACAGAGGGATGGAGTCTCTGCTGCTAAAGGGAGCTGTCGTCCTCACCACAGTCAGGACAGACTGAGCACTTTTATAGACAGCAGGGCCACTGCCTGCTAATTGGAACCAATGAGAGGAAGGGGCTGTCCAAGCGATTACAGCCACTGCTCTCAATCACTCTCCACTCTGCCAGTCAGTCAACCACACCCATTCTCCACTCTCTCCATTCACCTCCATCCATGACCTTATACAAACACAAAAGGAAACAATATAATACAAGCCACCAACATTAAACAATTCCATCCCAAATGAAATATACAATAATAATAAGGACAGCAGTCCGAATAAAAAAGCATCAAAGCATTAACGCATTGTGCAATTTACCTGGAATCTTTCACACACTTTGCTACTAGGATGAGAACTATATCCCACACTTTTCACATTGGCCTGCTGCTATAGTGCTATCGATTTTTGCTCATAACATCCAATTACCATCAAAGGCGTATTAAGGCCTATTAAAGCGCCACCAGGAGGCCACAACCTGACCTGACCTGACCTGGTGGAGATCTGTGCTCAGAAGGGCCACTTTTTCTAGTCTATATGTAAATTTCACTTGAAACAATTAACTGTCACTCAAATGAATGCGAAGAACACAACAACCGTGCTAGCCTGACCTCAGTCAGAATTGTCATTTTGTTTCACTTCATTATTCTAGACTGAAGTCCCTCTCTACCACAGCAGTTTCTGGGATGGATGTTACCAACTGGCAGTCCTTGCCGTGATTGGTTCATACTAACCCATAAGAATATTGGGGAAAACAGACAACGTTGTTGTGATTAATGTGGCTAATGTGCTAGCCTGGTTGCTAACCAAACACAGCCGACGAGTGTTACTAGCATGTCAACAAAAGCACTAAAATATCGTCACCTTCTTAAAATAATCGCCTAAGTCATTTTTTGGCCATTTTTTGCGATATACTGTATATTATACAGTATAAAATTCTGTATAATATACAGTATATCGCAAAAAATGGCCAAAAAATGACTTAGGCGATTATTTTAAGAAGGTGACGATATGTTGAGTGTTGAGTGACAGGGCTTTCGGCCAATGAGCTGCCCTAGTCACATTTTCAACTAGTACTAACGACACCGAAGACAGAGACGCCAGTCCATGAGCTTCAGCGGAAAAAAATAAGTTGGAAGTTGGAATGTTGGGAACATTCCAACGAATGTTGTGTGTTGTTGGGAACAAGACACAACATACATGCACATAACTACCGGGTACTTTCTACTTTTTGGTACACTAATAATGGATTGCATTTTTATAGCGTTTTTCTATGCACTACGTGTGTATACTCAAAGCACTTACAATGGTCCGTTCATTCATACATTGGGAGGTATGAACTAAGTACGTCACTTATTGTCTCCACCGAAGGTGGGGACTATAAAACGCCCTCTGTCCGTGCACGTCCTGAGTCTGTCCGTCCCACGACTGTCTGTCCGTGCACGCAGCCCGTTCGTCATGACGTCATGACGACGTTATAGTTGATACACTAGTACCAGTGCACGTTCAAACCTGAGCACAGACGGTGGAGACCTGGGTACAGGTCTCTAGGAGGACCCCTGAGCTTGAGAAGCTTGAGATGACGTCATGATGAGGTCATAGGTATGAAGGTCATAGGTCATAGGTATAAAACGCCCTCTGTTCGTGCACGCAGCCCGTCCGTCCCCCGAATCTGTCTGTCCTACGACTGTCTGTCCGTGCACGCAGGCTGTCCGTCATGAGGTCATGACGACATTATAGTTGATACACTAGTACTAGTACACATTCAAACCTGAGCCCAGACAAATTCCATAGAATTTGAATGATTTTTTATTTCCAACTGAAATGAAATAGAAATTTCAAATTCAGAAAAGACATTAGTATTTTATATATATTAGAATAATATCATCAATTCTTGAGCCCGGACGGTGGAGACCTGTGCCCCGTAGGGGCACAATCTTGTTGTTTCTTGTATTGTTTGTACTTGTCCTTTTTCTTATTGCACTGTCTATTGTCTTATTGCACTGGGGAACAATGGAAACGTTATTTCATCCCTGTATATGTCCTGACATACACTGGAATGACAAATAAAGCACCTTGAACCTTGAACCTTGAACATTTTGACACTGATGTCTCGTTATGTTTACTCGAGACATTTTCTCAGAGTCGGGCCAGGGTTATGCAATATAGATGGAATGCATCATATGTATTTTTCAGTGCCATAGACTTGCTCATCGTTAGCCCACTTTGGCCTTGCATACTCAAGTAGTGTCAAAGCAGCATGAAGCTTCTTCGGTGCCAGGTGTAGCTCCTTTTCCCTCTCGAGCAAACAAGAGGCAAGAGGAACCCGATCGATCGCTTTTAATGTAGTTTAGCCCGGATCCAATACTCAGTCCAACTAAACGGTTTGTCCTCTCGATCGGACGAAAAGATTAGTTTGGGTTGGTGTTGGGGGTGGGGTGGTGGTCGTGGGGGATGCTCCTCCCTTTAACAAATAGCCTTTATAAGGCCATTTCCACTTTGAGTAATTCACGACACTGACAAACAACTCCGCCCAAATCCCTCAGCCGAGAGGGCACTTTATCCTAAAAAACACAGAGCCATGAATCCACCCACCCAGTGCTTGGCAAGAGAGAGAGAGAGAGCAGCCTAGAGTGAGAAAGGGAGGTCTGATACTTAAGACATTTAACGCCGCAGTGCACCTACAGTACCAGCTGTTACCTGTGCCAAGAAGAAAACAGAAAATTGATGGAT